>LPNX010080708.1:1220151-1256109 GCA_001517045.1 Pseudotsuga menziesii
GGAGTCTCCCGGTGAATAAATATGTAGTCTAACTAACGCCCTACTCATGTTCACCATCAAGAGCCGGATCTGATCTTTGTCATTCTTTCCCGGGGAAGATTATCTTCACTCCTCCGTCCCCGGCAACGGCGCCAGAAGATGTTATCCCTAAAGTTGGACCTAGACTACGGGATCCAAGCTTAAGGAAATCTTAGTTTGAAAACAATTAAATCAAATGAAATCAAACTCACAATAAAAGCTGGTAACTGATATATTCTCATAGTACTATAGGGTATTAGGCTGATATCATATGTTTGTACAATTTTCAGGTATGAGATCATAATATCACAGATATATACAGCTGGTATATGTCACAGAGAATTGGATACAAGTATTCACAAGAAAAACAGAGTGTATGACAGGCTGGTAAAACAGTGAGGGCTGGAAAGAAAATCATAAAGATCAGACAACATAAACATACAGAACAGCATTCAATACAAAGGATTCTATGATCCTGATAACATAAAGTGAAACTGTGACTGTGTATGAATAATAAAGATAACTGTTTCTTTAAATAAGAATTACAATAATGGATTGTGAATGACCATATATGTAAAAGAATTACCAAAGAAACAGATCATGTAGTACAGAAACAAATCATCATTATATTTCATTCAAAGCTAGAACCTGTTGAAGCTGCAAAGACTTTATGCTATACAAAGGTGTTTACAATTATCTAGCATCATCCCCAAAACTGCCAACATCTGCAGTTCCCTGTCGAGACCTCTGCTCTCTGCCAAGCTCTCAGACTTACACTGACTAAATAGTTTTTAGAAACAAAACATATTTGTTTTAGATCCTACATTGTTGCTAACTGATCCTAAGATCTTGCTATGAATCATCCCTCAAGTTCTCAAATGTGTACAACTGGAAAATAACCCATGATTCCAGAACTTCATTAGCTGACCAGACTTCTTATTGATATGCTTTTGCCTTATCGCTCCCCCTATAGGTGGCAGCCTCAACCAATTCATATCCAGCTCTAGGATAGCGAGCCCGTAATAGCATTGGGGACAAAGTCGTCCTTTGGATCCTGAAGTTCGGGCTCTGCCATAGCAACAATTACAGTCATCAACAGAACCTTAAATACAGATCTCTCTGCCATGAGTTGTGTCTTTGTCTTCACCCCAAGGTTGACCTTCAAATTCAATGTTTCAGTTCTGCGCCTCGATGGATCAACGGATGACATCAGCATCATGCTCAAATGTCCCGGAGTAACTCCTTCATTTTGTCCTCTTCATCGCTGATCCATAGAGATCAATCCTGCTTCCCACAATTACCTGTAAGGTTTATCCCCAAAAGCTTACATTAAAAGATATGAAATAACTATACATTATGATTGCAGAACATGGCGGCGATATTTCCCCTAGAGCCCATATAGGAAAGATATTCCGATAAGCAGAATAGGAGATCATACAATTCCTATTGAATACACCCATAATTTCTTGTTGTGGAAAATCACCATTCTCCATCTGTGAATTGACAAGTACAATTGCTCCTCGATGAAGAGGTTTTAGATCCCTCAAAGCCTGGCCAGCATAAATAAGAGCCAGCATAGCCCATGCTATGTTTACTATGTGTGATCTTCCACCCTCCAAGTGTGTATAGACCTTATCCTGGCATGAAAGATAACTTTCTCCCCAGCCACTTGAAGGAAGCTTCTTTGAAAGAAGGAACTCGCAAGCAGTACGAATATTTGAACAGTTTTGGTAGCTTTTTCCAGCCGCCACTAACCCCAGAACACCAAACCATGTACCATATGTGAAGCAGACTCCCCACGAGCCATACCATGAACCATCAGGCCTCTGGATGTTTTCAATATACCGGGTGGCCTTTGAAATGCATATTTCTATTTCTTTACAACGGTATTCTGGATAAAGTTTCCGAAATGCTGCAAGAGCTTGAGTTATTGCTGAAGTGCATTCCACATACGAATAGTCAATGACAATATCTCCAAATGTCTCTGCGGGATTGATTTTCTCTAGCCAAGGATAGGATCTTATCAATTCATACGTTGCAAAACCACCATCGCTATTCTGCATGGAAAGCATCAAACTGATACAATCAAAAAATCGTTGTGAGGGAATCGGTCTTTCCACAATGTCTTGAGGCAATTGTGACAATGCTAATGCAGCCTTTAGGCCTTCAGAAGAGCAGTCTGAAATCGGCCAACCATGATCCCTGGTCGAGAAAGGCCAGGCACCCTTAGAAATATGCCGATACCAGAAATTCAAATCACCTGGACAATCTTCTTGAACCTGTGACCTTTCTATATACATATGTGCTTTTTTAAGCATTGGACCACAATCATCAAGGAGATCAGTCGATATAAGAGCTTGACTAGCAAATGTCATATCCCATAACTGACTGCCATTGTAACCCTGCATCTTCATGCCATCTTCTGCAACCAATAGATAGTCTGCGATTCATGGAAGATGCCTTTTAAATGCCTCTAAGTTTACAAGCTTTAGGGTTTGAAAAGAAACCCTAATTTTCATATATCTATTATACCATCAAAACGCCATATGCTACAAGCTCTCAATAAGCTGCCAGTTTGGGAATTTTGCTGCCAGTTTGCAAAATCTACCCTGTAACGCATAATTCTTTACACATACATAGGTTTTTTATTTGCTAAATGGAACTTTAATGATTTAAGGTATCTAAAGGAATGATAAAGGCTAACAAACAATCATAACACTCAAAGCAAGCTGGAAATTAAAACAAGAAAAACCAATGCAAAGCAAAAATTTAAAAATACACACTAGGAACAACCCTAGAGATAACACAGACCACAACAGCCTGAAGTATATTCTAACTCAAAAAAAATATCTCTCCCGAACAACAGAAATGGGTAAGCAAAATCCAAGTCTTTGATTTCGACATTTTGTATAAAAAGGGAAAAGAGAATAGGGTTGCAGACAACTTATCAAGAAAACATGAAAGTGATTCCTCCCTATGCGCCATATCCATAGTTGTTCTTGACTAGATTTCAGAAGTCCAAAATGAGTATGTGAAAGACCCATAGAGAAGGAAGCTAATTGAAGAAGTCGAAAACAACAAAGCAACAAAATTCAAATATTCATGGGAAAAAGACATATTATGGTACAAGCAAAGTATATATTTACCCAATTCATCAAAATTCAAAACTCAAGTCTTAAAATAGAACCATGAATCCCCAACAACAAACCGTGTTGGTTTCTTTAAAACATACCACAATACCCACCAATCCTTATTTTGGAAGGGAATAAAGACTAGTATACAAAAACATGTGGTTGAATGTGATATGTGTCAAAGACAGAAGTTTGAGACTATGGCTCCTCCTAGTCTCCTACAACCCCTTCATATTCCAACCCAAAAATGGTCTAAGGTATCCATGGATTTTATCACCGGCCTTCCTACACCATATGGAAAGTATAGTATATTGGTATTCGTTGACATATTAACAAAATATTCTCATTTCATTAGTATTTGATCCAAAGAAAAATCAATCCAAGTCGCAAATAGTTTTGTAAAGAATATATTTAAGCTCCATTGGTTTCCCAAGGTTATTGTTAGTAATAAGGACCCCAAATTTTCCAAAAACTTATGGAAGGATTTTTTCCACCAAGTTGGGACTTCACTAACTATGAGTAGCTTGTACCACCCCTAGGCAGATGGCTAGACAGAAGTAGTAAACAAATTCCTTTAAGGATACTTGAGGAATATTTTGAACAATCGACAAACTCAATGGGTACAATGGCTAAACCTTGCATAATGGTAGTACAATAGTACATATCATACATAAAAAAAAAGTCACCTTTTGAAGCCTTATATGGGTACCCACCTCCTACAACAAGAGAATATGTCATCAACAATTTCAAAGTTTCAGAAATAAGAGATTACTTGGAACATCCAATGAGTTCATCCACATTTTGAAGAACCATCTCGAACAAGAAATAAACCACATGAAACAACAAGTAGACTAAAAAATAACCAATAGATAATTTGAGGTGGGAGATTGGGTGTTTGTTCGCCTTCAACCATACAAACAAACTTCACTAAAAAATTCCAAAAATCATAAACTTGCACCCAAGTTCTATGGCCCATATCAAGTTCGAAAGCAAGTGGGACACATGTCCTATACTCTAGACATCCCAAATAAATGAAAAATACATGATGTATTCCATGTGTCATGCCTAAAGAAGAAATTGGGCTCAACCACTCACATACAAACTGAATTGTCTATGTTAGACGATGAAGGAAAAATAGTGTTGGAACAAAAATTCATTTTGGAAATTAAAACTAGAACAAGTCTCTCCAGATCAATCAAGGAATACCTTATCAAGTGGAGAAACCTACTAGATAATGAAGCTACATGGGAGAATGAATATTTTCGTTCATGCCACCCATCCTTACCAATACTTCGTGGACAAAGTATTCCATAGAGGGATGACTTGTAATAAAACTAAATAGTTAGTTAACCTAGTTAGTTAGTAGTTATTAACTAATTCCGTCTTGATAGGTCACACCATTTAATGATGACCCTTGATTTGTATAAAGCCGCATTGTAGTCTTGTAAATATCATCATTTAGTAATAACTATATAGCCCTTTTGGAAAATCCATTCCACTCACTTATTATAAGTCACAATACATGAGAAATTATAAGAGTACACACCTTCCACCTTGGAAAGAATTAGATTTTCTTGGAGAGTAACGTGGGGGGGGGTCAGATGAGCTTCCACCTTCACGTGGTTGGTCTTATTTATTATAGAATATTAAATTATTATCGAAACCAATAGAAGCACGGTAATGCTATTCTATTGTTGTTATTTTCATCCTCGTTCTCATCCTCCTTGTCATCCTCCTTGTCATCATCATTGTCATCATCATCATCATCATCATCCTCCTCATCCTCATCCTCATCCTCATTTCCATTGTTGTCTCCATCAACATCATCATCATGCTCATCCTTATCATCATCATCACCATAATTCTCATTACCATCATCATCATCGTCATCATCATCATCATCAACGTCGTCATCATCATCATCATCACCATCACTATCATCGCCATCACCATCACCATCATCAACATCGTCACCATCATCATCAACATCGTCACCATCATCATCATCATCACCACCATCATCATCACGACCATAATCATCACCATCATCATCATTATTTTTATATTCCATCATCATCATCGTCATCATCACCATCCTCATCATCTGCATCTTTGTCATTATCATCATAATCCTCATCATCTGCGTCTTCGTCATTATCATCATAATCCTCATCATTCTCTCCACTAGTCTTTCTAGCTATTCCTACAAAAGACATAAACCGTACTACCTATGTCATTCACCTCTTTATACTCTATTACAAGGAAGTTATCTTGCATCTCATAAATATCTCTAGTTGATATTAACATTGTGTAAATATTAAAAAATTAAAAATTATAATATATATTTGATTATTTAATCAATCTGTGTTTTACACTAATGTCTACTATAACTTAATTTGGCTAATATAAATTAATTTTACTACTATATGTAAAATTATAAATCAAAATAACAAATTAAAAACAATATTATAAATTTCAGCCTACTTAGACAACATAAGCTATTTGAAAGAAACCCACCTCCATTTCAGGATGTTTCCAAGCTACCTAAATGCCTCCAACACTCCATCGTCGTCGTCACCATCCTCACCATCCTCACCATCCTCCTCCTCCTCCTCCTCCTCCTCCTCCTCCTCATCATTCCCAATGTTGTGGTCTTCATCATTATCATCATCCTGATCATTACCATCCTCATTGGCATCATGATCCTCATCCTCATTTTCATCATCATCATCATCATCATCATCAACAACAATAATAAATATCATCATCATCATAATCCTCATCCTCATTGTCATTATTGTCATCATGATCATCGTCACCATTATCATCCTCATCATTATTATCATCATCATTATCATCATCATCATCATCGTTGTCGCCAATATCCTCATCCTCATCCTCATTGTCATCATCATCATTATAATCATCCCCATCGTTGTCTTCATCATTGGCATCATCATCATCCTCATCATCCTCATTGTCATTATCATTATCATGATGATGATGATGATGATCATCATCATCCCTATCGTTGTCCTCTTCATAATTGTCATCAATATCCTCATCGTAGTCATCATTATTTTTACTAATGTGTTTACATTTATAATTGTTTAAAAAATATTATAAAAATTTTATTCAATATATAAAGTTTTGTATCATATTGGATTAGTATTATATATATTAAGCATTATATAATGCATTTACCATTATAGTTTGAATACTGACATTTACCATTTCACTATTCACATTCAACGTTTACCATTTCACGATTCACATTTCACATTTGCAGGTAATTGGTTGGAGCTCACAGTTCATATTTCATGGTTGTAGGTGTATCTCACTGCTTGGATTTCATGGTTCACAGTTCACGGTTGGAGCTCAGTGTTCACGGTTTAGGTTTCTCATGGATAAACAGGTAAGCATTGGGATCCCTAATTTGTTTTATTTTATATTGGTGAAATCCCTACCTTTTTTGAATCTATGGTGAAATCCCTGTTTTTTTGGAAAATCGTCATGATCCAATTTATAAATGGTTGTAATACTTTTTTTTCCCATGTCTAAATAGTTTTTAAACGATGTAAATGGATGAACTTGGGTTTTTATTTGTTAAAGGTTAAAACATGGGGTGTGTGCATGTGTGTTGCCACTTCATCTAGTATTGAGGCTTCCCTTACAGTGGACATCTCCCCTTTCACCCTTAAGATGGCATCCCTCCCTTTTTACATCATGTGCACATTCGCCTCTAAGTCAGCCTCTAGGACCTTCACATTGACAAACAAAAGATTAATATATGCGGGTATAAATTGGTAGGTTAGGTTATAACTAGAAGTTGACTATTTTGGCATCTTTTACCTTCACAACACATTATGCAATAACACAAAACGCATAGTTCTTTGGGGTTCAAAGTTGATGGATTTGGACTATGTAATGTTCGCACCTTTTTTCCATTCAAGTTTACTATGGAATGGTGGATTTTGTTAGGATGTGGTATATCAATGATGAGATGTTGATGGTATGTGTATGGTTTTTTGGTTTTTATTTGGGTTGGTGTTTCTAGATTAGATAGTGGTGGCCTCCTTTGGTAGTATTGTTTCATTACTAATCTCTTTTTGTGCTCATTGTAATTATTTTTCCTTTGAGTTTTGGATATTTATTGTTGAGTATCTTTTTGTGAGTAGTTTTCTTGACTTGGTCGTTTAATTGTAATTTTGTTACAATTTATTTTATGTACATTGGAATTGATCACTCATCTCAAGGATCAATTTCAACACAGTTACCGATGGAGTGTTAAAGTTGAAAGATATGAAAATTATGTTTGAATTTATTACAGCAGTATTTTTCTGGATCTATCTTTGTCATTTACTTCTGCATTTATAGTGATGATAAAAATATATGTGACAATATACCTTGAAAGAGAGAAAATATTAAATTAATTTGTCTTCTTGGTCCTATGGGTAAAAAGGGTTGTTTCTCCACCTTTATGGTACACCTTGGTCTTGTGGGTATGGGTTTTTCCTTACCATCTTGTCCTGACCCCTTTGGTTGGCTTATGGTCCTTCATCTTCTACTTGGTCCTAGCACACTAATTGTGTGTGGTACCTTGACCACCTTTGGTATTATGACTTACCCTTATTACTTTTATTCTTTTATATTTATGTGACCACATGACCTATGGCACCCTACTCTAAGTGTACTCAACTTTATTTTATGTTTTATTATGGTAACCACCCTAAAACGTAGGGTTTCCTAAGTGACCATTCTAGAGTGACTTGCCAAGTTTATATATTATGGTCATAACTTCACTCTTGGAGTATCTTGGCTTTAAATAAGTATAGATCTGATTTTTCCTGGACACAACATAGCATTATTTCTACTGTAAAGTTGAGTACACTTAAAGTAGGGTACAAAAGGTCATATGGTACCTCTTCTAGGGATTCTAGACTTGTTTTGTGAATTGTGACCGTGAAATCATGTGAACCTAAACCATCAAATCTCTCTCTCTCTCTCTCTCTCTCTCTCTCTCTCTCTCTCTCTCGGTATGTATTTTGATAGCTTGTCCTTCTAGTGAAAAGAGCTAACTCAAAATGGCTGAGTATAAGGAAGATCGAAACAAGATATATCTAGCATTACTATTTTTCTTTAATTATTGTTCATTAGTTAAACTTCATTGTAATTTTGTTACTGTTTATGTTCTGTACATTGGAATTGATAACTCATATGAAGGAATAACTTTAAATTGGTGACCAATGGAGTGTTAAAGTTGAAAGGTGAAAATTATGTTTGAATTTATTACAACAGTACTTTTATGGATCTAGTTTTGTTATTTACTTCTGCTTATACAGTTATGATAAAAATATATGTGACAATATATCTTGAGAGAGAGAAAATATTGAATTCATTGGTCTTGTTGGTACTTTGGGTATAATGAGTTGTTTCTCCACCTTTACGGTACACCTTTATCTTATGTTTTATTATGGTAACCACCCTAAAGCCTAGGGTTTCCTAAGTGAGAATTCTAGAAGACTTTCCAAGTTTATATATTATGTTTATAACTTCACTCTAGGAGTAGCTTGGCTTGAAAGAAGTATAGATATGATCTTTGCTTGACACATAGGGTTATTAATGTTGTAAATTTGAGTGAATTGGAATTTATAACTCATCTCAAGGAGAAACTTTAACGTAGTTACCAGTGAAGTGTTAAAGTTGAAAGCGATGAAAATTATGTTTGAAATTAGTACAACAATACTTTTCTGAATACAGCTTTGTATTAGATTCATAAATTCTTATTTTGATACTAGGTTCCACATTCGTCACCTAACCATTCATGGAAAACAATAACCATAAACCAGACTATTTAATCAAGGCACATTCCTTGAGAAATACATGGGTGAGATGTAATCTTGAATTATGTATCCCATGGTGCAGGAAGAACCAAACATGTATTTCTTAGATATGTCTTCCTAGAGCGAGAGGAGTTTAGGAAGACAAGAGGAAAGTGATACATCTAGAAGGTCTACAAGAGGCATATCAACTAGATGTCAAAAGATCATAATAAAATTACAAAGATGCATGCAATTTTTTCTTGCTGAAGGGGGTTCATGTTCTTACGAAGGTGAGACCATAGGTGACATCGAGGTGCTCTTGAGGTACAAAAATATAGTGAAACAATGGGTACCCAAGGATATTTCTCAACTAAACACAATTTTTTGTGTGAATGAGAGGATATATCGAATTGCACCATTGTCATTACATGGTTTGGGGTTGTTTTGCATGGATGGCATAATGGTCGATTACAATAGATGTATTCAATTGATGGATTATGTTGGACCCTGTTACAACTACATAGATTGGATGCAACTAGTCCAATATACAAGAAGTATGCGCAGATATGGATTGTCTACAAATTATTTATAGCTGAAAGACAGGGATCAAAATAAAGGAGTGACATTGTACATTGACGGAAGGCCAAAAGCTACAGGGAATATTGCGGGGTTTATAAACAATACACAATCAGGGTCTATACTTAATCAACCCAATTGAATATTTAAGGGGATTGAAGGAAACCGTGTTTTTGTGTATGCCATTAAATCAATAGATGTAGGGGAAGCTTTGCTTGTTAATTACAATTTAAATCGAATAGATACAATCGAGGTCACTATTGGAGATGTACATGTTAGGATTAATAATCCTCCCTTGTCCAATTTTTTCATATGTCTAAATTAGGAGTCATGTCTAAATCGAGAGTCCTTCTAGTCTATTTTTAGTCACTAGTACCATTGGGTCCACTTGGCCTAATTGGGGCACATGTTCCAGTTACTAAAGTGTGGGGAACACTAATTAAGGCCTACTACCATTGATTTCACTTGCATGCATCAGTTTAGGAGACTCCTAGATCAATCCCTACAAATTAGGAGCCATTGGGAGTGCCGATGCCAAATAAGGTCAGTTGAGTTGAGTTGGTGACTATTCAAGCTCAGTTAGGAGTCAGTTACATTCATTTCTAGTCCTCTACATTCAGTTAATGCTAGGTTTGCATGGATGCATGCAGGAGAAGCGCATTTATCACCTACCACAGTCAGTTAGGCTTAGTTAACACTGAATTAGACACTTGATTTGTGATTTAGAACTCTGATGAAATCCGATAATGATTTAGATAAGGTTAGTTAACCATTCAGTCCTCTGATAATGATTTAGACAATGTCAGTTAACTATTCATTCAAGTAGAGTCAAACCAATTTGAATTTCCTCACATAGGATTCAAATTGCATGAGGCTATTTAGCCATTGTACTTCATTGTGATTATTATCTAATTACTTTTTTTATTAATGAAGGCATTCACAATTGCAAGCCATTTTTGCATTATTTCATTATTCAATTGCTGATTAAATTGTGTGATCTATCTTGTGAGTTGTGTGTTTGTCCACATATCTATGTGCTCAATTTAATATGGTATCAGAGCCTTGGCAGAAAAGGCACTTCTCCTCCTCATATCTCCTATTGGATCATTTTTTGAGCAAATTTGCTCCTTCCAGTACTGCACCAGAAGCAAAGAATTTACCACTTAATATCCCAAGTAAAGGAATTGTTGATCAAGCTTGCTTGATCAATTATGCTGGGTGTGATGAAAATTACAAAAGTGCAGACTGTTGACCTTATTTTGTCTATTTGATTGTGTGTTTTACAGGTTATCAGTTCTTCTCACTGCATTCGCTACAATAAACTCATTCTCCTCAGTGCATTTTCTACAACAGCTTAGTCTTGTTCACTGCATTCAAAATAGCTTCTCCAATGGAAGGAGAACATGGAGAACCAACTTCACTCCGAGAAGCTCTGCAGACTCACAATGGAGATAGAGGTAGAGCAAATTCTTAATCATGACAAAGAAAATTACTAGAATAGGCTTGGTAAATCCTATGGATACTTGTGTCTCTCAATATCTCAAGATCTTCTTTTCCACATCAAGAGATTGAAGACTCCCAAGGATATTTGGGATAAGACTGATTCCTTATTTGATAAGCAGGATGAGATGAGGATCCATCAGCTAGAGAATGAGTTGATCTGTCTTCATCCATCCAACTTCGAAACACTAAATGAATTCTTCACAAAATTCAAGAACCTGATATTCCAATTGAAGCTATGCAAGGTTGAGAAGGAGGATGATCAACTCATCCTTGCCATTCTATCAAAAATCAGTGTAGACTACTCAGTCTTTGTATCAAATTTTCAATTGGTGAAGCTCACTACTCCAAATTGGATGATTCCCACTCTTTATGCTTTCATTGAATCTCTCACTTATGAGCATGACAAGTTGATCCAAATGGGGATCATTCGATCTTCCAGAGATCAAGCACTGGTTGTAGGAGGACCTAAGGTAGCAAATGATAAAGGGAAGCAAAAGGATGAGTATAATGTGAATAAAGAGTAGTCAAATGATCCTTCAGGTTCGAAGAGAATCAAGAAGAATGGAAAAGGAAAGACCCTTTGTTCCTACTATGGAAGGGGATTTCATCCAGAAAGCTCTTGTATGAGAAGAAAAAATGATGAAATGACTCTTCTGAAGAAACATAACGATGTTGCAACTGCTAGCGCAAGGAATGCTAACCACACAGAAGATACTGAAGAATAATTTGAAACATGTAATGCACTGAAGGATATATGTTCAACAACACATGCCTTCCTCATTGATTCTGGAGCTTCCAATCATATGGTTGCATCTAGAGAATCATTATCTTCCTTGCAGTCTTTTTATGGTCCTAGTATTCAGATGGGAAATAACAGTAAAGTTGAAACCAAGGGGAAGGGCTCTATCAAGATTGAACATGGAAAGTTCAAAGATGTGCTTTATGTTCCCTCTCTAGTTGCAAACGTGTTATCTGTGTACCAAATGACTCATACCGACTCTCCAAAGTGAGGCATATTTGGTCCTGACTTAGTGGAGGTCACATATATCTCTACTGGGAACATCATAGTGAAGCGTGTTGCAAATGTTGGAATATTCAGTAGAAGATGGTGTTCAGTGGATGGAGTCTAGTGTTCAGTTGTATTGTTGGCATTGATGTCAATCTATTTGATGAACAGAACTGTCTTGAATGTATACATTGATGAGCTGAGTTTTTAAGTGAGAAGATGTTACAAATGTTGCATAGTGCAGCCAAATAGCAAAGGATGTTACACAGAAAAGAATTTTACATAGAACAGAGCTGTAATGTTACAAAGCAGATCCATCGACACGTGTCCAGTCTGTATGGTTCAGCTAAGCCTCAAAATGTTTAATATGTTGTTGTATGGTAGTGTTATAAAAGAAAAGCAAAGCACTCAAAGACTAGTCAGTTAGTTGAAAATTCAATGGAACATCTCTTCATCTAACGGTCTAGAACGAGTTTAGTCTTTAATCTGACGGTGCCTGTACGTTGCTATGAAACAGTTATCAAATAACTGTGCGGATTACAAACAGTAAAGAAAATGATGATGAATGGATTTCATTCTTCCGCGTGGTGTAACTACCTCTTGACATGGGAATATGAAGAGTTTAGTGATGAGAAGAATTTCGAAGAGATTAGAGGAGAGTAACTGTTTCTTGACTAGTAATGTGAAGAGTTTAGCACAGCGTCGATTTGGTGAGAAGTCAAGGGGAAAGGGAACTGTTTTAATAAATATGATTATTTTGTAGAAGATGAAACAGTTTGTACAGTTCAACATTCGTGACATTGAGAGTGTTGACAGTTAGAAAGTGAATAACTGTTTCTTGCTTGCTATTCGATGAGATATGAAGAGTCTGTAACTGTTTTCTGTAATGGTTTTGAGAGAATGAGAATCGACGGTGAATGTAATACATATAGATGAAAGCAGACTTGATAGGGTTAGCTGTCCGAAGGAGTATTTGTTGTGTAGAGTAAAAAGAACTCTGGGTCACAAATTGTCACAGAATGAGCATGCTGAGCATGCTGAGCATGAGTATGTAAACAGAGATAAATCTCAGATACAGAACAGTTGAACAGAATAAGAGGAGCAGAGAATTGATGTTGAACAGAGAAGAGTGTTTGGTAAGCCAAGATACATCTGTATTGTTGTGATTTGATTCATTTGTAAAGTCTAGAAAGTAAGGGAGGTAGGGAGGTGCTAGGGGAGACATTTTTGTCTCAGTCTGCAAGTGGGTGCTTGTAGAATTTGAAGGTTGGTGCCTTCACCCAGTTGGTGCTGGGTAATAGTGAGAGTTGGTGCTCTCAGCAAGTTGGTGCTTGCATTCAGAGGTTGCAGCCTCATTGAGTTGGTGCTCAACTAAGAAGAGATGTACAGCTGATAAGACTTTGACATCCTAAGAAGAAGAGGTTTTTCCCTTAAGGGTTTCCTCATGAAAAATTATGTGTCTTTTACATGTGCTTGAATGATGTGTTGCATGCTTTCTATTCATACATTTAATTCTGAATTCATTGCAAGAATGACAGTCACATAGTTTCATGGATTCTCAGTTAAAAGAAGAAATTTGTTTAAAATTATTGATTTAACTAATTCACCCCCCCTCTCAGTTAAATACTTGTAACAATTGGTATCATAGCAGTGTGCCTTTAGTGTAAGGTAGATCCTGAAGAGTTTACATGGCTAGTCAAGATGGTTCAACAAACAAAGCACCCATATTTGATGGTACAAATTTTGCTTTCTAGAAGGTTAGGATGAGAACTTTCATAATGTCTCTAGGGGCAGATGTCTGGGAGATAGTAGAAACAGGATATAAGAAACCTGCCTTGGTTGAATCTAAAGATGAAAAATGAGTCTTCACTTTTAATCCAAAGGCTATGAATGCTATTCTCAGTGGTCTAGCTAAATCAGAATTTGTAAAGGTTATGCATCTTGAAACTGCAAAAGATATGTGGGACAAACTTGTAAATAGCTATGAGGGAAATGAAGAATTTAAAGATGCCAAGCTACAGTCACATATACTAAAATTTGAATAACTGAAAATGAATGAAGATGAAAGTGTTAGTAAATTCTTCCTGAGAGTTGATAAACTAGTAAATGCTATGAGAGCTCTTGGTGGAAAAATAAATGATGATGATACAATTCTTGTCCAGAAAATACTGAGATCCCTGCCTGATAGATTTAATCCCAAAGTCTCAGCTATAGAAGAGATGAGTGACCTCAAAATGTTAACTATGGATCAATTGCTGGGAACATTGACTGCCTATGAAATGAGGATTAGTAAAGACCAAAACTCATCTAGGGAAGCTTCCTTTAAAGCTGAAAAGAGTACTGAGTCAGATATGGATGAACTAGAAGCAAAATTTGTGAGAAGACTGAAAACAGGGTCAGGGAAATACAAAGGCAAATTGCCTTTCAAGTGTTTTAACTGTGGTAAAGTAGGGCATTTTGCTGCTAAGTGTCCCCATAAGAGAAAAGAGCAGAGCTCTGCTGATGAGGAGAGTTTTCCCAAGAAGAAATATAATCAAGAAAACAAGTTTAAATATAAGAAGAAAAGTCTTTGTGTGAATGATGATGATTCATCAGGAACATCAGATAGTGAATCGTCTCATGAGAGCAAAGAAAACGATTTCATGCTAATGGCCATAGAAGATCTCAAACAGAATTGTACAGAGTATGAAATAAATGATGAAAATGCCATTGTAGATATGGAGGGAGAGATGATGAGTGCTCTAGAAGAGATTGACAGACTAAGATTAAAGAAACGAAAACAAAAACAGTTGTTAATCCAATATGAAACTAGTAGAGAAGACATCACTTTAATAAAGCTGGAACTTGAAGAAAAGAAAATTGAAGAGTATTTAAAACAACAGTTAGCTGAAAGTAAAGTCAGATGTGAACATCTAGAAAAGGAAGTTGTAACTATTAAGAAAGAGTTAGAAAAATATCAAGCCCTGTATCATCAGAACATTTCCAGCATCAAAGCTTCAGAGGAGCTAAACAATACTTTGAACAGACAAAGAGATCCACAGATTGGTCAAGGTGGAAACATGAGTAACCCAGAGAGTAAAGAGTCATCTAAGGTGATTATGTTTCAGAGCAGCAAACAGATAGAAGTTCCCAGCATAAAAAAGGTTGAGACATGTAAAGAGAATAATGGAAATGAATCTAAGGGTACTAAACAACAAGAAAATATAGTTTTAAAAGGCAAGTATGTACCGTCAAAAGTTCATGGAAAAGAGCCACATAATAGAGTAAAGTACACAGATCAGAAATTTTGTTGTGAACATCGTAACTCAATGTACTATCCTCTTAGAAATCAACAAAGAGTCAGGTATGATAAATCCTTTAATGGTTATTGTTTCTATTGTTCTAACTTTGGGCACAGAGTTTCCAATTGTTTGTATAATTTTAGAAATGTTTAGAGAATAATGTCAAACTATACACAAAGGATGCATCAATCAACATATAATCATATGGGTCGTATCTCTCTACCAGCTGTTAGAAGAAGAACGCAAAATAGAAATGCTAATCCGTTTGATCTTCTATACAACGAGCCTGAATGTTACATATGTCACAACTTTGGGCACAAAGCTACAGAATGTAACTTGAAAGAGAACAAAACAGAACCAAGCATGAAACATACAGCTGAACGTAACGTATGGAGAAAGAAAGAGAGTTCTCATTGTAATCTTGTGCTTTCAGTTCAGAAACAGAGGAGTCATTGGTACATTGACAGTGGTTGTTCGAAACACATGTCGGGAGACAAAGAGAAGTTTATCACTCTATCTAAACATAAAGCTGGAAAGGTAACGTTCCGTAATGATGCTCCAGGAAAACTCAGAGGAAAAGGAGTTGTAATTCTCAGCAATGGTAAAGGGAATGCTCAAGATGTACTCTTTGTAGATGGGTTGAAGCACAAACTTCTCAGTGTGAGCCAAATGTGTGACAAAGGGTGTGAAGTCTTGTTCACTGATAAAGACTGTAAAATTAGAAATGTTTCCTTAGGAAAGCTAGTTGCCAAAGGAGTAAGAATAGAGAATAATGTTTATGTTTTAAAGGAGGAAAAAGAACAGTGTTATCTCAGCAAATACGATGAAAGCTGGCTGTGGCACAGAAGACTGGGACATCATTTTGATCATCTGATAATGCTCAAAAACATAAATGCAGTAAGGGATTTTCCAGCAATATCTAGACCTCGAGATGATGTATGTAAGCCTTTCCAAATTGGGAAGCTAACCAGGACTCAGTTCAAATCGAAGAATGTTTCTTCTATAAGTAAGCCCCTTCAACTTGTTCATCTATATTTATGTGGCCCATCAAGAAAAGAAGGTACTGGCAAAGAAAACTATTTTATGCAAGTAATTGATGACTATTCCAGATTGACTTGGGTTGCATTTCTTAAGGAAACGTCTGAAGCGTTTGCCAAGTTTAAGATATTCAAAGCACTGACTGAAAATCAGACTGGGAGAAAGGTTAAAGCAATTAGATCAGACAGAGGAGGAGAGTTCAGCTCGAAACAGTTCAAGGAATTTTGTGATGAGCATGGAATTAAGAAAGAATACACAATAGCAGGAACTCCTCAGCAGAATGGAGTGGTGGAAAGGCAGAACATAACAGTTCAGCAAATGGCTAGATCAATGATGAAGGAGAAGAACATTTCTCAAGGTTTTTGGGTGGAAGCTATTCATACAGCTGTGCAAATCCTTAATAAAGCTCATTTGAGGCCAAAAAATGATAAGACACCATATCATTTATGGTTTGGAAGGCCTGCAACTATTAAGCACTTCAGAGTCTTTGGGAGTAAATTCTATATCAAGAATAATGATGAAAATCTGGGCAAGTATGATGACAGAGCTGATGAAGGGATCTTTTTAGGATATGCTACAGAAAGCAAAGGCTATAGGTGTTATAACAAGAGGCTGCATAAAATGGTTGATTGCATAGATGTAAAAGTAGATGAAGATTGTCATGGAAGTATCAGTCAAAGGAATGATGATGATTCATGTTTGGAAGAAACAAATGAAGAAACAGAAGAACAGGTCCAAGAATCCCAGAAGAAAGAATCTGATTTATCAGAATATGAGGAAGTTGAACTTGAACAGCACACTGTACAATCTTCTTCCAGAATGACTAGAAAGAATCACCCTGAAATCCAAATCATTGGTGATGAGAGTAAAGGAGTTCAGACTAGAAGGAAGATCTTGCAGGAATCTGAACAGTACCATATTGCTTTTCTCTCTACAATTGAGCCCCAATGTTTTAATGAAGCCAACAAAGACAAAGATTGGGTAGCTGGAATGAATGAAGAACTGGACCAGATTGAGAAGAATAGTACATGGGAACTGGTTCCTAGGCCATCAGTCAAGAACATCATTGGATCTAAATGGGTATTTAAGAATAAATTAAATGAACAAGGAAAGATTGTAAGGAATAAGGCCAGATTGGTGTGTAAAGGATATGCTCAAGTGGAAGGGCAAGACTTTGATGAAACATTTTCTCTTGTGGCCAGAATGGAGGCAATCAAAATGTTTTTAGCCTATGCATGCCATAAACGTTTTAAAGTATATCAAATGGATGTCAAGTCAGCATTCCTGAATGGAAATCTTGAAGAAGAAGTGTACATGGAGCAGCCTGAAGGTTTTTCTCTCACAGATAAACCTGATTATGTATGCAAGTTGAAAAAGGCCTTGTATGGTTTGAAACAAGCACCGAGAGCATGGTATGCCAAACTGGATAAATACTTGCAAGACAAAGGATTCAAAAAGGGTTCTGTGGACAACAATTTGTATATCAAACATGAAGGTGATGACTTGCTCATTGTACTAGTTTATGTTGATGATATTATCTTTGGCTGTACTAACAACTCTTATGTTCAATGGTTTGCTAACTCAATGCAATCTGAGTTTGAGATGTAAATGATTGGAGAGCTATCTTATTTCCTTGGACTCCAAATTAGTTAGAATCCTGAAGGATTATTCCTTTCTCAAGAGAGATATCTAAAGGAGATGCTAAAGAAATTTCAAATGGAAGACTCTAATCCTGTGAGTACACCCATGGTCAGTGGTTGCAAGCTAAGCAAAGATGATGCATCATCAGAAGTAGATAAAAAGATGTACAGATCCATGATAGGCAGCCTGTTATATATCACAGCATCCAGACCTGATATTATGCATGTTGTAGGGATGGTAGGAAGGTTTCAAGCAGCTCCCAAACAAAGTCATTTGCTAGCTGTGAAACGCATATTCAAATACCTGAAAGGTACCTTGTCCTATGGTTTGTGCTATCCCAGGAATCAAAATTTTCAACTCATATCATATTCAAATGCATATTGGGCTAACTGTGTAGATGAAAGGAAAAGTACCAGTGGCAGAGCATTCTTCTTAGGACAGTCTTTAGTTGCCTGGCTAAGTAAAAAGCAGAGTTCCATATCTTTATCCACTACAGAAGAAAAGTATATCGCTGCTACTACCTGCTGTACTCAAATTTTATGGATGGTGCAATCCCTTGCTGATTTAGAAGTAAAGTATGCTGAGCCTATTCCCAATCATTGTGACAATACCAGTGCAATAATTGTTTCCAAGAATCCTGTTCTCCACTCCAAAACAAAACATATTCCAATAAAGTATCATTTCTTGAGAGAACAAGTGGCTAATCAAGCTGTGCAGCTACATTATATCCCTTCTAAAGAACAGATAGCTAACATTTTTACTAAGCCTTTGCCCACAGCTCAGTTTGAATATCTAAGACAAAAGATGGGTGTTCAGTCAATGTCACAATGACCTATGCATTGTGTAAGGGGGAGTCTGTGTTCATTGACATTGTTGTTTATGACTATGCACTTTTCAGATTGCTGGTTCTTTTGTTTTTATCTCTTTTATGCATCTTGTCAGGGGGAGTTTCTGTAATCAGATGTGCTTTAGTTGCAAAGATTTCCCTTTGCCCTTGATGTCAAAGGGGGGGAATGTGAACAGTTGTTGTAGTTGCTGATATTGCCATCAATGCCAAAGGGGGAGATTGTTGGAATATTCAGCAGAAGATGGTGTTCATTGGATGGAGTCTAGTGTTCAGTTGTATTGTTGGCATTGATGTCAATCTATTTGATGAACATAACTGTCTTGAATGTATAAATTGATGAGCTGAGTTTTCAAGTGAGCATATGTTACAGATGTTGCATAGCGCAGCCAAACAGCAAAGGATGTTACACAGAAAATAGTTTTACACAGAACAGAGCTGTAATGTTACAAAGCAGATCCATCGACACGTGTCCAGTCTGTACGGTTCAGCTAAGCCTCGAAATTTTTAATATGTGGTCATATGGTAGTGTTATAAAAGAAAAGCAAAGCACTCGGAGACTAGTCAGTTAGTTGAAAATTCAATGGAACATCTCTTCATCTAACGGTCTAGAACGAGTTTAGTCTTTAATCTGACGGTGCCTGTACGTTGCTATGAAACAGTTATCAAATAACTGTGCGGATTAAAAATAGTAAAGAAAACGACGATGAATGGATTTCATTCTTCCGCGTGGTGTAACTACCTCTTGACATGGGAATATGAAGAGTTTAGTGATGAGAAGAATTTTGAAGAGATTAGAGGAGAGTAACTGTTTCTTGACTAGTAATGTGAAGAGTTTAGCACAGCATCGATTTGGTGAGAAGTCAAGGGGAAAGGGAACTGTTTTAATAAATATGATTATTTTGTAGAAGACGAAACAGTTTGTACAGTTCAGCATTCATGACATTGAGAGTCTTGACAGTTAGAAAGTGAATAACTGTTTCTTGCTTGCTATTCGATGAGATATGAAGAGTCTGTAACTATTTTCTGTAATGGTTTTGAGAGAATGAGAATCGACGGTGAATGTAATACATATAGATGAAAGCAGACTTGATAGGGTTAGCTGTCCGAAGGACTATTTGCTGTGTAGAGTAAAAAGAACTCTATGTCATGAATTGTCATAGAATGAGCATTCTGAGCATGAGTATGTAAATAGAGATGAATCTCAGATACAGAACAATTGAACAGAATAAGAGGAGCAGGGAATTGATGTTGAATAGAGAAGAGTGTTTGGTAAGCCAAGATACATCTGTATTGTTGTGATTTGATTCATTTGTAAAGTATAGCAAGTAAGGGAGGTAGGGAGGTGCTAGGGGAGACATTTTTGTCTCAGTCTACAAGTGGGTGCTTGTAGAATTTAAAGGTTGGTGCCTTCACCCAGTTGGTGCTGGGTAATAGTGAGAGTTGGTGCTCTCAGCAAGTTGGTGCTTGCATTTGGAGGTTGCAGCCTCGTTGAGTTGGTGTTCAACTAGGAAGAGATGTATAGCTGATAAGCCTTTGACGTCCTAAGAAAAAGAGGTTTTTCCCTTAAGGGTTTCCTCATGAAAAATTATGTGTCTTTTACATGTGCTTGAATGATGTGTTGCATGCTTTCTGTTCATACATTTAATTCTGAATTCATTGCAAGAATGACTGTCACATGGTTTCATGGATTCTCAGTTAAAAGAAGAAATTTGTTTAAAATTATTGATTTAACTGTTTCACCCCCCTCTCAGTTAAATACCTGTAACAGCAAATCATGCCTCCAAGGCATATAAGTTCTCACCTTCATGCCATTTTCAGAACCAATGCACTCTCAGCAGCCACTTGCAAGGGAAGGTAAAAGAAGTTCATCTACTTCTTATGCAGCTTCTACTAGTATTGCAGATCTAGCCATGTTAGGGTGATTCAGACCCAGACCTAGTCCCTACTTCAAAACTAGAAGCTAGGAAGATGACTGAAAAACCACCCGACACTCAGAAGGGAAAGACCATTGCGTTATGTCATGCAATCTTACCTCCTTTAGAGAGATGCAATAGACTCCCTGTAAGATGCTACATGGAAAGGGATTAATATCACTACATTCAGAAGAATAGAGCTGATCATACTCCTCTTCGTCCAACAAGAGACAAAGGTTACATTCCTCCTTCCTTCCATCATCATTTTGGGAGAAGATGGAGAAGTCTACATGCCACTACCCAGGATACCTGTCACATACCCCAAATTGCAAAAACATTTTTATGTTTTAGGAGACATTATGTTTTAATTTGATTATAAAGTTTGTAATTATTGACCAAGTGGGGCCAAGGATAACTATATTTAATTATTGAATATGTTATTAATTAATAAATAAAAAGATGAGACAACAGCTTAAGGAGGCTGTTAAATGAATGTTTACTAGCCACTTGGTGGAATAGTCTGGGTTGAGAGTAGATTGACACTTGGCAGCATCCTCAAACTACTTCTAGCTATTGCAGGAGGCAACTTCCCTATTTTTGTGGTCATGTTCCCCAAGAAAGTGGAACAAGAGAAGGTGGCTCATTAAGTGAAAACTGACCCAAAAGACCTAGGCATGCTGATAAAACTACCCATTGAATTCAGCTGAGGCTGCTCATTCTTTACTTGTGAAATTTCTGAGTGAAATTGGTGCACAAGAAATTCAATGGAGGGGACATGAAGAAGTGTTTGAGTGGAAAGTGCTGATTTACTAAACTAGTGCAGTTGTTTTGAGCTGAGTTATTACTGCTATAGGTAGAAATATTACTGCTGATTACTCTGTGAACTTGCAGAGGTTTCTAAACCTATTCTCTCACCCAGTGCTTCAACCAGGTGGACTAGTAGACAAGCTCGGGGGTCCTAAGATTTGCAGTTCAACTATCTTTAGGAGTTGGTTGGGAGGAACAGGATCCTTAGGTTGTTGCCTCCTCTGCTATATTACCAGGTTCTAAATGTTATTTCTAATTTCTCTATGGAAGTATAGAAATATGGAATGTATAAATCTAGGAGTTAATGCATTTCTATGTCTGAATTCTTTGTTTAGTTAGCTAAACCTTTTATTGTTCAAGGATAGATAAACTATGGTTAAATATGTATTAGAAAGAAGGTATTAGGGTTAGTTTAAATTTATTGATGAATGAAATACTCGACTGTATTTTTCATTTTCCACACCTTCAAGAAGGTAGTACTCTAGTATAGTAGGTGAAATTAAGTTTGATGATTAAATCGGATCTAGAAATGTAGGAATATGATTATTTACTTCTACTCTTAAATATTTATGGGAATGTTTAATAGAAAGATTCTTATAATTTAAGAGTTTCATTAGCTAAAATACATCTGTAAAAATTATAATTAGAAACTATCATAAAAGAAAGCCTCTTTGAAACCAGTACACTATTTCTATGTTCTTTTTAACATAGTAAAACCCACTATCTTTTAGCTTAACCTATTATAAACACCTATATTTATTAACTATTACAGGAAACACAAAAGAATAACATAAGAATAACATAAATAGGAGTAACTTATAAACAGTAAAATGAAATTATAGTAATCACTTAGGTTTTGCAAATAACATCTAAGTAATTTCATTATTACTCTAAGTAAAACATTAGATAAAAAACACATTAAAGTAAAAAAACAACAATGCATATTTTTCAAGTTAAAATAAAATACAAACCCTAATTAAGGATAACTGTAGACCAAGTCTTATTTTGTTTCCTCTTTCCAGAGTAGGGTTTTTACAATTTAATCCATATCTTAACTAATCAAATTATTCAATATACAATTATAATATCCTTATCATAATCACCCTATATTAAATAAAATTTTATACAAAAACAGAAACAGGATTAGACTGCTTATCAATTATATACTAAAATAAAATAAGAAAAGATAAATTAAATATTCCAAATCAAATTTACACAGTTGAGCTGGGTTGTAGTAACAAACCCTTATCTTTTATTATTTTCATAAACCAAATCTTTATACTAAAAAGATAAACATAACTAACTTCCATATTAAATTTCCACAAAATACCCTCTTTTTTAATAAAAATCAAAATGATGGACATTTATAGCAGTGGAATTTAAGTTTAACAAATAGATGTTTCCAATACATAAATTTAAACCACGATGTCCAAGTCTGTCAAAGACTCTTTCCTACACAGACCAGTGCACCCATAATTACTGTCAAAACCTTTGCAAGTTACAAACAGGTATTTACATTCTGTGAAACCCTAAGAAAACTTAAACCATCGAACAGAATAGCCTATGGCCACACGACCCTTGCAACCAACAACATTTATCAATGCAGATACAAGGGAGCTTATATCTCAGCGAGACAGTATCCTTCCAAAACCCATACTTTCACTAGAGAATGAACCTTAGGAATGAAACTGAGGCTTACCCAATTTCTTAAGATGTGCGGAACCCTTTCTTCTGAAGTCTTCGAGCTCGCAGTAGTGATTTTTCCACCTGTATAAATGTCTGCACAAGCAAGTTAGAAACTATCAAGATTTTTTTAAAAGAAAAAAATAAATTTGGTATAGTAAATAATTTTTATGGCATTGCAAAACAAGAAGTTTATATGTGTTACCTGGAGATATGTTATCCTCGGATGCATAGTATATGGTATGCAAAATAAACCTGGCTAAGAGAAAAATGTCTTCCCCTAGCAACTGGGTAGGAGAAGCACTCTAGAAACCCTCTATGAAAACGAGAAAACCACAGTAGAAGTTACAGTGAAATCGAATATCCCCATTGACAGCGAAATCCAGAAAGTAAGTTGTGAGTATAGAAATAGAGAACTCACGGCTAGGAATCAAAGGCTTCATCTTGGATGTTACAAGGGTTAAGGCCACTCAGAGAGCTAGACATTGAAATTAGAGGCCATCACTCTCAGAGGAAAAATGATGGTAGCAAGGCCATGAGGCCATGAATCTGGCGGCATTTTTTCACAGTGCTATCACTCCAGGAACCTCCTCTAGGTTGCAGCTCGTGGATGCCTGGTAACTTCAATATTTTTAATGGTTTTCTCAATGGACCAAGTCAGATGACCTAAAAGACCTCACACACTCAAGACATGCATAATACTCAATCAAATAGACAAGGCTTCTAACTATCAATGTTCAGAGGGTTTGTAGTAAAGATGAATAAATGAAGAACTCACTATGCTGGCAGATTCATATATAAGGCACTCACATATGAATGGCTAATCATAACATGGAAATATACTTGCAATTCAACTCATCAACATAGAGATAGGATAACAACTATCTGGTATTAGACAAAAATAATAAACCTGAATCAAACACCCAAGCACAAGTACAGAACATAAAAGAGATGGAACCTGAACATATACTGGCAAAAGAGCTTATATTAAGTGATGAAGAACATGAGAATCTTGAATACAACAATGTCTAAAAAGTCTCTGAAGTCGAAACTTTGCTTAAACATTAGTCACAGGCTTTATAGCCTTTACAAAATTTATTTCAGATCTTGAAAAATTGGATCAAATTTACTAAAAATAGATAATCATAACTGTTTTGCAAAAATTAGGTTAAAAACCCTAACTTAAGTGCTAATATACCTAACTCCAACACTTTCTTACTCCTTAAACTCTTTAATAACTACAGTGAACAATGAATTTAGAACTCGAACATGCTATCTGGCAGAAAAGTCACACTTTGTCAGAGTAGGTAGGGTTTGTGACCTTACTTCACCTCACTAACAACCTTTAAAACTGGAACAGACCCAATAGACTTGTGCCTTTAATTAATTTTCAACCTTATAAATCATCCATGAGGTATTTGGATCAACCAAAGTTGGTTCTGTGTGGAACTATGCCTTTCTACATTGTTCTGCGCTTTCAGTGGCTAAGAAAGCAAAATTCTGGGTCTGTAAGCTGCCGGAATATTTGTTTTTGGTGGCTAATGAACAACTACGGTGTTCTCCTAAGCCACCGAAAGCTCTTTTTCTTAAAATTTTAATAAAACTTTTAATCACCCTTTGTCTTGAGGCTTTACAGCTTCAATTATGACCTTCTGGTATGTCTGCAACCTGCATAGGGTTTGGAATAACATCAACATCACAGGCTGCCTCTAAATCCTGAAGGCTTATTGCTGCCTCTACTAGGGTTTCCAGTATAAGGTGTGCTTGAGACTTAGGGTTTGAATTCTTCATCTGCAACCTTGATAGCCTGATCTTCCTGTAAAGCTTGGCGTTGTGCTTCATTAATCTTAGAATTTTTTTTTTTTTACAGTAGGATATACATCCCTCTCATTTCTAGAAGAGAATCATGCAATTCAATATTCCTTTTGGTTAATCTTGCATTGGTTCTTTTGATTTCTCTCTCTAGGACCTCTAGTTATAGCTGGTTGATTCTCTAGGACCTAGGTTTGCTAGAGGAAGCCCTTGTCACTTGTTCAACTAGATCCTCCCTTGGTGTAGGAAAGGGAAACTCCTCATGCTCTGCTGCAACCTGCTTTGTTAGGTCAACTCCCTGCTCCTTTTCATCCTTAGAATCAATGTATGGCAGGTTGAGGATATTTTTACCTTGTGCTGGAGCCTCCTCCTTCTCTATTTTGGTACTGAATTCTAGGTTCTTTTTTGCCTTCTTAAAAGCTGGAGATTTCTGACCAACTCCAATTGGGGAGATGGCTCTCCTCTTCCTTCTGCCACTTCCGAAGGTGGAAAACCTTTTTGAAGGGGAATTCTTTTTTTCCTTTGGCTGCAATTCTATGTCAAACTCATTCCAGAATAGGAAGAATGTCCAGGTGACATCTCTCATTTGCAAAAGCTCTTGGACAATTAGCTTGATCAAGCCATGGTGATATAACCTTCCTGCAATCTTGGTGGGTTGGGCTTTAACTTGATGGGCCATTTTGTTCATGCTCTTGTGTAGGTAGAAAGGCAGGTTCAGTGGTCTCTTGCCAGTGAAATGGTTCATTAAATTAAAATGGTATATCATTACCCTATTATACCTGCCCTCATAAGTTATATAAACCAGAATTTCTTTCAAAAAATGCTGCGAGTTTCCCTTAAGCCAGGTAGTGGGAATGCTCTTCTTCTAGACAATGTTCTTGTGCTCAGGCTTCAAGTAAGACCTGAATTTCACAATATTTGTGATAGTGGTTTTGAACCAATTTTTGTCGGTCCTTGGGAGCTCTGTTACTTGTGCTATCAGAGCCTCGTCCATCTGGAACTCTTCTTGGCCAATCACTACCTTCGAGCCATCAAAGGAGAGGGAAAAGGCTTCTGCCACTTGCTGGTGAGATCCCTGAACCTTTTCAAAAAATCTATAGTAGCCTGCATCCTTGAATAGATGACATACCTATGGATGTGCTTCTGGGTAACCAATGTCACCCAGCTCTTGTCTTAGGGTAGGTACCCCTCTTTTCATCCTTTAGACTGCTTCTGTACCTGCAAATTGGAAAAAACGAACTTTGGGGAAGACAATTATGGCACGGGGGTTCAGGAACCTAGCTCAGTAAAACACATGCAAAAATGTGAAATGGATTAAGGAGGGGTTTTCACTGGCTTCAATGTTTTTTTTTGCTTAGCAATTAGGACTTGAACCGAATTATGGAGTAGTCTAATGAGACCCATGCACTGGCATAGTTCCTAGAACATGATTATTGGAGCTGAAAACACAATGCTCGTGATAATTAAACCGCATACCTGGGACAGGTGTAGGGATGAGAGGGTTAGGGTTCAGATATGTCACCTTTCTTTCAAAACGATGCCTCCTACCAACTCATTATTAACTACATATCTTGTCTTTTCACTGGTTAATGACTTGATGATAACGCTTTTCATGCTGACAGTGTCTGATTGTGAGAGATGCGCTAACCATTTTCCCCTTTTGGTGATTTCAGTGGTTAAGGTAGTCCTCGATCCAATTTTTAAGCTACCGAAAGCTTGGATTTTCGGTGGCTAATGAACGTTGAGATGTTTTCCTAAGCCATCTGAAGCTGATCTTCAAAAATTACATTAAAAACGGAGTCAATTAGCTTTCGGTGGTTAAGGTAGTCCTGAGTCCAATTTTCAAGCTGCCGAAAGCTGGGATTTTTGGTGGCTAATGAACCATTGAGATGTTCACCTAAGCCAACAAAAGCTAAACTTTGAATTTTATGAAGAAACAGAGTACAAGGTGTTCTAACTTTATTAAACACACAAAAATATTTCATAATGTGCACTGAAATCTTGATCACTATGCAAAAATAAATTTTATGAGTCTGACCTATTGAAGACTAATTTATTTAGGAGATACCATTTGGCTCCTACTTGGGGATGGGAACCTTCCTTTGAGGTCTCAAGAAGCCCAAACCAAATGCCTTTCCTGAAAAATTAAGAATTAAACCTATCTTCTAGTGTTCCATTGGGAATGGAGTCATTTTGCAAAAACAAAAAAAAAAACAAAAAAAACAAAAAATAATATTTTGCAATAATAAGGATTTGAAGCCTTAGATGAAATATAGCTTCAGAAATCTCCCATTAATCGGGCCATCAAACACCTCTTCGCCTTCCATATTTTGTAGTTTGAAAGTGTTGTTCTATTGCACTTGAGCTATCACAAAAGGGCCTCAAATTTACCATGCTTTCCCTTGTCCTTCCTAACAGTATCCCATTTCAGAACCCAGTCTCCAACCTGAAAATTGTCCACCTTTGCCTTCTTTTCAAAAATACTTTAAATATTCTTTTGATGAGCTTCTGACTTCTCCACCAACTGTTCTTTGACTTGCTGCAGCTCAAGCAAATCAAGCATTCTCCTTACCATGTCATTTGGTTCATCCTATTCCTCCTGAAATAACTTGGCTACTAGTAGAATCAAATGAATGGGAAAAATGGCCTCAGTACCATAAACCAACTTAAAAGGAGAAATCCCTATGGATTTTTTGTTGGTCACCCTATCAATCCATAGAGCAAACTTTAGCTTAGAATCCCATCTATTCTGATTATTCTCCAATAGTTTTCTCATGATTCTAACTAGGATCTTATTGGATGACTCAGCAAGGACATTGCCTTGAGGGTAATAGGAAGTAGAATGCACCAATTGAATTCCCATTGACTCACACATGTTAAATAATGCCCCAAATTTAAAAGCTGGCGCATTATCAGTCACTAGCCTTACTAGGAAGCCAAATCTAATAAAGATGTTCTCATATAAAAACTTCATGCTGACTTGGTGAGTGGCATTCGTTGTGGGGACTGCCTCTATCCACTTGGTGAAATAATTTGTGGTCACTAGGGTCCACTTGTGCTGACCACTTGATGAAGGATTAATCTCACCAATGAAATCAAGACCCTGCTTGTCATAACCCCAAATTTTCACAAAAATTGAAATTTTTTAATGTAACATAAAATGTCTAATGTCGCAGTTTGATAACTACTAGCGACTAGCGGAAAAAATGAAACAGTTAACACAAATAGTGATTAACTTCAAACACATAAAAACTAATACCAATTTAAATTTGATATGTTATGAACTGCATTCAGTTGCTTTTGGCTGTACTGATGATTTGCTTTTGTCAAGTAGGTGAGAAGCTATGTTCTAAACTGGGGCTTACTTAGAAATTTCTAACTCAGCTAGATTTCTGAATTCTTACAGGTTCAGTAGGTAAATTTTTGAACAAGTAGGAGTTTGTTTTTGTGTTAAGTCAAGAAGTACTTCTTAGCATAATAAAAATGCTAGAGCATAATTTGATTAATAAAAGCAAGGCTACGATGAGGTAAAGTACTTCCTTTGCTGTTTTGAATCTTATGATAGTATTTTAAGTTATTTGTAAAGATAAATATCCTTAACATACCAATGTCTTTTACCAGCATGTCTTCTACTTAAGTTTTCGTTTTTACTGTTATAAGCTAAGTTACTCACAAGTTCTACTGATAAGCATAGGGCTTATGATTTAACATAGAAACACTTTTACTGAAGCATAAAATTACTGCTAATACTATGTATATTGTTCAAGTACTGCTTTGTAAACATGAGTATAATTCTAATACCTTCAAGAAAAATTTTACAATTGATCATATAGTTCTAATTTTAATTCAGCTCTTGTAATGAAAATTATCAACTTGTTTATTTAAATACAGTTATAATCGTCTACTTGCACTACTAGCCACCAGGATATAATTTCGATTTTTCTAAGTGTCACGATGTCACATGTGTTATTGTGATAAAATTTCATTACCATATCACTTAATAATAATACTAAGTATTTTTACTTTTAACTCTAGATAGTCTTACTACCTTGTAATTACCAAGTGTAGTCTAAATATTAGTTTGATTTTTTTTTAAGAGTTTGGTCCTTTATGGAAACCAAAAGATTACTAACTTCCAAGAAGTCTCCCAACTATAACACTGCCATCTTATAGCAATTGTAAGAGTTATGCCTGTGTAGAAAATACTACCTAACTTTTACTTACAAAAAAGTGAACCTAAGATATTGACCTTACCAACTTTGATTTTACATAACACTAACTCAAACATAGCATTATTCATTTAATATAAAGTTTGTAAGAAGAATCATTAGGAGTGCTATTGACAAAGGTCAAAGGCATAACTCCAATATTGATCTTTCACGTATATACTTTTACCAATGATTGATCTTAATGTTATCAAATGCAAATGATAATAATATATATACATTTCCACAATTGAATGATTATAGTGTTATCGAAAAGCAATGATAAGAAATGATTTATTATAAGACCATACTATTAGTTGTAAAGAATAAATGACTTCACTAAAAGGTTGATTGCAATGTCAACCTAAATGACAATGATACGATGCTAAAATATTATCATCATGGTTACCATATAAATCATTGGCAATAATTTTGTTTTCTCCGATAGTGCAAGATAACTATATTGTTCGACCCACTGCTAACTAAAAATTTCGGTGGCACGTGGAGGAGCCTCCACCATGCAATGGTCAATTTATAAACTCACAATAAACCCTATCATCTTCATTCTCCTTCAAGGGTTTGGTTCTGCACTGTCTGGGTTTCTTTACGGCCATGAGAAGCTCGTTGGTTCATCAAATGACAGACCTTAAGTGAGTTGTATAGTGCTATATCATTGTGCAAAGTTAAAGAATTCACAGTTTGTAACATGGTTTCGTTCTGGAAGTTTAAGAACACCGTGAGAGTGGTTTTCTTATCTCTGTCAGTTGTTTAGAGAGATGGGCATAGTGTTACCCTTGTCTCTGCTCATGGCTTGCTCCTTCGTCGATGTAAAACTAAAAGAAGAACCTCGCTGCCTCTGCCACAGGTTTGGCACGAGGGTTTCGTCTCTCCAACGTGCAGTTCCTCGTTCTGGTTCGGTTACCTCCTCGGCTCCAGATTTCTTTGCTTACAGGTAAAGGTTTATACCCTGCTATTATTATTAAATTCAAGTTATTGTTTTAGTACTAGAAATACAGCATCTACCTAAATGATTTCGGTCATGTTAATGCAGGTTACAGTTCGGCTTCGGGCTTGGAAGAAACCTCTCCAACGCTGGTTGACTTCATGGCCAAAATGGGTAAGCCCCGGTTTAACGTGGCATCTCCCTGTTTGCAATGGTTAATGGAAAAGGAGTTACAATTTGAAGGGAAGCATGGCTTCGGTTCCTCCAATGTTTAGATGCTTAGTTTCAGTTATTACTTAGTTTTGTTGTTAAAACCATTGCATGTTGCTGGGTATCTCCGGCTTATAAGACATGACTTGTATTTAGTTTTTCTTGACTTGTAAAAGGGATTACAGCCTTACGGCTTGTTAATATCATACTCTGGTTTTTAAAATAAAAGGGGCTTCTCCTGTACTTATAGTTTTAAGTGATTCCTATTTCGATTACTCTGTTTATTATAATTTAACTTGTAAATGATATTACTGTAAAAAAAATAGGTTTTTCTTCTTCACTGTCAGTGAAGTAAATTTACTGTAAATGATATCTTTTGTAAGTAAATAATGTTATTGTGAAGACTATAGATCAGTCGTAAAGTAAAATTTATAAATTTATACTTATCAGTTCATGATAGAATAGCTAGGGTTTAATGCAAATGAAACCCTTGTATAAATGTACTCTTAATTTAAATATTACTTGGGCATTGTTCTAGTATGCTTCCATTTCATTATTATAGGTGTATTGTTGTTCATTAACCTATTAACTATATATTTATTTTACTTGTTTATAAAAGATATTATTTTCAAATAAAGACTATAAACAGTCCAAGGCATGATTTATAGTCTTATTATTAAGTTTGTTTACCCAGTTATAAATGTAAATGGTTAAAACTTTAAATAGACTGATTTATAAAAGGATAAAATAGTTGCTAGGGTTTCGACCCTTAGAATCTTCTTTCACAGGTTATAAGCCTGTTTGTTTAAAATATTTAGCTCCTATTTATACAATTCTTAGTTATATTTCGTTTAATGTTTATATCTACATTTAATTAATTTAGAATTATTCTGAACTCTGAAGGAAATAGGAAGTTGACTTGTAACTCTATTATTTTTCATAAATAAAGGAATTATAAACATAACCCTAAGCTGGTTTGTATTAAGTAATAGTTTAAGATTTAGTTAATAGTTTTAAAAGATAAACTATGTGGTTAATAACTTGTTTAGATACTTAGCTGTTATCTTCTATAAGATTTTATTTTATCAGTATACTATTACTATAACTCTAATGTAGTTTACTGTTTCTTTTCTGCATTTTTATTTAGTTATACTAAGTAAAAACAGTAAACACAAATAAATCATAACACTGTTTTTCCTTCATAATATTTTAAACATTGAAATAAATTTTCTCTGCTATTTACAGATACACAATCATACCTACTATTTTCATTCTCTTATCTACTTAAGGCATTCTATCTGTGCTAGAGTATGACCTAGTTTCCCAGTGTGGAAAAACATAGTTTAGAAATTTATTTTCATTCTAACACATTATTCTCTAAATCCATTTCATTTCTATAACAATCTAATAAGAATACTAAATCTAACATTTCACAAACTGAACTGTTATCATTCATATAGAAGTTAAACTAAGATTTATTAACTAACACAGTAAAATAAAATAACATAGAACCTGTTGAGGACAGATGAAAACAACTTTAGGAGGCCGTTCCTCCCTACCAATCTCTTGGAGAGCGCTCAAACAACGCTTCCTCAGGACCCTCGAGCCTGTTCCTAGTCTTCTTGGTTGAGAACTGGTGGAGAATGAAAACAGTAAAACCCTCTGTCAACTAACTAGTTCAATACCTCAGTAAAATACTCTGCTCTCAGCAGTATGATCTTCAACTTAAAAGCTGCACTAGATCAATCAGCTGTTATCCCCTTAAACACTTTCCAAATTTCTCTTCCATTGAATTTCTCTGAAGTGCATTCATTCAACCTAAATGATCACTTCTCTAGAATGAGCAGCCTCAACTCTCTTCAATGGGAATTTTTATAAAGATTGCCTAGGTATTTTGGGTCAGTTTTCATTAATTGAGCCACCTGCTCTGATTCCACTTTCTTGGGGAATAATGACAACAAATGTAGGGAGGTTTCCACCTGCAACAATTGGAAGTGGTTTGAGGATGCTGCCACATGTCAGTTTTCTCTCCACCAATTTGTAAACACTCTTTTAATAGCTCTCCTAAGCTGTTGTGTCCTCATTTATTTATTTATAATAAAATATTCAGAATTTACATTAAATATCCTTGACCCCACTGGGTCATCAATTACAACCTAGCATAAAATTTAACATATTGTTCCTCAAATAATATAAAATTGTTTTTTGCAAAATTGGGGCATGTGACACCGCTGCTAGAAAGGACCATTCACTACAATAGGTCTAAGGGGCAAAGATCTGAGCTGCTGCTTTCCTACGAATCATTGGCATTTGTCACAGGCTTTTACAAAGGTACACACATCAAAGAAAAGAACAGGCCAATAGTACCTAGCCCTCAGAATCTTGTGGCCTGTAGTCTTCCAGTAATGATGCCCCCCACATGTGCTTGAATGAAACTAATGTATGACCTGAACGGACTCTTCTTTATCTAAGCATCTCAACAAAACACCAAAAGGATCTTTCAAATACATTAGCTTATCAATTATACAAAAGTTAACAGACTTAAGCTTAAGAACCCGTGCTTGAGTCAGGCTCATCTCAGGGGGAACTTCTCAACTTTGCAAGAAATGAATAATACCTGAGTATCACTCACATGAAGACAATTTCTCACCCACCTGTTGGTTGTCATGATGCTCCTTTGTTGCTACCTCTATTGCTACCTCTGTTGCCACCTCTGTCTACAAGTTTGTTGAACTTATACCAATGAAATTCATTCTCAATAGATCACAATTTTCTTCAGCTATGAGCTTAGCTAGGCCTTGTCCTTTCACCAACTTGGTGGGCTTTAACTCTATGTCAAATTCAATCAGCTTTGTAATCCACTTGGCTCTCTTTCCATCAATATTAGGCTGGGTCAAAACATCCTTCACAGCAGTTGAAGGGACATAGGCCAAGACCTTTGCATGTAGGATGTAAATTCTGAAGTCTTTCAGTGACTTAATGCGAGAATAGGCCTGTTTCTCAATAGGATCATACTTCAACTCAGCATCCCTTAATGTCTTGCTGAAAAAACTAATGGGGTGATCAAGGCCTTCATCATCTTTCTGTAATAGAACCACTGCCACTGTGTCATAGGAAGCAAAGGAGAAAATGTAGAAGCCCTTGGTGTAATATGGACTAACCAAAGTGGGAGCTTCCATGATAGCCTTCTTAATGGATTCAAAATAGTTTCTTGCTTGCTCTGTCCACTTGATTTCAGCTTCCTTCCTCAACATAGAGGTTATGTGTTTTACCGACTTAGAAAAATTTGGGATAAATCTCCTGACGAAATTTATCTTACCTAGGAATGATTGAATATCCTTTTTTGACCTAGGTATGGACAACTTTTAGATTGCTTCAACTTGAACAGGATCAATATTCACACCTTCTACTGAAATTATGTGACCTAGGAGTTTTCCCTCCCTGAGAGAAAATTGAGACTTCTTTGGGTTCAGAGATATCCCAAACTGTCTACATTTGAAAAACACCCTCCTCAAGTGCTGCAAATGTTCTTCATGGATGTTGGAGTAAATAGTGAGGTCATCAAGGTATATGAGAACAAACTTGTCTTTCAATCCCACAAAAGATATGTATGTGGCTCTCTAAAAGGTGGCCCCAACATTCATATTGGCATATTGGCATACATGAAAGTACCCCAGGGAGTGGTAAATGCAGTTTTCTCTTGATCATCAGGGTGTACAGAAAACTGATTGTAGCCAGAGAAACCATCTAGGAATGACATGACACTGGCTCCTGAGAGTCTTTGCAACAGATGCTCCATCTTGGGTAAGGGGTAGTTGTCTTTCTTGGAGCATTTGTTTAGGTTTCTGAAATCAATGCATAACCTAATCTCCCCATTTTTCTTCCTCACCACCACTAAGTTTGCAATCCATTTAGAATACCTGAGTGGGATTATGATTTTTGCATTAAGAAGCTTTTGGATTTCTTTCTCAATCACTGGCAATAGGAGGGGACTGATTGGCCTTAGTTTCTGTTTGAAAGGGATGGTGTCCTTTTCCAGGAGAATCCTATGTTGGATGATAGTTGTGTCATAGGTTTTCAAATCAATGTATTCCAAGGCAAATACATCAGAAAAATCTTTCATAAGACTGCAAATTTATGAATTCTGATCAGTAGTCAACTCAGAGGAAAAAATTATGAATTTTGGATGACTTTGGCTACCTAGGTTGTGCTCATGGATAGCAGGGTCTTTCTCCCTTTTCACAGGTTTAGAGGGGACATCATTATGATAAAAAATCTCTTCAAGGGGTACTAGACCCCAAGGTATATAATTGCTAGGTAGCTGAGCAATATTCTATTTTCCTATTTTATCTTCTGATTTGGGCCTCTGGGATTATTCCATATTTAGGTTTTCTTGATCAATATGCATATCAAAAAACTCATCTACGACCTAGAGAAATTTACTGAGTTCATCGTCATTTTCAAAACTTTCCAAAATTTCACATTATCAGGGAGGGATGGCCTGTACTTTACTTGGATCTCATAGCTTAGCTTAGGAAGAAAAGGGGGAATGAACATACTTGCAAAGACAACAAGGGAATCAATTATATCTTTCATAGCTCTAGGTACATAGGAGAGTTCAAAAAACATGAAAGTGTCCCTGAGTTTCCATACCTCATCTCTGTATGCCTTCAACTTGACATTCTTTGCTTGAAAGGTATTGTTCACCTACTGTATGACGAGATCTACATCTCCAAAGATCTTCAGGCACATGATTCCCATTTCCTTGGAAACCTTCACTCCCAATAGCAATGCCTCATATTCTGCTATGTTGTTAGTAGTCTTGAAATCAAGCTTATAAGACAAATGTATAGTCTCCTTTGAAGGAGAAATCAAGACTATACCTGCACCTATTGAGGCTTAAGTACTGGCCCCATCAAAAAACATGCTCCGAACAAAGGTGGTTACTTCCTCAGGTGGTTGATAGGTAGGCTTTGTGATTTGTATAGGTACTGGCTGAGAATCATCTATTTGTAGAATGCATGCCCCAAATTCCATGTCTATTGCATAGATGGGATGATTTATAGAATTCTTGGCATTACTAATGATGTAGGTAAGCTGATTTTCCTTGTAGAGTCTCTTGGTCTCTCTTCCAAACATTAGGATTGTAGCATATGTAAGATCCATCTGAAGGGTACCACCCAACCTTTTACTCTAGGAGCGAGACAAAAGGAGGCCAAACTTAGGTGGGATGTCTGCCACTACTATGTCCATCACTATGATTTTTGAAGGCAGCTGGGAGAGGTTTATCACAAGGTCTTTGACGAGGCCCAGGAATTTGACCTTCCTAGAGTCGAAAGAGAATAGATCATGGTAGGGTTTTGTAATGTTGAGGCCAAGCTCATCCATCACTGCTTTTGGCATTAGGTTATGGGATGCCGCTGTTATAGCGGATTTCACCACTCTAGGTGAATCACACTTTGTATGGCCTTCCCCTATCCCGCTGCAGACTCTTTAGACCCCATGGACCATTTTTTGTCCTT
>LPNX010080708.1:1258167-1268629 GCA_001517045.1 Pseudotsuga menziesii
TCCTGCCTGCAACTGTCTGCCTAAGCATTTATTATATTGAGGTGACCTTAGTGGCCTTACCTAGGATATCGAGGGGGTGCTTGTAGAGGTTATTCTGAGGGTGTCCCGGCCAGGTTGGGGTCGGACAGCACAGTCGCTTTACGCGTTCAAGCTGAGGGCCACTATAATTGGTTACATACCTCTGCTTGTAGTGTATGGGAGTTTTGAGCCTCTCCTAGGTGAGACATACCTGCTACAATCGGGAGCTCACATATCCTTCCCTTGGTTTGCTTGTATTTTGGCTGTATATTTTCATAGGAGTGTGCCCTTTGTGCGCTTGTTGGCCTTTGGGATCGTGGTGACTTGAGTATATTTATGCTCTCTTGAGTTTGGGTCCTTTTATTTTCGGCATGCCTGGTATCTTATCACCCATCCTTGGTACTAGTACGGACTCTGGTGTCAGACTTGGGGGCATCACAGCCCCTTGTCGTGCTCATAGATTTGGGAATGGTCATATTTCATCCTCTACTCCATTTGTGGATTATTTTTTTATTTCTTTCGCTCGGTCTTTACACCAGTGGTCACCCTCATGGGGGTGGTAGTGGATGCGTAAACGTTGGGTCTACACCTTATATTCCTTTTTATGTCCCATTGTTCACTGCATTGTTTCCTTTGGGTGCTATTGTCATGATCAATCCTCCCTATATCCTATAGTTTGGATTCTTTATTAACTATTTAGTGTTTGTGGACTAATATGGTTGTCGTGTAGAGTCCAGTTTTTGTACACTCTCTCTGAGGTTTCGACCCGTTCATGCCTATCACAGGTATCATGTCTAAACTGGCATATAGGTTAGGATGTCACATCCACTTGCACTTATGCGTTTCCTTATGACCATTCCATCTTAACCTTAGGTACGAACCCATTCCATGGTATCACGGAACCTTCATGCTGCTGTTAGAAGTGATACTATGTGAATGGTAGAGCTTTCCTATACATGGGTGTCCTAGTTAGCTCCCTTTTGTATTTGGTACCCATGTTGTGAGTCCTCTTCTAGGTCTGGGAGTCCCTTTTAGTCTCGCCATGTCCTTGAGCAAGAGCTTCATACTCCTCTTGAACTTTATGCTGGCCATTTCCCCGGGAATCCCTTATGTCAAGTTGTAATTGCATTATCATGAGCTTTGCCTGCCTTATTGAGCTTTATGCCAGCTCCCCTGACATTGCGTTTCAGCCATATAGCCCAAGCTTGTCTCATGTCTAGCCATGCAGAGCCATTTTTTATATCCTTCCCAGCTTGATTTCCCTTTTTACCAGGAGGGGATTTTCCCCCGAGTGTCAATATCTTACACATGTATCCTTGCATTGAGCATAGGTATGTTCCACTGCTTGGAACTAGTTTGTTTTCCTTTATGACACTCGTCTCCTCCTAGTTTGTAACTATAAAGCTAGTTTATTCTTTTTTCAAGCTTTTCAAATAACTGAAAAAGTCCAAAAAAATAAAAAAACCAAAAAGCCGGACAAGGAAAGATGTTATCTTTGGTAGCTGTCGATTCGTGTCGCCTTCGAACATAGCATTGTATATCACATCCATTGGTTGGGTTATAGTTTGACTTTAGGAGTTGTTCTCGTTTATCTAAGTTTATCTCCACCGACTGGTTAAGCTTCCAGTCCCTATGGAGCCTCTGTTGATGCCTCATGTGTCACAGAGATTTCCTAGTTTGTATATCAAGTCTATGATGCCTTCATTCAGTCACCATACGCCGTTATTCTCTTGTTCGAAGGAAGTTGAAACCTGAGTCGGCCATTCCTCAGTTATCTTGAATTTGCATGTCAGCCATTCCCGGTACAGTTACTGGTTCGTGCACCTTTTGATCAAGTCCTTCCACATTATACAGCTTTGCTGAGTACCTCGTGTTGGATGATGGGGGATGCCTTAATTCCCTCCTTCCAGTGGATTTCATCCCATCGACTTCAGATCATTTATTCTAGGATTGGAATCTAGAGTCCTTTTGAGTGCCTTGAGACTTGCAGTCATTAGTGGCAGGGTCTCTCGCCATCAACAGTTTCTTGGGAATACATCAATGTCCCCTGATCGATGGATCCTCTCAAGTGTTCGACCTCAACACATTTATTCACACTTGTTAGTTTGCACTCTAGTACCTTGATTCCCATTTTCATTATCGGTGGGTAATCTCGCGTCTATTAACGGTATACATTAATGACCGATAATCAGACGATGGACTACTATGTTCGACCTCGACACCTCTATTCGCATAGTAGGACATGTACTCGTAGTGGTTTATGTAGAAGACTTTCCAGATTGGTGGCATCTCTTATATGCTACCTCCTTGATCGTGCCAGTGTTCATGAGATTTCAGTTCTCGTGACTTGATACCAGTATATGTCAGATATTTCCAGCCATTATGGAGATCTTGATCTGTTATATATCTTCAGCCATTTTGGAGATCATGGTCCTTTGTATATCTTCATCATGGAGATTTTGATCTATGTATATTGTACGTGGCGATGACCACATATGTGATATCATGTATTATGCCTATTCATGGCCATTGTACTCTTATGTATCCGGGACTGCTATATGTACTTGCAGTTATATGCAGAGTTGTATTATTGTACTATGCTGATTGGGTGGCTGGTTTTCCATTTGGGATCCTTCGTCACTCCACTTCTGGGATGTACTTATAATGTATTTCAGCCATCGTATGACCCCTCTGACCTCACACATTAGGGGGCATCTGTTATAGCGGATTTCACCACTCTAGGTGAATCACACTTTGTATGGCCTTCCCCTGTCCCGCTGCAAACTCTTTAGACCGCATGGACCATTTTTTGTCCTTTGATGTTTCCTTGATCATCCCTAAAAACATAAGAAAAATGATATACGCGGCTTTTAACCTGATAACTGCGTACATACGCGGGTTTGACCCATATAACCGCGTACGTCGGGATGTGTGCATAATCCAAATCCTTTTGGAGTTTTCCTTGACATGGATCTGACTCATTCAACTCCTGGCCTTCCATATGCCTTGAGATCACTCGGATTCGACCTTTCAGTATCCCTTTGAAAGCTATATAAGGAACCCCTTGGTACATTGAAGGCAAGAAGAGATAATTGAGAGCAAAGAAACTATAGTCCATTGTTTCCGGAACTTATACTTGAGTCTGCATCCCTTTGTCCCTTGGAGCACTTTGGTGTTCTTCCCAAGCTTGCCTTTTACTTGTGAGCTTTCTATCGAGAGATGGAGGATTGAAGTGGTGGAGGCCCAAGTGGGGGATTCAGTTTCTCCGGTTCGCAGACATGCCGTCAGAGGTTGTATCTATCACTACTACATTTCGATCCAAAATCTGACAAAAAAATCCGATAGCGCGTGGATTTCTTTTTTTAAACTTACCAAAAATCACAAGGATAATTTTTTTTTTGGTAAATGAGGCCATAAGCGTCGCTTAAGCGATGGCTAGTCTCATAAGCGTCGCTTAACCGACGGCGCGCTAGTAAGCGTCACTTAAGCTATGGAGCAACCGTCGGTTAAGCGACGACGCGTTATTTATCACAATGTTATTTTTCCAAGTAAAACTAAACTAAACTAAATAAAAAACAAAAAACAAACAACAAACACAAATTAAGCAATGGCGCGTTATTTATCACAATGTTATTCTTCGAAGTAAAAGTAAACTAAACTAAATAAAAAATAGAAAACAAAGAACAAACACAAATTACAACCCGGCCACAAGCAAACCTCGCGACAACACCAGTGAAAGAAAGAGAGGAGAGGGGTCACAGTGGATAGATGGCACACAGGGGACTATTAGACAGTGGATAGATGGCACATAAGAGATGGGTCGCAGTGGATAGATGGAAATAAACCTTTAACCCATTACAGCTATAGAGGAGGGGCCGAAGAGGAGAGGGTTGAAGAGGATAGGGCCGTAAGGGACAGAGCTCGCAGAGGAGAGGGCGATAGAGGAGGGTTCGAAGAGGAGAGGGCCACATGGGATAGAGCTCGTAGAGCAGAGGGCCACAGAGGTCATGTTACGCCAATATAACACTTTTATTGGGGGGTTCCTTTTGAAGTTAAAATGGATTGCTGTGAAAAAGACAAGGTTTCATGCTTTGGTGCCAGAACCAATTTCGTTGTTGGATAATATGTATCACATATCAATATCCTCCCGAACCGAATGATCTTGATCCAATTGATTCAATTGCTCCTGTTCCAGGGTTACCACCTAGTACAGATGAGAAATATACAAATCCAGGTGTCTAATCAGGTTCACTCGCAGTTTATGGTGGGGGATTTCTAAAGGGGTTGTGTGAGGGCATGGATCAAAGAAAGCGGAATCAGTATGTTAAATTGTGGTGTCTTGCCTGTTAAACCTTTCTTGAAAGTAAAAGAGAGGAGGCTTTGTAGAGGCATACGAGGATTTGAAGAGGTCACACAGATGAAGGTTTGCAGAGGCAGAGGAGGGTTTACAGAGGTCACACAGAGGAGGGTTTACAGAGGCGGAGGAGGGTTTGCAGAGGTCATGCTAAGGCCGATAGAATGCTCCAAATCGGTGAGTAATCTATGTTTGCTTAAATAATTTTGATTTGGAATTATAAAAAACAAGTTCTCTATGCAGAAGAAATCTTTATTTAGCATGTATTATACTGGTATGGAAAAGGTGAAAAGACTATGTTCATAATATAGTTTAAAATTTGAACTTCTCTTCCCCTGAATTTCCCTCTCACTCTCTATGTGAGATGAGGGTCACTGCTGCTGCATTGCATTGTAGTTGCGTTCTTTCCCACATTTAATCTTCCAGCTGTTGATTTTCTTATATTTTGACAGCCAAAGTATTCAAATAAGCACAAAATAGGAAGTAAGAGCATTGGAATAACTAGACACATTTCCATATCAAGCCCTCTTTTGTCGAAGGAAAGTTCAACCAAACCAGCAGCTGAATTGGTCAAATTGAATCCAATGAGTGAGTATGCCGCCAGGTCTGGAAGATTAATTGATTCTAACCATAAAGGGCATAGCAGCTGGTATGCAGAACACTGGTTAGAAGGGTTTTGGCAACAGATTTTCTCATGTTAGTACTATATTGGGAGTTTCTTGAGACCTGCTTCATAGAGGCATTATTCAGATTCCAATATTAAAGGCAGCTTTCTAAATACGCCAATGTAGATATGGAGTTTACAAGTGTTGGTGTCCCTGTTAAAATTTTCGTTGGATCATCTAACCTCCCCAAATTTCTCTGAATTAGATCATCTAACTTCTTGCTCTTGTTTATTGATCACATAAACATCAAAATCTTTGCCACATGAACATAGAAAGAAGATTTTGATGTTTCTTCTTGCTATGCATTGGGGAAGAAAATCATTGCAAGAAAATATATGTTAGCAAGCCTATGGCTAGGATTAGCGAGGACATAGCCAGAAGAATTTGTTGTTTCAAAGAAATAAGTGCATTGGCCACATAAACATGAAAATCCAATGCAGTTCCTTGTATGTGATAATGAATCTCCTTGCCCTGGTCAAGAGCTCCTAGGCCATAACATGCCTTGAGAACAAAAGGAAACATAAATTTGTCTGGTTCCCCTGTTTGTATATCCTCTAATCATGGCATTCCATAAGTATACATTTTGTTCATGTGCATTATGAAACGCTTGGCGTGCATCCTCCACATTGTTGCAAATGGCATAACTGTTCACCAATCTGGTGGCTAGAAATGTGTCAAATCCTTTTATGAGATGTAGGTGTTAATTTCCTTGAGAGATTTGATGTTAGTACATGGCTTCAATAGGGAAGCGTAAATGTTCGAGTCTAGTGATGAGATTTGTACAGAGTGTGGTTATGATTTCCATTGTGGTTGGGCTTCAAGAGGAGCTCCAGTAGACATGTTGTGATGGAATAGGAAGAGATTAACAAGAAAAGTTATATGGTTTGTTTGGATTTGTGATGGACACAAATTAGTTTTAACTTTTTCAAATTCCAAACATTGGTTTTGATAGACTCAGTTTTGAGTTCTCATGATTCATTGGACAATGGACTTCCGAAATGCATACAGAGCATTGATTCATTTGAATAGACTTGTGAGTGTAAGCAATGTGTCTAGTTATCCCAATGCTCTTACTTCCTATAGTCAAGAGCATTTATAGGGCTCATTAACACACATGCATATTTGTGAATTTATAGGGCTTGATATGGAAATGGAATGAAAACGGAATTATTTTGAGATGGGGTAACATTTTTATTGTTTCGGTCTTTAGATAATGTCAACGATGTATTTTCTATAGATATTTTTGGTGCTATTAAGATGCCAAAAATAAAATGTTATATTTTTACTTTATTTTTTATTATGATTAGGATTCATGTAATAGACATTCTAAATAAGTTATTTATCACTATATTTGATGGATTGGATGAGAACTGCAAGGAGCTCCAATATGCCATAGACCATCAGTATCTTTTTGAACCTCTTTAGGTATGAATTTTGAAATTTGCTTATTACGGTGGATCACATATTTTGTTTCTATGCAAATTGAGATTAATATAGTGTTTGTAGGTAGTATACTCAACCAATGGTTAGAAATATCCATTAGTTGCATGCCAAATATTGCATAAAACCCACTAATATGGATATATTTTGTTGGGACAACTCGTGCCTTAATCATCTGGTTTACATGGTTCATTAAAAATTGTTGTTCAACTTTGGAAGAAATGAGTTTCACTGCAACAACATGAATGTGCAATAGTACTTGCAAAATGTTTGCATCTGACCTTTCAAGAAGGTATACATTTATGCTCAAGGTATTTTACTTAGTTTCCATTGATTTTCATTGGAGGGAAAAGAGTATCAAGTCCTTTGATAGAGAGAATGAAATATTTTCTTTCTTTGCAATCTTAAATGTAGAAAGAAGGTACTTGAGCTTGATTAAAGATCAATTTGTGGTTAAGACAATGCAAGGTATATGCATTATTTCCCTTGTTCCCTATGTATTCCATAAAAAATACTTCTCTAATAATGAATTTTTTTACATTTGAAATATCCTTCATGTCTTTATACCTTGGAGATGTATTACATCAGGAGCATATTCCTTTTGATATCTGAATTTGGAACTCTTTGTATGGCTTTAAGCAACTTTCTAATTTTTACATATGTCAAATTCCTTGTTCAACATACCTTGTTTGTGACTCATATATGAACTTCACATATTTTGAATGCATCACACCCTAGCTAATGTATTTGCTTAGAAAACTTCGGTCCACTGACATTATAATCAGTGGCAGGAAAATTTACATGTGAACGCCTAATCTTTAATTCTGGAATGATTTTTTCAATATTTGTTATGTGGTCATTAGATTTGACTTTCCTAGAATATGTGGTATTCTAGATCGGCCATCCTTACTTTCCTATACAACATTTAACTAACATGGCTAGGGATATTTTGTACAAAATTGAATTAAACAAAGACTATGAACAAGAATGGCATTTTTTACTTTACACATGCATAAGCTGAAAGGTTTGAGATCTGGTTATTATGTTAGCAGTACAGAACTTTCCAATTTGTGTCTTGTTGCCTTTCCAGACCATCGGTGATTTTTTTCCAATGTCGAGCTTTCAACAATGTGTGTCTATGAGAGTGCCAATACTGACAGTAGTTTCATTCAACTGTGTAAGATGCCAAATGGCAGTTATTGAAATCATTCGTATAGTGGACTTAATAATTACTAGGATGTTCTCTTCAAGAATAATAACGAAAATTTGAATATACAACAAAGAAATAACCAAGGACCTAGAAAAAAAGAACATAAATCAAGAATAATAACGAAAATTTGTATATACAACAAAGAAATAACCAAGGACCTGGAAAACAAGAACATAAATCATCAAGAAAGGTTAGTAGAACTTACTTCTGTGAATAGTACTTCACTAGATTACACGCCATAAGATAAAGCTCATTCTTGTGGCCAAGTTCCATGACTGTTGCAATATGTACTAGTGTGCATTTCAAATGAAAGGATCCCTTTCAAAAAGCCTGCACATATCAGAGAGGCAACAAGTTCATTATTTCCACAAAATATTGGAAAGTAGGACGCAAAGCACATTTCCAGAGAAATCTTGTCCATATATCACGTTGCAAATAAACTTACAATGTTGTTAACTCGAAACTCTTTTGATACTCCCCACACTGATGATAATATTCTGCTTTGCACGCTATCAGATCTGCATTGTTCTTGAGTGAGTAGCTGACAGATGTTTCCTGGGAATTGAGATCACCGGGTAACCTTTCGAGCTCTGCAAACTTTGATTCAACATTCTCTGCTTTATCATACTGCAAGAGATATGCAGTGTATAGGTTAAGATAGCTATTTATGTCTTCAAAGGTTCCAAAAACAAACAAAAATGTATAGCACACCATGGGTTTGAATAAATAGGACACATTTATGCATTTCTCATCAAAGGAAGAATAGTACCTTCTTTATTAAACATGAATAAAATGAAGAAAGCCATCCATTCTCGACACCAAACCTCAAAGATGATACTAGGCTGGCTTCTGCCAAAAATGTTAATTTCCAAAACACAAATAAGCAGAGCAATAAACTGTCTGTCCAAACCCTTAGACTAATTGAACCATGGACAGAAATGGTGGACTAATAAGGCATGCATTTGCATCATACTAGATAGAAACAATAAATAGCAGTATATGCAATATGCAATAAACATCCATTTTCCTTGAATAAACAAATTAGACTAAAAGCAAACACTAACAACACTAAACACACTGTTGGCCATGCTGCATAATTGTAACAAAAGTAGTTTTACCTTCTGCAGATGTGAGCATATGATTATTAAGTAGACACTCTAATGCCTGCACACAAAATTCAAACAGCATAGACTACAAAATTACATTTTGGAACTCACAGCATTTGGGTAAGGAAAACAAGGGCATAAATCCCTGAGAAAAGTTCAATTAGAGGAGCTTATGCTTGGCATTCCGAGAGCAATACTCTCTTAAAAAAAAGGAAACGTGCCATTTTAACAGAAAGGACATTGAGTAATTTTTCATATAAAATGTTTCTTACAGTTTCTTAATCTAAGCCATTTCCAGGAACTCATGACCATCAATTCTCCATCTGTGGGGAAAGTAGGGGGGAAGAAGGGACTTGCCACTTGTATCACTGGATGTTTGCCCCAACGATGTATTTTTTATAGATATTTTTGGTGTTTGAACCCGAGCATGGGAAGAGATGAGGAGCTCCGGCTTCATAACAATTCTTCAGCAACAAAATTTCTGCTTGAAGAGACTGTCAGATCTGTGCTTCTGCGTCAATTTTTTCTAAGAACTTAAAATTTTTCAAGTTTGATGATGTTAGGTCAGAGAAATGGGCTGTCTTTTCAGGGAAATCCTTCCTTGTATTAATGAATACATTAACATAAATTTTATTTACTAATTCTTAGTCTCTTTATTTCATTTCCATTATTACTAAATTTGTGAATGCTTGAAAACTGTGGAATACGTAATTTTAATAAAGGAATTTTGACAAGTTTCATGTGTTTCAGGAGCTACACAAAGGAAGACATACATTTAGTCACAAAGTTAATATTGAAAAGAAGAAAAAAGGAAAAGAAGAATTTTCGATCGTTGTTGCTGTTGAAGCTGTGGCTGTGGCAAAATGTCTGCAGCTCAAGATCCATTTTATATAGTCAAGGATGAGATTCAGGATTCTGTAAGTTCTCTATCTGTTTTTCAATTTCAATTTGAGCACAGCACTTGTACACTTTTTTGTACTTGGAAAAAAAATCATAAATTCCATTCACAAGAGGAGAAATTACATTCTGTACATGCATACGACATTTTGCAACCATCCAAAAAATGGTCTCCAACTATCAAAGCCTAAATGTTCCATAAAGAAAGTCCTGCTGGAGCGCTTCTAAAGTGTGATCTCCAAATCTCAAAATAAGCCTAATCAACCAGCATTAAAGCTGTAATGAGTTGTCACCAGTTTTAAACGAGATACATAGAGGGATCTCCAACATAGCACAGAGTCCCATTTATAGGCATCATGATACAAAAGTACATGAAATATCTGAAGTGACTTATTGCCCATCCCCAAGCCCAAAGATAATGTTATCACCATGAAGAGGAAACCAGTAATCTGTTTGGACATGGAAAGATCGAACAGATTCCAGAACTTGTCCATCCCTTGATTCCAGCACTTTCCAAGTTCCAGCTTCCAGTGTAAGATCAGCTTTGGAAAGGGAATCAACTTCCTTATTGTGCTCTATGGACGCATGAAAGAATGTGATGGTTGTAAAAGTAGATTGAAAACAATTAACTTACTGTAAACAGCACTTATACACTTGCTTAACCTAATTGAAGTTTTTAACTTTTCTCTGTTGGATTTTGTTTCCCACACACTCTCTCTACATTACTTATTTAAAGGAGTCAGATCTGTTTTCTTATGTCTCAGACCCTCAA
>LPNX010080708.1:1272022-1355888 GCA_001517045.1 Pseudotsuga menziesii
TCAAAGCCCTTTCATCATATCCCTCATTATTATGCTGAAAATACGTCCATGGAGCACCTTTGTTACCTTCACGGCTGGCGAGTTCGGCAGATTCCTCGACGTGTTTATGATGCTGTGCTATTTAGCAATGAGTTGGACCTTCTTGAAATTAGATGGCAGGAGTTGCTTCCTTTGATAACAAAGTTTATTATTCTGGAATCAAACACAACTTTTACAGGCATGCCAAAGCCATTATATTTTGCTAACAACAGAGGAAGGTTTGAATTTGCTGACACTAGGATGGTATATGGAATATCTCCAGGCCGACACCTTTCACTGGGAGAGAATCCCTTTGTACAAGAAACAGAACACAGGTCTGCATTGGACCGCCTGATAAGAGAAGCAGGTATCTGGGATGATGACCTACTTATAATGTCTGATGTGGATGAGATTCCAAGTCGACACACTATTAACCTCCTTAGGTGGTGTGATGGTATACTGGAAATCATGCATCTGCAAATGTGGAATTATTTATACTCCTTTGAGTTTCTTGTTGACTATAAAAGTTGGCGTGCATCGGTCCACCTGTATCAATATTATACACACTATGGTCATTCCCTTCGAACAGATGAGCTCTTTGTAGATGCAGGTTGGCACTGCAGCTTCTGCTTTCGATACATAAGGGAATTTATATTTAAAATGAAAGCATACAGCCATGTAGATCGTGTGAAGTTCTCTTATTACTTGAACTCTTCAAGAATTCAATATGTTATTTGCTATGGAACAGACCTCTATGACATGTTACCAGAGGAGTATTCCTTTCATGAAATACTCAAAAAGATGGGTTCTATACCCCGTACATTTTCTGCGGTCCATCTCCCATCTTATTTGGTAAAGAATGCTGACGATTTCAGGTTCCTTCTTCCAGGAAGCTGTCTGCGAAGACCTGGCTGACTTTTGGAAATACATCAGAAAGCTGACACATTTATGCGATAAAATAATTCTTCATGTGTTGCAATGTCTTCAATCTACACACATGGTGGGTTACAACTTACAAGCTTCTTTGGGCTTAGATCAACATCTGTCCTTTCATGGGGCAATGAAAATTTTGTTTTAGAGAACTTGCCCCATAGCTGATGGGATCTCTATTTGGAATCTCCCCTCAAATTTTCCCCATAATCATAGATATCAGACAGTTCGTGCTAGCTAAGGATGATCAATGCAATGGTCATCACGGTTGGGATTTCTTAGATTGCAGTCTTATAACATACTGAGCTGACTGAGGGTTGGTGATTTCAATATGCTCTTATGTTGTAGTCAAACTTCTTGAGTAGGTTCTAAAACTCATACAAATTTGTAATTTTCCTGTTTTGTATCAAACATAACATTCAAAGGTGTATTTAAGCTGGTGAAGCGTAGGAGAATGACATCAAACGGCCTAGCTAGGAAGCTTCTGTACATTTCAGTTAATGTCTTTACTCGATTATAGATGAATTTGCTTCTCCAACTTCACCTTGTATACTTAGTTGAGGTAAACTATGCCCAATCTTGGGGATCTAATTCTTTTAGTTTGTCTCTATCTTCTTTTCAATTACTTGGTTTCACCTTTTGCTGCTCAGAAGGGCATCCATATATAATTTCAAGGGTGAACAAGCTTTTTGCTTTTTAAATGCTTTTGAAGATCCAGGCTTCCAAGTTTCATGTTCATGAAAGGGTCAATTGTATGAAGTTTACTTCTAGACTAAATTGTAATCTGACAAGTTTTGCTCCATGTTAATCTCAGTTTTGTTTTGCAGGTATGATACTCCAACCACCACAGGCTGAGGAAGAACTCCAGGAAGAGGACTTCAGTTTTACAAGCAAAGGTATGATGGCAAATGCAAGAACAGGGGATAAAGACGGTCCAAGGCTGTCCAAGTTCACCTCAAGTTCTACTGCAGCTCTTACACCAAGGCTATTGGGTGAAGCAGTTCACCTCAAGTTCTACTGCAGCTCTTACACCAAGGCTATTGGGCGAAGCTCTTGGAGAAATAAATGAATCGCCACTAGTGGTTTTCATGATCAACCTAATCCTCAATTTGGTCTGGAGTAAACTTGTGCGAAATCCAAACACCTATGCAAGTGTCATTGGAAATAGCTGGGCTCTGACTTCATACAGGCATGATTTCTTACAGAAAGATTCCTTCCAAACTTTTATTTTCTTTATGTAGGGCTGATGAAACAGCGTTGTTTTTCTTCTGTGTATATATTTTGCATGCCCCTGCTTTTTGTCTAAACAAGTAGACCAACAAAATCTAGGACATAACATTACAGAATGAGGAATGGCTTTTAAGACACTATGTTTTTTCATTTGATCAATTAAAAGAATTGTAGAGTAATTGAGAATATGCTGCTTTTCATAGCCATGCTATCCCCCTAAAACACCTTATGTTACTTGATAGCAGGCATAATAAAGGAATTAAACAAGCTGCTTTGGCCTTAGAACGTTTTAGAATCTGTGCCTAATATGAAATGCAATCGTTCCATTCCAAATACCCATTATTCCCACATGTATGCTGGGAAAATTGGGAAAATTGTTTCTTAGTCACATTATAGAGAAATAAATTGCAAAGCGGATATCGATTTCCAAGCAATGCCCAGATAAAAGAGAGTAGGAATTTTAGTGCTAGATTTCAAGAACTTGTTTTTATGTGAACCAACATTACCTTACAAGCTGTTAATCAAAATTTTAGATGAGGATCTCTATTGTGCATCGAAGTCCCTGTCTACTAGTATTCCTAGTTTTTAATAAAACTGTGTTAAACACATTTATTCAACTCTTGTTTTCTTCATTCCAGTTATAATTTTTCTGACATTACTTTGGATATGCAGGTGGCATTTTAAAATGCCTCAGATTCTTGATGGTTCTGTAAGGATTTTATCAGATGCAGGCCTTGGGATGGCCATTTTTAGTCTAGGTGGGCTAGTTTTTAGACCACAGCCTAATTTTTGTCTGTTTTTTTTAATTTGAAAGATAAAAACTTTGTCTATCATTGGAAGCCCTAAACCATTAAAACTTTTATCAGCTAGTATTCAGTTGATATGTTCATGACATTTTCCTCCCTTGAAAATTGCTCTGAAAAATTTAAGAATTGCTAAGTCTACAATTAACAGGCAATTTGTCATATCATACAAATATTGAAATGCATTGCATGCACGTGTATTGGTTCTTATGGTTATTCTTGTCTAATAGACAATCAAAGGTATTGTTATATCCCCGTGCAGTGAACAAGAACATGTTAACTTGATACAAGATTCCATTACATATCATCTTTCATTAAATACTGAACAGTTTATAACCTATAGATGTTTCACTTTGCATAAATAGAGGCTGGCCATTGTTTTAGTCCCAATTCCAGAAGATATTGCAGGCAATGGCAATTGGCTATAAGAACTTTAGAAATAAAATTAGGAGTGACGCTATGTTTGTAGCTGTAGGAATTCTGAATCTTCTCAGTTTCTCTTGTTCATGACATGCAAAGCTTACTACAAATGAATCACATAAGTTTTTGAATGGCAGGCTTATTCATTGCTCTTCAACCTAGACTTATAGCATGTGGGAAATCGAATGCAATCTTTAGAATTCTTCTTCGTTTCCTTACTGGACCGGGAGTCATGGAAGTTGCTTCAATCGCGGCTGCTCTTCGAGGCCTCATTTTGTGTATTGCAATTGCTCAGGTGAGGTCTTATTTATTTCATTTGATAATGCCCTGTTTTTCTTTCTCTTTACTCATTTCCATGTGTTGAAACTTATGTCAAAAGAATTTTGTTGAGAATTTTCTGTCAAATGCATTTTGCTAACATTTATTTTAGAGAAAAATATTGAAATAGGAAAATTTAACATTCAGATTTAAATAGATTTTGTAATCTGTCAAAGAAATCTCTCCAACATAGAATTGTAACTAGAAATGATCTATTGTTTGCTGGGTTTGGCCGTGTGGAAATTTGGGTGAGGCACTAGAAATGATCTATTGTTTGCTGGGTTTGGGTGAGGCACTAGAATAACGAACCTGTTGCAGGTATTTTTTATTTTTTTTAAATTCACTTCCGTCGCTTAACCGATGGTTCTATCCGTCGCTTAACCGACGTCTAATCCTTATTTCCGTCGCTTAACCGACGGTTCTATCCATCGCTTAACCGACATCTAATCCTTATTTCCATCGCTTAACCGACGGTTCTAGCTGTCGCATAATCGATGCGTCATTTTTATATCCATCGCTTAACCAACGGTTCTTCATGTCGCTTACCCAACGCTGAATCTTTATCTCCGTCGGTTACCCGACGGTTCTCCATGTCGCTTAACCGACGCTTAATCTTTATCTTCGTCAGTTACCCGACGTTGACATTTAAAGTTGATTATGAATTAGATGTCGGATAACCGACGCTTAACATTTAACCGACGGTAAGCTGGCTATCGCTTAACCGACGGATTTGAACACTGTCGGATAACCGACGGACGCCCACCGATGCTTAAAAAAAAATCATAGTGTCGTACATGCGACAGGGAAGTGTCGAAAATCCGACAATACTGCCGTCGGATTTTTGGTCGAAATGTAGTAGTGTATCTTGTAATCTCTGATTTATATTAATAGAAATATCTTTTCCTGTCCAATAATGTGTATTTGAATGAATATTGTATCCATTGGAATATGTCAAATGCTTTTACATTATTGATTATATATGCTAGAATAGATCTAACACCATGATATATAGTATGCTTGTATTGTTTACTTGTTGTTGAGGAAGTATTATATCAATTCAAGTTGAAGATTGGAAAGCTCAACGGGGATCTACTTCAACCGTCCGAAATAAGGTACGAGGTCTGATCCTTTAGTGTTAGACATTTATTTCTATTGCATATTGGGAAAGATTGATTTCTGGAGTCAAGCTATCTATTGTGGTACCCCAAGCCATAGGAATTTCTCTCCGTAACAGCCCCCGAGTCAAGCAAACAGTTGTGAAGGATCTTGTCATGGATGTTCAAAGATATGTAGAAAGGTGGACAAGACTCATCCAGCTCTTCAATCATAGGACCTAGAATTACTGTGGGCTTATCATCTTGCAAGTTCACAAATTTAGCATCTATGGGTGCCCTGGATAAAGAGATTTCAGTATGGATGACTTGAAGGCATCATTCTTCATAATCTCTATCAAGGGAAAAGGGATTTTTAACTTCTGAATTTCTGACTCAAGATTGAAAGAATAGGATAATTTTTCAGAAGTTATTACCTCTTGTGGTGGAGCTTTGAGATGAATAATATCATGGGTTGATGGATGTAATGGCCTTTGCTACTGTTTTGGAGGAGCAACCATCTTTTTTGGTGGAACAACAATGTTCTTAGCAAGAGGAGCAGGCTACTTTGCAAGGACAAAACTCTTCTTTGGCGGAGCAACAATCCTAGATCTCAAATTATAACCTTCTTGATCGTCTGCCTGATATAAGGATTCTTCAGTGATCTGCTCATTCATGAGGGATTCCTTATAGTCTGCTTGTGTCAGGAAAGAGAGATCAACTTCATCCTCCATGCAGTTGATATTGTCTTCTGTCTCCCCTTCTTCCTAAGCAAACTCTTATTCTTATTCTAGCACAACATTTTGGAAAAGAGATCTGATTCTTTGATCCTCAGCTTGATTTCTATCCCTTTGAAGGATCTAAGATGGTGGATTATTTCCTTTGTAAGGGACAAAATTAGACTTTTGGGGAGCAAAATTATTTCTCCCTTTACCTCTCATAGGTATTTTCCCTCGGTCTTTAAGTCTAGACATTTCAGTTGTTAAACTGTCCAACATTTTGACCATTTTCTCTATTTTATTCTCTGATGAGGAAGCCCCCAAAGGATCTGAGGATTGCTTCTTCCTGTCCATTTTTCCCTTAACCTTCTAATATGCAATGATATTAGACTCAGCATCAAGAGTAACATCTTTCATGAGTGACAAAGAAGCAGATCTTCTTTCTCTGAGAAGAAGACAGAACTCAGAATCAACAGCATTGGCATAAGTTATTTTGGCTGAAGTATCTGTAGGCTTGATCTCAGCAGGGATATTGCTAAACATTTTGTTAAATATTTTTGTGAAATTTGACATAGACTCACCATTCTCTCTCCTCAAATTTCTAAATTCTGTGATATAGTAAAGATGGTCTCTTCTTTCTCCCCAATGCTTTAAAAATATGTCATTTAGGGCTTCCAATGCTAGCTACTGATCCAGCTGGTAACTCTTTGAACCATTTCCTAGCCTGGCCATCTAGACTTTGTACAAAAGCCCTAGTCGGCACATCCTCTTGTTCAATGTTTATATTCTCAGAGTAACTGTAGAATGCCTCTAAATTGTCCTCAGCTGTGAAATATCCATCCCCAGTAAACTTAGGCATATATTTTAGATAATTTCTAGTAGGCATAGTAGAGAGGGGGTTAAGAAAATTCAGAGGGCCATATTTGGAAATGAGGATCCTTTCCATCTTGGTCAGAGGGGTAGCCATATTAGATGTGGGTATAGAAAGGGTAGAAGAAGATACTGTTGGTGTGGGTGATAGCTGAGAAAGTATTTGTGGTAAATCTACCTCAATGGAGTCACCAGGGATGGATCTACACAAACAATAGTGCTTGAAGATTCCTCAACCCTAAATTTGTTTGATTCACTTATAAATTTATGAGAACCAGATGCTTCAATAAAACAAGATTCAAAAGGATTTCTATTTGATACAACAGGAGAAATACCTCTGGAAGTACTTGATGCAGCTCCCCTTGCAGATCTAGAAGCCTTCCTTTGTGAAGCTCTTCCTCTCCTTATAATCTTTTCAGGATTTGAAACGGGTGTTACTGGTGGCCCTTGAGGGTTTTCTCTGTTACTTGGTCTTCTTGAAGCCACCTTGTTCCAATGGATTCACTAGATAGATGATTACAACCACAACAATGTCCAAACTTTGTCTATCATCAAAGTAGGATCTATATCATCCCCCAGGGAAGCTGAGCTTCAATCTCTTCTCCCTGGAAACAGCGCCGATTTGTTATCACTCTAGGAAACTCCTCTAGGTTGCAGCTTGAGGAGCTATAAAAAGCATTAATGCAGGTTCCGCTCTCCAATAACAATTCACTGCATATGGCTATTTTTTCACAAGTTCAAACCCTCCACGGAAGGGATCGCCTGAAGGACGTAAGACTACTCGAGACTACACGGGTTAAGATCGCTAAAAGAACAACAGACTTAGAATTCTTGAAGAATTGTAGAGATAACCAGTTAGTCCCTCAATTCACCGTTATCAGACACAGACTTAGAAACCCTAAGAACGAAGGCCGGTTCAAATCCATGAGCCTGTCGCTGGTCAAAAACGAAATCAAGAGAAGTCGTGCTAAAATCCAAAAAATTTCTAAGACTGCCTTTCATCTACACGTGGAGCTCAACAATACCATTACGCCAGTCCTTTGGCAGAATATTGACGCTGCCATTAGCTGGAAATGCAAAAAAATGAGCTATAAAAGCATTAATGCAGGTTCCGCTCTCCAATAACTTCAATATTGTTAATGTTTTTCTCAATGGATTAATTTAAATGACCTAAAAGACCTCACACACTCAAGACATGTATAATACTCAATCAAATAGACAAGGCTTCTAACTATCAATGTTCAGAGGGTTTGTAGTAAAGATGAATAAATGAAGAACTCACTATGTTGACAGATTCATTTATAAGGCACTCACATATGAATGGCTAATCATAACAAGGAAATATACTTGCAATTCAATTCATCAACATAGAGATAGGATGAAAACTATCTGGTATTAGACAAAAAAGAATAAACCTGAATCAAACACCCAAGCACAAGTACAAAACAGATTAGAGATGGAACCTGAACATATAATGGAAAAAGAGCTTATAGTAAATTATGAAGAACATGAGAAGCTTGAATACAATAAGTGTCTAAAAAGTATCTAAAGTCAAACCTTTGCTTCAACATTAGTCACAGGCTTTATAGCCTTTACAAATTTATTTCAGATCCTGAAAAATTGGATCGAATTTACTAAAAATAGATAATCATAACTATTTTGCAAAAATTAGGTCAAAAACCCTAAATTAAGTGCTAATCTACCTTACTCCAACACTTTCTTACTCCTCAAACTCTTTAAAGACTTGCTATCTGGCACACAAGTCACATCCTGTCATTGTAGGTAGGGTTTGTGACCTTACTTCACCTCGCTGGCACCTTCAAAACTGGAATAGACCCAAGATACATGTGCCTTTAATTAATTTTCAACCTTATAAATCATCCATGAGGTATTTGGATCAACCAAAGTTGGTTCTGTGTGGAACTATGTCTTTTTGCACTGTTTTGCACTTTTTGGTGGCTAAGAAAGAAAAATTATGGGTCTGTAAGCTGTCGAAAGATCTATTTTCGGTGGCTAATGAACAACTGCTGTGTTCACCTAAGCCACCAAAAGCTCTGTTTCTTAAAAATTTAATAAAAATTTTAATCACCCTTTGTCCTGAGGCTTTACAGCTTCAATTGTGACCTTCTGCAACCTGCATAGGGTTTGGAATAGCATCAGCATCACAAGGCTACCTCCGGATTCTGAAGGCTTATTGCTGCCTCTGCTAGGGTTTCTAGTGTAAGGTGTACTTGAGATTTAGGGTTTTAATTATTTGTCTGCAACCTTCACAGCCTGATATTCTTGTAAATCCTGGCATTTTCCTTCATTAATCTCATATTTATTTTTTGTAGTAGGATATACATCCCTCTCATTTCTAGAAGAGAATCATGTAATTCAGTATTTATTTTGGTTAATATTGTAATGGTTCTTTTGATTTCTCTCTCTAGGACCTCTAGTTCATATACTTGCCATAATAGTTGGTTGATTCTCTGGGATCTAGGTTTGTTAGAGGAAGCCCCCGTCACTTGTTCAACTAGATCCTCCCTTGGTGTAGGCGAGGGAAACTCCTCATGCTCTACTGCAACCTACTTTGTTAGGTCAACTCCTGTTAGAAAAACAGGACCGCAAAGCAATAACATATATACAGTTAAATCAATAAAAAATATGCAAAAACACATTAAACATTACAGAGAGACACAGATATAACGTGGTTCACCCAAATGATGGGCTACGTCCACAAACAAATTTGCCAGTCCTTTTATTTCAGTCCAAAAAGATGAAGGGATACGCCCTGCAGCAAAACCGTTGCACTTCCTCTTCACGCTCTCACAGTCTCTCTTCCATCACAATACAATGCTCACATCCAGTACCATACAGTACTCACATCCAGTACACTACAGTACCCAGTACAATTCACAATGGAGCCTCCTCAAGCCTTATAAAGGCTTAATCACATGCAATACCATGGGACAATACCATGGGCTACAACAAACCATGTGCCCAAACCATGTGCTAGACCTAACCACCTTTGACTCAATCCCGAATCAATGTTAACACATGCAATACCATTGGACAATACCATGGGCTACAACAAACCATGTGCCCAAACCATGTGCCCAAACCATGTGCTAGACCTAACCACCTTTGACTTGATCTCAATTCAAGGTTAACCCTAACAACTCCCTGCTCCTCTTCATCCTCAGAATCGGTGTATGGTAGGTTGAGGATATTTTTACCTTGTGCTGGAACCTCCTCCTTCTCTTTTCTGTTACTGAAGTCTAGGTTATTTTTGGCCTTCTTAAAAGCTGGAGAGTTCTGGCCAACTGCAATTGGGGAGATGGATCTCCTCTTCCTTTTGCCACTTCTGGGTGTGGAAGACCTTTTTGAAGGGGAATTCTTTTTGTCCTCTGGCTGCAATTCTGTGTCAAAATCATTCTAGAATAGGAAGAATGTCTAGGCGATGTTTCTCATTTGCAAAAGCTCTTGGACAATTATCTTGATCAAGCCATGGTAATATAACCTTCCCACAATCTTGGTGGGTTGGACTTTAACCTGATGGACCATTTTGGTCAGGCTCTTGTGTAGGTAGAAAGGTAGGTTAAGTGGTCTCCTACCAGTGAAATGGTTCGTTAACTTAAAATGGTATAAGCCCATGGTTCTTTAAAATGGTTCTTACCCTATTATACCTTCCCTCACAAGTTATATAAACCAGAATTGCTTTCAACAAATGCTGCCAGTTTTGCTCAAGCGAGGTAGTGAGAATGCTCTTCTTATAGACAATGTTCTTGTGCTCAGGCTTCAAGTAAGACCTGAATTCCACATTCTTTGTGATAGTGGTTTTGAACCAGATTTCCCCAATCCTTGGGAGATTTTTTACTTGTGTTATTAGAGCCTCATCCACCTGGAACTCTTCTCTGCCAATCACTGCCTTCAAGCCATCAAAGGAGAGGGCAAAGGCTTCTGCCACTTGCTAGTGAGATCCTTGAACCTTTTCACAAAATATGTAGCAGCTTGCATCCTTTAATAGCTGACGTAACTCTGGATGTGCTTCTAGGTAACCAATGTCACCCAACTCTTGTCTTACGGAAGGTCCCCCTCTTTTCATACTTTAGACTGCTTCTATACCTACAAATTGGAAAAAAACGAGCTTTTGGGAAGACAATTACGGTGCGGGGGTTCAAGAAGCCTGGCTCAGTAAAACACATGCAAAAATGGGAAATGGATTAAGGAGGGGTTTTCACTGGCTTCAATGTTTTTTTTTTACTTGGCAATTGGGACTTGAACTAGATGATGGAGCATTTTGATGAGACCCGTGCACTGGCACAGTGCCTAGAATGTGATTATTGGAGCTGAAAACATGATGCTCGTGATAGTTAAACTACAGACCTGGGACAGGTGTAGGGATGAGAGGGTTAGGGTTTAGATATGTCACCTTTCTTTCAAAACGACGCCTCCTACCAACTCATGATTGACTGCAGATCTTATCTTTTCGGCGGTTAACAACTTGATGACAACTCTTTTCATCCTGACGGTGTATGAATGTGATGGATGCGCTAACTGTTTTCCCCTTTTGGTGCTTTCGGTGGTTAAGGTAGTCCTGGATCCAATTTTTAAGCTACCGAAATCTAGGATTTTCGGTGGCTAATGAACGTTAAGATGTTCGCCTAAGCCACCAGAAGCTAAGCTTCAAAAATTTCATTAAAAAATGGAGTCAATGAGCTTTCGGTGGTTAAGGTAGTCCTGATTCCAATTTTCAAGCTGCTGAATGATGGGATTTTTGGTGGCTAATGAACCGTTGACATGTTCTCCTAAGCCACGAAAAGATAAATTTTGAATTTTATGAAGAAACAGAGTACAAGGCGCTCCAACTTTATTAAACACACAAAAATATTTCATAATGTGCACTGAAATCTTGATCACTATGCAAAAATAATTTTTATGAGTGTGACCTATTGAAGACTAATTTATTTAGGAGATAACACACAACAACAAAGGGTATGAAGAACAATGCGTGAATCTATGGTTTTGAATGGTATGTAGTAGGGTTTACCAACACCAAAACCCTCTCCACTAACTGATAGCCACGTGGATTCCACTTTGATTTTTATATTGTGGGTGTTGCTTTATAGTTTGAGAGCTTGGTGTGAAGCATGCAACAAGGTTTTATATAACCTTTGTTAATATTGATAGGAAGCATATAAGTACACGATTTTCAAGTATAGAGATGTTTTAGCATCTTTTTGGTAAAGGTATTGTAGTTTAGCCTTGCGTAGATAGGGTGAACTTATTATATAAACACTGTTATGATGAGTAATAGGTTATGCATAAGGTTTTTGGTTTATATTTTTCCTTTAGGTAGTGAACCTTCCACCCATAAAAACCAAGCATTAATACTACACATATAGCCTCATAATGTATTCTTTTGCTCTCTCTTTTGGTAAAAACCTAGGCAGTTTCTAAACAAGTAAGAGTAACAAGTAAGAGTTGTATTCTTTTGCTCTCTCTTTTGGTTTATATTTTTACTTTAGGTAGTGAACCTTCCACCCATAAAAACCAAGCATTAATACTACACATATAGCCTCATAATGTATTCTTTTGCTCTCTCTTTTGGTAACAAGTAATAACGTGTGCAAGATTTAGTTTGCAAAACTTATCCTTCTCTAGAGTTGTATATAGGATTAGGATTTAATATAACAACAAAAGGTTAAAAAAAATAAGATGTATAAGTTATATTCAAAGTTAGGTAGAAAGCATCTATTTCTATTTTGCTTGGATTTGCAAGTACTTATGCTTATAAATAAATAAATAAGAAGCAAATATACAGGAAAACATTATGTCCTTAAACCAAGAATAAGAAGGTTAACAACTTATACCTCAATGTTGCGTAACAACTTAACAATTTCAATATTTGGAAAAGATACAGGTTTGATGATACCTTCTTTTTCTCTAAGTTGTAAGCTAAGCAAATATTCTAGTATTTTACTTTTGCTAGTTGAGATAATTAAATCTCGATCCTGAAAAGGGGATACAAAACGGCTTACCTGTAAATAAACCTGGACAAGAATCATCACTTCACTGCATTAGCTTCAAAAGCTAAGTAATCCTCGGGCATGAACTGAAGTTCCTTCATTTTAAACAGGAAACAAACTTTAGTACATAGTAAGAAAACAATTGTTTTAAACTCATATTACTTTAGATCATCACCTACTAAATCAATCTTGCAATACTTAATTATGAATGCAGATAGTGAAGTATGCAGTTACAGATTTTAATAAAGGAATTGGTTTTAGTTTCTAGATTAGACCCTTTAAAATGATAACTGTTAGCGGTTAAGTTACCCACATCATCGATGTTTTTAAACATTAATTGTCGCAAGAAAAGTTTAATTTTTTATGAAATTTTGGACTATTACATGTGGTATCAGAGCACACGTTCAAACACTAGGCCTGAATGCGGCTCAACCTGCATAGACAAACAGTAAATAAAATGCATGCATACTGATTATTATTTTCTTTTTGAAATGTTATTACCATAAAAAAATTCTGAGCTAGAACTGCAGGTATGGAAAGACTCGAGGAATATGCAGATGAAGAGTCCCCGTTAAATGAACAAATTAATTCTAGAAGAGAACCCGTTAAGGAAGAAATAACTAGCAATTATTCAAAATTATTACAAATTGTTAAAGAATTAAGAACTAAAATGGAAACAGTTAAAAAAGAGAATGAAATAATTCTAAGAGCTCAAGAGGAGCTGAACTAGATACTGATGAAAAAATTTCAGAGTGAAGGGAAAGATAAACAGATAGGATCCTAAAATATGTCCTACCAACATAAAAGTAAAAAGTCCAAATAGTCTAAAATTGAAAGTAGTTCATCCTCTAAAATTTACGGTGACTCACACAGGAAGGATCGCTAGTACTCTAGTGATAGTAGTGAGGATAAAATTACCATTCTAGAAAAAGAAAATTTAAGCCTTATGAGGAAATTTCAGAATAATTTAAGAAGATAAAACCACCAAATTTCAACGATGAAAATGAGAAAATAGAGGAAGCCGAAGTATGGCTGTTTGGAATGAATAAGTATTTCCACATCTATAATTACTTCAACCAGTTAAATGCAAGAATGGTCATCTACAACTTAACTGGAAAGGAAGATATCTGGTGGCGGGATTTAAAACGAGTAAAAGGTATTAAGGAAAAGAACATTAACTAGAGTACCTTTGCAAAATACTTTAAAAAGAAGTTTCTTTCGGAACAGTATTATGAAGAGAGAGCTAAATAATTCTATGAACTGAAGTTGGGAACTATGAACATGAAAGTATTAAACAGTAAATTTTTAAGTTTACTAAGTTACGTGCCTTATATTGTGGATGAGAAGCCTGAGGTGCAACGATTTCTAAGTTGTTTACCTTTTCACATTAAAGACATAATTGAATATGATAATGTAAAAACCCTTGAGGAGGCTATGCGTAAGGCAAATTTATTCTATGAGTAGAACCGAAAAGGGAAATCCTGTCAAACTGGAAGGCTAAGAGGTCTAATAATTTTGAACATAAGAAGAAGGGTTTCATATCTAAACACAATTTTAGGAATAATAACACATGTAACTTTCCTAATAAGAATTTCCAAGGAAATAAAGGTAACTCACATTCAAACCCTAATGGCCCTAGAAATAAAGAACCTACTAATAATCACAACAACTATGTTAAGAATAATGAACATAAGGAACTAGTAAAGCGTTGGAATTGTAATGGAACTCATTATGCATCAGTCTTCCCTAATAGAAAGAAGACTGTCAGCGACATTCATACAGTGCAGGAGGAGGTTGTTGTTGGTGACTTAGCAAGGGAAATTCCCATGATCAATGCGGCACTGGAAAAAGGCAGGCAGATTGTCAAACTTCCATGGTGGAAGTAGAAGGTAACCTGAATCTAACACCCATTTCTATGAACCAGTGGCTAGTTTGAGTTATGTTTCTCCTAGTTTAGTAGAAAAATGCAATTTATCAGTAGAAATTTTTTCAAAGTCATGGCTAGTTCAACTAGCTACAAGAGCAAAAGGAAAAGTGATTAGTTTTGTAAAATATTGTACTATAATTATGAAACAGTTTAAAACTTCCGTGAAGCTAAATGTACTTCCTTTACGCTCTGATGACATGTTAATTGGTATGGATTGGTTAGAATAGGATAGAGTATTTTTCAACCGTTTCGATAAAACTTTTACATACGTAAATAATGAAGGAGAAACAGTAATTGTAACAGGAATTCCTAGGAAAACAGTTGTTAGACAAATCTCTGCTTTGCAATTAAAGAGAGTTGTTCGGAAGGGTTGTAAAGCATTTGCTTTAATTGTAACTAACAAGGAACATATTAATAATGAAGATAAACTAAAACTAGAAGATATTCCAATCCTAAGAGGGTATTCAGATGTATTTCCGGAAGAAATTTTGGGACTGCCTCTGAAAAAGGAATTAGATTTCACTATTGAGTTGGTACCTGGTGCAGTGCCCAGCTCAAAATCGCCTTATCGGATGAATATATTGGAACTAAATGAATTAAAATCACAGTTAAAGTAACTTATTGATAAAAATTATATAAGACCAAGCATGTCTCCTTGGGGAGCAGCTGTCAATTTGGTTAAAAATAAGGACGGTACTCTACGCTTATGCATTGACTACCGCCAACTTAATAAAATGACCATTAAAACTAGATATCCGTTGCCCCGCATAGATGATCTATTCGATCAGCTGCGCGAAGCAACTATATTTTCAAAGATTGATTTACAATCCAGTTACCATCAAGTTTGGATCAAAGATGAAGACATTTTTAAAACAACTTTTAGGACCAGATGGTCACTATGAGTTTGTTGTCATGCCATTTGGGCTCACTAATCTCCAGTTGTCTTCATGTGCTTAATGAATAATGTATTACATAAGTATCTCGATAAATTCATAGTGGTTTTCATTGATGAGATTCTAATTTATTCTAAGACTAAAGAAGAACACGAGGAGCACTTAAAAATTGTTTTTCAAAAGTTAAGGGAACATTAGGTTTATGCTAAATTTAGTAAGTGCGATTTCTTTAATGATAAAATACAATACTTGGGCCATGTAATAACTAAAGAGGGGATCTCAGTTAATCCAGAAAAGATAAAATAAATTGAAGAATGGATGGTCCCAAAGGATGTGATTGATGTGAGATCATTCATGGGGATTACCAGTTACTATCGAATATTCATTGATTGGTTCTCAAGAATCGCAAATCCCATAACTTATTTACAAAAGAAAGGAAAGAAATTCGAGTGGAATCAAAAGTGTGAAGAAAGTTTTAACAAATTAAAAACCTTATTAAATACTACACCAATCTTAAGAATTGCTAACCCTATTAAGTACTTTGTCGTATGCACTAACACATGCAACGATGGTCTAGGTTGGGTCTTAACCCAAGAAGGACACGTAATTGCATACGAGTCTAAGAAGCTTAAAATTCATGAGAAAAACTATGCTACTTACGATTTAGAATTGGTTGCCATCATACATGCTTTGAAGATGTGGCACCATCACTTAATCGGAAGAAAATTTATGTTAATGACAGATAATAAGGGATTAAAATATTTGTTGGATCAACCTAATTTAAACGCAAGACAAACTAGGTGGCTATCTTTTCCTTAGCGAGTACAATTTCGAGATCCAACATATTAAGGGAAAAGAAAATAAGGTCCCTGATGCTCTAAGTAGAAATGTAATTCTGAACTTTGTAGAAGCAACCAACACTTATAAAACAGATTTAGAAGAAAAGCTAAAGGAACGAATAAAATTGGATGAAAATTATCAGAAATTACAAGCTAAAGTGGTAGAAAATTTAATTGAAAGTTCAAGTACATGGTATATTCTAAATGAAAAAGGATCAATAATTTATAAAAACAAGCTATATATACCTAATGTACCTAAAATTAAGCTGTTGATTTTAAATGAAATAAATAGGACTCTTTAATCAGGACATCCTGATTATCAAAAGACTATAACCATGTTACGGAAAGATTATTTTTGGCCAAACATGAAGAATGAACTGGAAAAATACATTGCCAGGTGCTTTGAATATCAATAGGTTAAGACTGAACACCAGCATCAACCAATTTACTACAGCCATTACCCATCCCTGGCTAGAAATTGGAAATTATCACTCTTGATTTTATCATAGGTCTACCTAGAAATCAGAATCTAAATGATTCAATAATGGGCGTCGTCAATAAACTCAGTAAATCAGCCCACTTTATACCAATAAAGACCACCTACAAGGATGCTAATATTGTTGATATATTCATCAAACAAATATTTCGTTTACATGGGATACTGAAAGTTATAATTTTTGACAGAGACCCTAAGTTTACGGGAAATTTTTGGAAGTCTTTATTTAAAGGCCTGAATACTACTTTCAATTTCACTACATCTTTTCATCACCAGACGGATGGACAGGCTGAAAGGGTGAATCAAGTATTGAAAGATATGCTAAGAATGTATGTTAGAGAACAACTAGGTAAATGGGAGGATTACTTACATTTGGTAGAGTTTTCTTATAACAATCACTACCAAGCTTCAGCAAGATACAACCCATTTGAAATTATGTATGGCAGAAAGTGCAATACCCCCATCTCATGGAGTAACCTAGTTGATAGGTTAGTACTAGGACTTGAACTATTAAAAGAGATGGAGTTAATTGTAAAGCATGTGCAAGGTAGTTTGAAGGTTGCACAAGAAAGAAAGAAAAGTCAAGAAGATCTTAAACGAACTCAGAAAGAGTTCCAGGTGGGTGAACATGTTTTTATAAAGGTAAGGCCTAAAAAGAGTTCTTTGAAGTTAGGAAGTTATGCTAAGTTGGCACCCCAATATTGAGGGCCTTTTGAAATATTGTCTAGAATGGGACAGGTGGCATATCAACTAGCTTTACCACCAAATTCAAAGGTTCATAATGATTTTCATATCTCTGTATTGAAAAAATATGTACATGATGCTACTCATGTTATAAATTGGAATGATGTGCAGGTGGAATCCGAAGGAGATTTTCTGGTGGAACCAGATTGTATCATCGAAAGGAGGGAGATCTTGCTTCGGAATCACACCATTGGGCATGTGAAGGTGCAATGGAAGCACCTTAGTCTAAAAGAAGCCACCTGGGAATTGGAGAGTCATATGCGGGCATCATATCCAATTCTGTTCCAGGGCAACTTTGAGGATGAGGAAGAAAATAACATCAAGGATGATGTTATATTTAAGGGGGTGTGTATGTCACATACCCCAAATTGCAAAAACATTTTTATGTTTTAGGAGACATTATGTTTTAATTTTATTATAAAGTTTGTAATTATTGACCAAGTGGGTAAGGATAATTGTATTTAATTGCTGAATATTTTATTAATTAATAAATAAAAAGATGAGACAACAACTTCAGGAGGATGTTAAATGAGTGTTTATTGGCCACTAGGTGGAATAGGCTGGGTTGAGAGCATATTGACACTTGGCAGCATCCTCAAACTACTTCTAGCTGTTGCAGGAGGCAACTTCCCTATTTTTGTGGTCATGTTCCCCAAGAAAGTGGAACAAGAGTAGGTGGCTCATTAAGTGAAAAATGACCCAAAATACCTAGGCATGCTGATAAAACTACGCATTAAATTCAGTTGAGGATGCTCATTCTTTACTTGTTAAATTTCTGAATGAAATTAGTGCACAAGAAATTCAATGGATGCGATAGGAAGAAGTGTTTGAGTGGAAAGTGTTGATTTACTGAACTAGTGCAGTTGTTTTGAGTTGATTTCTTACTGCTACAGGCATAAATATTACTTCTGATTACTCTGTGGAGTTGCAGAGGTTTCTATACCTATTCTCTCACCCAGTTCTTTCAACCAGGTGGACCAGTAGATAGGCTCGGGGGTCCTAAGATTTGCAGCTCAGCTGTCTTCAATAGTTGGTTGGGAGGAACGGGCTCCTTAGGTTGTTTTCTCCTCTACTATATTACTAGGTTCTAAATTTTATTTCTAATTTCTCTATGCAAGTATAGAAATATGGAATGCGTAAATCTAGGGTTTAATGCATTTCTAGGTCTGAATTCTTTGCTTAGTTAGTTAAAACTTTTATTGTTCAAGGATAGATAAACTCTGGTTAAATATGTATTAGAAAGAAGGTATTAGGGTTAGTTTAAATTTATTGATGAATGAAATACCTGACTGTATTTTTCCACACCTTAAAAGAGGTAGTACTATAGTACAGTAGATGAAATTAAGTTTGATGATTAAATAAGATCTAGAAATGTAGGAATATGATTATTTAATTCTACTGTTAAATCTTTATAGGAATGCTTAACAGAAATATTCTTCTAATTTAAGAGTTTCATTAGCTAAAATACATATGTAAAAATTATAATTAGAAACTGTCATAAAAGAAAGTCTCTTGGAAACTAGTATACTGTTTGTGTAACTATGTTCTTTTTAACACAGTAAAAACCACTATCTTTTAGCTGTGTAACTGTGTTCTTTTTAACACAGTAAAAACCACTATCTTTTAGCTTAACCTATTATAAACACCTATATTTATTAACTATTATAGGAAACAAAAGAATAACATAAATAGGAGTAACTTATAAACAATAAAATGAAATTATAATAATCACTTAGGTTTTGCAAATAACATCTAAGTAATTTCATTATTACTGTAAGTAAAACATCAGATAACAAACACATTAAAGTAAAACAACAACAATGCAGAGTTTTCAAATTAAAATAAAATACAAACCCTAATTAAGGATAACTGTAAACCAAATCTTGTTTTCTTTCCTCTTTCAGTTTAATCCATATCTTAACTAATCAAATTCTTCAATATAAAATTATAATATATTTATCATAATCACCCTATATTAAATAAAATGTTATACAGAAACATGATTAGACTTCTTATCAATTATATACTAAAATAAAATAAGAAAAGATAAATTAAATATTCCAAATCAAATTTACAGAGTCGATCTCCGGGTGTAGTAACAAACCCTTATCCTTTTATTATTTTCATAAACCAAATATTTATACTAAAAATATAAATAGAACTAACTTTCATATTAAATTTCCACAAAATACCCTCATTTTTAATAAAAATCAAAATGATGGACATTTACAGCAGCGAAACCTCTCCATTTCCTTTTATCAAATCATTGGCTAAACACAGGTAATTTAGCAATAAGATTCTTTAAAAATTCATTAATTTAATTTTAACAAATTGAAGTTTCCAATACAAAAATTTAAACCACGACGTCCAAGTTTGTTAAAGACTCTTTCCTACACAGACCAGTGCACCCATAATTACTGTCAAAATCTTTGCAAGTTACAAACAAGTATTTACATTCTATGAAACCCTAAGAAAACATAAACCATTGAACAGAACATCCTACAGCCACATGGCCTTTGCAACCAACAACATTTATCAACGCAGCTACAAGGGAGCTTAAGTCTCAGTGAGACAGTATCCTTCCAAAACCCATACTTTCACCAGAGAAAGAACCTCAGGCATGAAATCGAGGCTTACCATTTTTCTTAAGATCCATGGAACCCTTTCTATGAAGTATTCCATCTCGCAGTAGTGAGTTTTCCACCTATATAAATGTCTATACAAGCAAGTTAGAAAATGTCAAGCTTTTTCTAAAAAAAAGAAACTTTTTTACAGTAAAGAATTTTTATGGCATTGCAAAAGAAGAAGTTTATAGGAGTTACCTGGAGATATGTTATCCTTGGTCGCACAGTATATGGTATGCACAACAACCCTGGCCAAGAAAAAAATCCCTTACCCTAGCAGCTAGGCAGGAGAAGCACTCTAGAAACCCTCAACGAGAATGAGAAAACCATAGTAGAAGTTATAGTGAAACCCAATATCCCCACTGACAGTGAAATCCACAAATTAAGCTGTGAGTATAGAGCCAGAGACCTCACGGCTAGCAATCAAAGGATTCAGCTTGGTTGTTACAAGGGTTAAGGCCACTCACAGGGCTAGGCATTGAAATCGGAGGCCATCCCTCTCAGAGGCAAAACGATGGCATCAAGGCCATTAGGCCATGAGCTTAGAGGAATTGTTTCACAACAACAAAGGGTATGAAGAACAATGCATGAATCTAGGGTTTTGAATGTTATGTAGTAGGGTTTACCAACACCAAAACCCTCTCCACTAACCGATAGCCACATGGATTCCACTTTGATTTTGATATTGTGGGTGCTTCTCTATAGTTCGAGAGCTTGAAGTGAAGCTTGCAACAAGGTTTTATATAACCTTTGTTAATATTGATAGGAAGCATATAAGTACAATATTTTCAAGTATAGATATGTTTTAGCATATTTTTGGTAAAGGTGTTGTATTGTAAAGAGATTGCAGCAACACATTTTCAATTTTTTCAAACTTGAATCCTGATTCCATCTGCTTAGTTAGAGGGGAGGATTTTTTCCCATGTGGTTTTTTCCCCAGCTCCTTGTATTGAGCAACTACTTTACCTTACTTGATGTAATGGGTGACCTATGGTCTTAGTTACCAGAGCCCACAGATTGTCCAAGTTAGCATTCAGGGGGGGGTGTTAGGATTATTAATCGTCCCTTGTCCAATTTGGTCATATGTCTAAATCAAGAGTCATGTCTAAATCGAGAGTCCTTTCAGCCTATTTTTAGTCACTAGCACCATTGGATCCACTTGGCCTAATTGGGGCACATGTTCCAGTTACTAAAGTGTGGGAAACACTAATTGAGGCATACTACCACTGATTGTACTTGCATGCATTAGTTTAGGAGAATCCTAGATCAATCCCTACAAATTAGGATCCACTAGGAGTGTCGATACCAACCAAGGTCAGTTGAGTTGAGTTGGTGACTAGTCAAGCTTAGTTAGGAGTCAGTTACATTCATTTCTAGTCCTATATATTCAATTAGCGCTAGGTTTGAATGGTTGCATGTAGGAGAGGCATATTTCTCACCTAACACAAACAATTAGGCTTAGTTAACATTGAACTAGACACTTGAGTTGTGATTTAGAACTCCGATGAACTCCGATAATGATTTAGACAAGGTCAGTTAACCATTCAGTCCTACGATAATGATTTAGACAAGGTCAGTTAACCATTCAGTCAAGTAGAGTCAAACCAATTCGAATTGCATGAGGCTATTTAGCCATTGTACTTCATTGTAATTATTAGCTAGTTACTTTTTTTATTAATGAAATCCTTCACAATTGCAAGCCAATTTTTGCATTGTTTCATTCTTCAATTGCTAAGTAAATTGTGTGATCTATCTTGTGAGTTTTATGTTTGTCCACAAATCTATGTGCTCAATTTAATAGTACCTCTAACCATTTACCCAACATTTAATTAATCAATCTAATATCTTATTTATTTTTTGGCAGTTTATTGTTCTATTGTAGTTAAATTTTTATATATTTAGGACGCAGACTAGAGATTGAAGCATCTCCCTAGCAGTTGATCAGAGGAGTACACCTGCATCCTTGAGGAAGGAGGTATACATCATTGTAATTGTACAAATATGATATGAACACAATGTTTATTTGTAGTATGTTCTTTTGTGAGTATAATCGTTCTGTTTAGATAATGTTATCTATGTTTTTTTTGCAGGGTGTTGATCGGGTAGCTCCCTACCCAAAGTAGATTAGACGATACCTTCCTCGAGGAAGCATGCATACTTCATTATTATTTTACTACTATAATATACACAATATGTATTTTTATTATTTATTTTCATCAATATATTGGTTTCATTTATAATCAATTATGTATTTTTCATCACAAACAAGTGATCCGGGAATCTCCCCGAAAGTTCATCAAAGGAGTAGAACATTCTCGAGGCAGCAGGTAATCCTCATTGTAATTTTACTACTATAATGTGTGAAATATGTTTTATTATTACTTACTGTTATTGAGTATATTGGGTTCACTTCTATATTTTATTATGTGTTTTTCCTCACATGTAAGTGATTTGGTTTTTTCATGAATACACTAGTTTCTTTTCGATAATGTTTTATACAATTAATTGTTGCATGGAAGTGATCGATGCAAGTCCCCATCTATTGATCAAATGAGTACACGCTACTTGATTCAGCAAGCATACCTATTTCTAATTACACAAATATAATATGACCAATATGTTTTCTATGTTAGGTATTTTTGTTGTGTAGATTACTTTCATTATGATAATGTTTTCTACATTTTTGTTGCAGGGTGATGATCGGGGAAAGGACCCAGCTGTGGATCAGATGACACCATCATCGAGGAAGAAGGTGTATGTAATTGTAATTTTTGAACTCGAACATGATAAATATGTTATTTCATTATGTTTTTTTCCTCAGTATATTGCTTCCATTTTACTAGTAATGTTTTATATATTTTGGTTACAGGATACTGATTCAACAATTGATCATCAGATAAATAAGTTGATATTGATGTGGATGATATCATGCATGATGCTAACATTGGATCTTACCAAGACCCAATTAAAATGATAGAGAAGACCTTAAAAAAATAAATGAGGATATCGTTCGTATGTTATTCAATCAACCACGCCAGACAAATGATATTAAATAAAAGGTTGATGTTTTGGTGAAGAGATATAAATCCTTGAAAGTAAGTCGTATTATATTGAATTATAAGATAACTTCATTTATGATTTTATAATTCGTACTTGTATACGATCGTGAACTAACAATTTGTTTGTATCTACAAGTTTTTTTGCGCCCACAAACTAGTGGTGAGGGAGGTGTTGTATTAGTGATGCTCATGGAGAGTCATCACATGAGCATACGAATCCACCTGCATCACATATACTTTTGTTGTCGATTGAACAGTCGACGACACAACCTACGACACCCCTAATTCCAAATGTGAGTGCAACCTCTAGTAACTAATGCATGCCAGATTGTATAGAATAAGGAGTCGATGCAGAGATTAGAAATGATAATGCTTAAGCATCATTTCTAGGATCTTTTTGTGTCACTAGAACGGGTACATTGGAGACAACATTTTTGATGGATGGAAATATTGTTCCCTAAAGATAGAGAAGATCCCAGGTATTTATACATTGTTTAACTTATTTTTTGTAATTTGAATGTAATATTATAAAAAAACATTGTTTTACAACTAATGATGACATGATCGTCTTGTAGGAAATGATATTTTTTATAAACATATAAATGATCTCTCATTGGAGATATTTGGGCCCACCATTTGCACAAGGTAGGATAAACAAACAAAAAATTTAAAAGATGAGCTCACTAATCACATTGTTGGCATGTTCGGCAGCGAGACCTTCAATCAAACAGAGGTCCAAATGAAGGTTGGCCAACATATGAATATTGCGAGGGAACAATTTAGGGTTCATATAGAAAGGAACCCTAGATATGAGCTCCCTCTAATGATTCCATCAAGAGAGTGGAAATCCATAGTATAGTATGGAAATGAGAGGGCTTTGAGAAAAGAAGAAAAGCTACCACTAGGCACAAGAAGGTATAAAATACGTACTTTCATAAATTTAATTATAAACCTTATTATTATTAATTTTTAGATCAACTTTGAAACATGTAACATATTTCAACCTTTTCATAGGCTGTCAGACTCATCAAAGGACACCAAGTACAAACAAGAAAAATTTGGACAACACAAGCTTGGTCCTGGTGGTTATTCCAATTTGGCGGCACAAATTGTAAGTATAAAAAAAACCAATATTACATCCAAAAAAAAATTGCAACTTATTTTTTGTTTTATTGAAATTTAAAAGGTAATTTCATCGCATATGCAAATATGTAGGTCGGTTGATTCAATGAAGTGCCCACGGAAAAATACTTGAAGCTTGGATTCCGACACGACTTTGGAGATGTTGTTGAATGCCTAAATAGCATGTCTGGGACAAAACAGTCTTCCATTGATCCATCTTGTGTACAGGTATATAAAATCAACGAAGTTTATTTAAGAATGATTACTTGTGCAGTCTATTCGTTATAATTATTTGCAGTAAAATATTTTAGAGTAAAGTATCTCTAGTAATTTTAGATTGCTATTATCTCTCTCATCATGTCATCCTGATGTTTTTCTTAAAAGAATTGTAGAGTGGGTCAGTGATTTATATTTCTTTACTGTAGTCCCTAGCTTCTATTATCAACTAGTTTATGTCAGTGTTGATTTTTAAGGATACTTTGAAATGAGACTAAAGAAAAAGTGTGTTAGAATGGAGACAAAAGTATTTATTTCCAATAATTTATAATGGTTAATTCCATGTCCACATTGAAATATTCAGGCATGCATGTTTGATACAAAGTATCAGTTTTCATGAGATCTTATCACACATGGGTTTGCATTTCAAGATGGGCATATATATATTTTTTAAATTACATAAAATTGTCGCATTTTCGACAGAGAAATTTATATATTCCACGAGGTTTACATATAATTGACGACGAAGGCATCGGATTTTTTCAAGTTTTTTGTCGACAAGTCCATCACATTTATGACTACTAGTCATCTGGTATTTGACTCTTCTCGTGGAAACTGATGTCGGTTATTCGACCACATGGTAGGATTATAATGTAGGATAATGCACTAGTATGTCGTCGCATTTCCAAAAAACATCCTAGAGATGTAAGTCAGTTAATCAATGAAACTTTTGTCGGTTTATCAACGAAAATTATGTTGTTAATCGACGAAATGGATGTCAGTTAATTGACAAAACTGATTTTGGAGATTCGATGAATCATGGTTAAATTTACCTGTCGTACATGCAACTAATGGTCGTCGTAGATATGATGCAGTGTTCGGGTAATCAGATATCTGACTCAAGAAAAATGACGTTTAAAAGTAGGACACCTTGTCGAATGTTAGACGGTGTCTTATCAAATTTCAAACAAATTTGATGTCGAATTTCGGGTTCAAATTCACTTTTGTTTGAAGAGAATTTACCACAAGTTTGCTTTTGGTTTATCATAGTCAGCCTCTAATTTACATTTGATTAATTGGAAGTACTTTTCATGGAATGGATGTAAAGTAAGTTTTCCATAGAATTATGCAAGAATTGTAGTAGGTTAGAACATTTGATTTATTTTTCAGTTTAATGAGAGATGGCTCAAATAAACAATAGCACAAATATAAAATATAACTTTGATTTTGTTTCTCTCATTACTAAGATCTCCAACTTTGTAATTCCTATAGGAACTCCTAGGAGATTGGATTGAGATAGATAGTTATTTTCATAGAAATAGTTTATCCTAGCATATAATCACTTTACACATTGTTTAATTTGTGTTATATGTTGAACACTAATACTATGGTTTATTATCCCTGCTAAAATTAAAGAACCCAAGGAAATTGATCCTTAGCATAGGGCACTCTTGACTTAGTATATGGAAGAAAATTCTTTTTGTAACTGATGCAAATCTTTATGAAAGCATTTGGACTATTAAAATATCTATAAAAAGTGTATGAGTGCATATTTCTTTTGTGCAGCGAGCTTGGTATTTTCTTTACTCTCAACACATTTTATTTTAGGGAGCAAAGTTATAGATCCTAGAGTTAATATGTTTTATAATTTCTGGGTATTTGGTTCAAAATAAATCCCTTGATGTTTTGAGTCTGAAATCATTATGAAGCAATTCACTTAAACACACACACACACATATATATCATGATTTTCTACATTAACAACTCAGCTCTATCTTGGAATTGGTTTTTTTATCAAAGTACCAAGTCATAGATAAGCTTATTCATTTTTCAATAGATTGGTCACTTTTATTTGAAGATTGTATTTATTTTCATTAGATTGAAAAAATTCTATTTATCTAGCGTTGAAGTATATAGAATCTTTCATATGATTTTATTCATAGAATTTTGTAATTTCATAATAGGATCCAACTTAACTAGTAGCACACAATTTTATTTTAAATTGTCATTTTGGCCAACCCTAGTTATTTCAGAGATTTCATAGGTTTGATTTTCTTCTAGTAGAAGCATAGCCATTTTTCGTACATGCACAAATAGTGTTAGCATCTCATAAGTATACAAACCTTGGTTTGACAATTTAGTATTTTAGGTAGTCTTATTAAATAGATATATTTTACCTAACATTTTTTGTGCTCTCACATTTGATCTTTAGTTGTTTCAATCACCAACAGAGAAATTAATGACCCAAATCGGTAGATATGGTCACCTTATGAAGGGTTTCCTCCCCAGATGATTGGGCCACTTTGATTGTTTTGTGTATTTGTTGGCATTAGGTCTAGTTAAATTAGGCTAGATCTTGCTAGTTTAGGATTTGACCCCACACATACAGTTCTTGCACCTCTAATTCGACGATTCCTCGGTCGATAATTTAATGTTCAATTATTAGTGTGTATATTTTTACTGACATTTTTGGCGTCGTTGTCAAGGAGGTGCTAAAGGGGTTAAAGTAGGTTGCCTTTACATTACACAACAAGGGAGAGGGGGAATGATAAGATGCAAAGACGAACTCACTACATATTTTTTGTAGTGTAATATCATGATGCATATACTTTAGTGGGTTTCCCCAAATCCTTGTTGTTCCTTTCTCGCAAGTGTGTTTTCATTTTTGCATGTTTGATTTATTTTTCTACAAAAGTGTGTTTATCTTTCTAGTAAGGCGTGTTTACTTTCTTGAAATTTAATTTAATGCAAGTATGTTTTTCTTTCTGCAAGTTTCGGTAGTTTACTTTCCTCCAATATAATTTTATGCAAGTGTTCTATTCTTTCTGCAAGTTTGGGTGTGTTTACTTTCCACAATTAAATTTCATGTAGGCGTGTTTTATTTCATGAAAGTGCGGTGTGTTTGATTTGCATAAATATGTTTTTAGTGGTAGGTAGTCTTGATTAGAATCATTAAGAGAACATTTTTAAAAAAAATGGGTGTAGTAAGAACCCCAGATACTAATCCTTGTGCAAGATAGGGACATAACAACTAACAAAATGGATTCTGAGGTGACCATCAATTTGGTAAAACTTTCTCAAATCCTAGCAGCGGTTGGAAATTCTTCTCATCAGGTAGAACACATCATGACATCAGTTAAGATTTTATCTGCCTCTCCTGACACAACAAATGAACCAAAGTCCCGGTTTCCACAAAAATATATTCCTTGCCAAATTTCAAAGGAAATTGACAAATTGGAGACTACATCCGATCGAGAGCAATCTGAAATTGGGAATTCTCGACATGCCTAACAACAAATCTGACATTTATTAAAGAAATCAATAATCCATGAGACATAGGTCTGCATAACATGATGAAGGAAGGTGAGTATCAAGACTACATCAAAAGTTAGTTCTAAGAGGTAACCCAACCACAATACCATTCCTTCCATCAACACCTTTTGCTGCATAAACAAGTAAGTCAGTTCATTTTCATATCAAGGTAATCACCACAACGACTTTTTCATATATGGATAAAAGTATATTTTTCATCTTTCTTCGCACTTGGTTACATTGGAAAAGTTCATATACTTGAATATAAATGTCTTCTTTCTTCTTAGGTATAGTAGGAAAATATGTATAGAAATAAAAAGTTGCATGTTTAGTTTAAAAATTAATGCAACTTCGTTGTTTTTCTTTTTCAGACTAAGATATTTAAACAGAATTTTTACCTTCTTTCCAATAGATATTTTCATAAAATGTATTATAACAACAACTCATAGCCTATAAAAAGGAAGATACCATGGGGTAATATGAAACTCATTAGACCGAAAGACTGCTAGTACAATCTTTCAAGTTTTGTAAGTGGGTGAGTAGAGTATCTTTATAAAAGAATATCACAAAATTACACTAAATTGTTAATCATGGAAACATCAATATAACTCTTAAAGAAAATGATAGGTAGGGACTAGAGATTCATTGTTTTTATTCTCCTATGGCTCCATCCACTACACATTAATAAGCTTATCCATCTATGTCTTTGATTAGGTTAGCTCATATACAGGATCAGTTACATTGGGAGATATGTATTTATTTGGTCCTAAAAGTTGTTAAAAAATAAATTGTTGTTGCACCTAAACCATCCATCGATGCCTAAGCACCCTTCAGAGAACTTGTCCAAGGATTCTTCTAGATGATTTTTCCCACTATTGAGAAGGATAGCTCTTTTTCTCCCTTATGAAATAGTGTTGGTGCCTCTTGTCTCTTGACATCAGGTGCCGCCAATGAATATACCCAGTTCACAAGGAGCATCAATGCATTTTCCCTCTGTGCAGAAAGCGTCGACAGAGTTAAAATGGGAAAAAAGGAAGATTCGAGAAGCTTCCATGCGAAATCCCTCGTGGAGGTGGTTATATCATATAGGGAGAGGTGGCACTTGACCTCCTCACCCATAGGGATCATCCCCTATCCATTTCCTAAATAATATCATCCCATATGGACCTTCCTTGTCCTATAAAACAATCCTTCATGGAGTGAGTCAGGGGGGACCAAGAAGAGAATTCTTATGATGTTGGGTTGAAGTTTGGTATTGAGGAAAAGTAGAGTGAGTTTTTGTGCAAAGAGCTTTATGTGAGTGTGTTGTAAGAAAATTGAGGAAGACAAAGTTAGAAACATTAGGGCTTTGGTTGTAGCTTTACTTTCTTATTCGATTAATACAAAAGTGTTTCCCTTTCCCATATTTTATTTCTGTTAATATCAGTTAAATATTACTAGATTCATTGATCACTACTATAGATTGTTAATATATCTAGTTACACTCTTCTTATTGTCTTGTTTTCTTGATGCTTCTTTACAGGTACTGTAGAATAAATGGAGATCAGTGGAACAAAGACTAAAGCTTGCATATATGAGGTATAAGAGTGATTTTCATTAGTAGATTAACCATCTAGGGGAAGGATATACTGTTGCAGTGTTTTTTTCTAAACTTGTACCATACAGGGTAGAGGATCAAGCGGTTTCTGCACCGGTTGCAGAAATATTACAAACAAAATTGGCGACCATACTAGGGATCAAGCCCGAGATCACCAACCCTTAACATGGCTACTCAAGATCCAGGTTACACCTCCACCCCCACCCCTCCTAGTCAAAAGTCTCCATCAGTTTCCATTTTCCTGATAGTTTCTGCACCTGGGGGGAATTCCCCAGCTTAAGTTGCTTTACCTACTTGGGGAACCATTTCTACTATGGGGCAGAATTTACCAATGAGACTACTAGAAGTAAATACCCCTCCTCTTAATACCAACATGGTTGTACCCTCTTTCGGTCGAGGAGGACCTTCATGGGTCCAACCTACCGTTAGTCCTCCTTATTTGGGATATACTTACCCCAAGAATCAACCACCTATGGTTCATCAAATTTATCAACCTACACCATCGACGGATATTTATCCTGGAATTCCCTACCCCATGAACGCTTATGTCCCTTGGGGGAAACCTAATTGGTCTAATGTTATATCCTATGGAGGATCTTTTGTAAACATTGTTGTAGGTTTTGGAGGTCCACCAAGAGGCCCTCTTCATGGAGGACCCCCTAGAGGACCTGGAGGACCTAGTGTACCATCTAAAGGACCACCATATGGAGGACCATTGTCTAGAGGACAACCACATGGAGGACCACCACTTGGAGGACCACCGCCCAGAGGACCACCATCCCGAGGACCACCACATGGAGGACCACCATTTAGAGGACCACCACCACCCCCTAGAATCCCACCTCCCTTAGGTATCCCTCCGCTTGGAGGACCTTCTAGTGGTTCTTTTTGAAATCAACCGCCTAACCAACCGATCATGGGGACATCATCTATGCCCATTTATCAATATGCTTATGGTCCTATTGGTCCGCAAATGCCATACTAGTACTACCAATATCCTCAAACTAATCAACAATTGTCATTTTGTCTATGTTAGATTTGTCAGATCTGTCTGGATTGATCAACAATCCAACACATCATGATACCTTGTGGCTGGCGATCCCAGATAAGTTACCCATAGACATACCTAAATTCAATGGTAAACCTGGTGAGGATCCCAAAAACCACATGATGAATTTTCATCTGTGGTACTCATCAAACTCTCTCATGGATGGTTCAATCCGTATACAGTTATTTCAGAGAACCCTCACCGAAGTAACTGTGAAATGGTATATCGAGCTACCCGAGAATTTCTCTTGATACTTTAATACCTTAGCAATGGAATTTTTAACCCTTTTCAGTTACCAATTCAGTAAGAGATGGGTACATACCTGTTAACTCGCTTATCCAGACTACTTCCACACATATATCCAATCATATACATGAATGGAGACGAAGACGTATGTTGATTAAGGATCCCATTCTTGACCAGTTACTGGCTAATTGGTTTACAAAACATTTACTTCCCCCCATTTCTAGGGATGTCACCATGGGATCTATTGTTATGGAGGAGCCGACCATTAGTCGTGCTCAGTACCTAGACTTGGTTTATTCCCAGTCAGTCACTTGTATGACTTAATTCCTCATGCTCCTCGCCCTACATCTCACCCCTCAAGACCTGCAATGGAACCACCCACTGATGGCTTTCTTGGTTCAGTTCAAACACAATCAATGGAAAAATTCACGAAAAGCAAAATCAACCTGGTGCACAAGCTAGTCAACCTGTTCTACCACCCAAAACTACATCCCCTCCTGTTGTTTCTACCAAAGTAAATGCGGTTCAATATGTGGAATATTTAAGAGGAAAGAAGAAAGGTAAAAATAAATCTAATAAATTTGATAACTAGCAGGAAGGTAAAATACAAAACGTTGATACTAATTCTAAGAACAAGATAAAGGAAAAGTTTTTGTGCCTGATTTGTGGATGTGGTCATTTTAATAAAAAGTGTCCTCATCGAAAGGAAGTTAGCAATTTTTTGAAAAACTCACACACCCCGGTAGTTCTTATAGACCCTTTCCCCACCCAACAACAATAGATTGATCATCAATCCTTGCATGGGCCTTCTTCATCTTCCATCGATGAAGTCAAAATGATGTCAAGTGAAATGGTTCTCCTTAACAAAAGATCCCAAAGTTATGACCCTCCTCCAGAAAAGAAAACAGATGATGTTCCATCCGACAAACCTTCAGTTTCCATCCCTCCTCCAACTAACAGTATTCATTTTGAAAAACATATTCCTGATAAAATTCTTCGCCCACCTAAGAGTACACTTCGAAAAACCATTCTTAATCCTAACGCATGTGCTACCCAGTACTATAATATAGTCAAATATATGACCCAAACACCCTACGCTATGTCATCTCTTGAGGTACTCCAAACATATCCTACATAGTGAAAGAATTTTCTAACAACCCTTGGAGCTTTGGATCCTGAAAATAGCAACATTATCACTTTCAAGTTGGATGATTTCAAAACTATTCTCTCACATCATTTGGATTTCCAGTTTTACACAAAGGATATTGGGAAAACCATCCATCATACCATATTGGATGAGGGAACCTCTACCTTAGTCATTCCTTTGTCTTGTTGGAGAGCCATCAATTCTCCTGAAATCAATCGTTCACCCACGACACTAAAGGCCTTTGATGGTCACGGATTTCCACCTTATGGATTACTTCCCTCTCATCTAGGTACAGCTGGGGGGAAATAAGTTTCCATTCATGTTGAAGTTGGTGACGCTCATTTGGATTAAAATATTCTCCTAGGTTGCAACTAGTTTTATGTTATGTAATTTGTTTCTTCATCTGTTTTTCAGATAGTTCAGTTCCCATTCCGAGGGAAGATTGTTATAGCTGATCAATTAGATTTATGTTCACTGAATTCCAGGTCGAATACTGTGAACAACATTCCTCTTTTGAAAACCCCACAATATCAGAACATTGGAGTAGGTCTCATCAAATATTCTTCGCTCATGGGAATCTTTCTGTTATCCAATCCTCCTCCTGTTTCGCAGTACGCATCCGTGAACATGATTTCTACCTCTACTATAGACAAAGGAAATTCCATTGTTGAATCAACATCAATGAGTCCTTTTGAGGAAATGTACCATGCTATCCAAACCACGACTGACCCACCATCATCGATCATTTGTCGGTGGCTTCAAATCCTTATCACCTACCGTATTGGCTAGAAACNACCATTGATCCTCTTTCCTTCCCCATGGCCATATGGTAGAAGAACAATTTGCATCAGCAGTTTCTTTTGATATAGTCATTGATCCTCAGTCTCTGATCCTCACTCGTGACGTTGAATCTGAGGGTAATTTATGTAACATTACCAAATCCATCCCAATGGATATATCAATGAAGCCTGGTATTTTAGAGAACATCCAAATAGGCAAAAACTCTTCACCTTCAGAGATACAATATTATACAACCTTACTTAAGGAATTCAAAGACTTTTTTCTTGGACCTATGAGGAAATTCCAGGGATAGATCCCTCTATTGTAGCACATGAGATTAAAAACCACCTTGGTTCCAGGCCAATTCGACAGAAGTTTTGTCAGGTACATTCCAGGAAAGCATCAACCATCAAGGAAGAAGTTGAAAAAATTCTTAGGGATGGTTTCATTTACCCCATGCCCTTGACTGAATGGGTGTCCAACATAGTCCCTGTCAATAAAAAGTAGGGTATTATTAGGTTTTGCAATTATTTTTGGGATTTGAATCGGGCTTGTCCTAAGAACAACTTCCCCACCTTGTACATCGATAAAATTATCGACAACTGGGATAGGAGTGTCATATTTTCATTTATTTATGGATTCTCTGGCTATAATCATATCGAGATACTCCCATCAAACCATCATAAGACGACTTTCATTTTCCCATGGGGGACCTTTGCCTACAAAAAAATCCATTTTGGCTTGAAAAATGCTATCGCTACATTTCAATGCACCATGTCATATGCTTTCCACAACAATAAACATTTTGTGGAACCTTATCTTGACAACCTACCTACTCATTCCAAGCAGCAAGATCATCATGTCGCCATTTTTCTCCAATGTAACCATTTTAACATTCGATTAAACCCACATAAATGTGTTTTCTGTGTTGATATCGACCGAATACTTGGCTTCATTGTCTCCAAGGATGGCATCCATATTAACCCTCTAAAAATTGAAGCTATTATGCCCCTACCCTCCCCCACCAACGTTACAGAACTCCAAAGTTTGCAAGGGAAGAAAAACTTTTTACGTCGTTTTGTCTGCAAGTATGCTGAAAAGACACATAGTTTTATGCGATTATTGAAAAATGATACCCTCTTTGTTTGGGATGACTTGGCGCAACATGCATTAAATAACCTCAAACACACTCTTATGCACGCACCTGTGCTGGAACCACCAAATTATACAAAGTATTATTCCCTGTATGTGGTTTCATCTCTTTCAACCACTGGTATGGTCTTAGTCCAGATCGATGAAACCGATCAAGAACATGTGATATATTACGTAAGTAAGAGTATTTTAAACTCGAAAACCCATTATTCACATGTGGAGAAACTTTTTTTGGCCAGAGTCATCGCGTTCCAGAAGTTCCATCATTACATATTGCTTTGTACAAATATTATTTTCACGGATTCTAACCCCATGTATTATATCTTGACTCATCAAGTAATTGGGGGAAAATACTCAAGCTGGATTGTCATTCTCCAAGAGTTTGAGTTGGAATTTGGAAAAACTAGCTCTAAGAAGTCCCTTGTCTTTGCGGAGATGATGTGTGAACTTCCTCGTATTACTAAGGGAACATAGCCTATTGATTCATTTCCTGATGAATATTTATTCCTCATTAGTACAACTAACCCCTGGTATGGAGATCACATTCTCTATCTCCAGACTCAATGATATTAGCCTGATGCAACTCGTGATGAGCCTCGTTACATCCGCCGCCAAGCCAAGTATTATCTCATTAGTATGATACTTTATACCGCTGTGGTGTTGACTCCATATTATGACGATGTCTCACTCATGATGAAGCTAAGATCATTTTAAATGATTGCCACTCTAGAGCCTATGGTGATCACCTCTCTGGGTTGGCTACTACCTAGAAGATTTTGTGCCCCGGGTATTTTTTGCCTTCAGTTTTCAAGGATTGTATTGAAACTGTCAAAAAATGCCCACCTTGTCAACTATTCACATCCAAAAAGCGCACCCACCCAACTCCGCTACATCCCATCGTAGTAGTTGGCTCTTTTGCAAAATGGGGCATAGACTTTATGCACTGTAGTCCTACCTCAGCTGGGGGGCATGGCTACATTATTGTGGCTGTGGATTACTTCACTAAATGGGTCAAGTCTATGCCCACATATGTCGAAGATGGAAAGAGAACTGTTTTTTTCTCTTTTAAAACCATATTATTGCTAGATTCGGGATTTCTAGGGCTATTGTGATTGATCATGGGTCATGTTTCCAAAACGAAGATGATGGCAGAACTAAGTGAAAAATTAGGGTTTCGTCATGATAACTCTACACATTACTATCCATAGGCCAATGGCCAGGTTGAAGAAATCAATAAGGTATTAAAAACTATTTTTCAAAGGATGGTAGGGCAAGCTAAGTCTAATTGCCATTTGCGACTTTTTTCTATGCTTTGGGCCTATAGGACTACCGTAAAAACTTCCACTAGTTTTACACCATTCCAATCGGTGTATGGACTAGAATCCATTCTTCCAATAGAGTGTGATATTCCTTCTTTGAAACTCGCTGTAGAGATTTTACCCAATACCACCCTAGAACAAGAATGGTTCCTGTACTTAAACAAGCTTGACAAACTCGTCGTGGTTATGCCTTAGCAAATGAGGCACACAAATGACGAATGAAAGCTCAATACGACAAATTTGTTCAACCCCGCTCTTTTAATGAAGGAGGCCTGGTCTTGACCAATGACTAGAAACACGATAAGTTGGGGGCAGGGAAACTAGAGTCTATGTGGCATTCGCCTTATATTATAAGTCATGTTTCAGATAAAGGTGCATATGAGTTAATGGATTACGATGGGATACCCTTGGGAGATCCCCGCAATGGGCTCTACCTCAAAAGATACTATGCCTATGTCATCTAGCATAGTTGCATTGTAAATATTATTTATAGAGTGCTATGTAATTCTTTTAAAGTGTGGTTTTTGTGTGGATATAAGATTTATTTTTCACAACCCTACTTACGTAAGTCCTATGTTTAATGGACATATGACCACATTTATTGGCTTCGCGAATGGTGCTAATTGTTACACTTTGAATCTTGCATTGGTAGCTTGGATGTTGTACTCTCCTACAAGTGATCTATTGAGTTTGATGGGTACTTGTTTGGGTCCCTCACCAAAAATCTCGTAGAGTATCATGCGGTGATTGGATTGTCGATGGCATCCCTCACTAATGATCTAAGATAAATTAGGTTTTACTTAGACTCGGAGTTGGTTTTGCATTAGTTAAACCGAGTCTACACCATCCGAAATCCCCTACTCTTTCGTACATTTTAAAGAGTTAGGATTTTAAAAAAGTATTTTGAGCAAGTTTCTTATCAACACATTCTGAGACATTTGAATGTTGTGGAAAATTCCCTGGAGAAATTTGTCTTAGTTTGGTATATTTCTCATAGTTAAGTCCATTTTAACATAAAAGTAATGTATTTGGATTCATAGTAGGCATACATTCACACATAAAATTTGCACACACATCTGTAAATAAAATGTTTTCATATATATATAAAAGGTAAAGTTGAGATACAAAATGTGCTGAAGCATCAAGCTTTCAGATCACTCAAAGTTTGAGACTGCCATAGTTTTAAAATACATATATATATATATATATAGGGATAAAACTGAAGCTTCAAAGATTTCGTTATAAATACAGTACAAAAAATGTGGGAGCCACTATGGGATAATCATCATGATTGTGCTCATGGTAGCACATCACGGCCCGAGCCACTCTATGGATAGCCTCCCAAAGCGGCCTGAAACCCCTGCAGTCTAGCGCTGGTAGCGCCTAGGTAGATCATCAATGGAGGTGTATGGAATCCCCATAGTCAAACATTGTAGGTTCTCCTCCATCTCGTCAATATCCTCATCTTCCTTGGTGCAATAAATCACCATCTCTTGTACTACTCCTCGCCTCTCTATGGGCGAGGCTCAAACTAGACGGGAAGGCCCAACATCTGCACAAGAAATTTTTTGCACTTTTGAGCATTACAACATAAAAATAAAATATAAATTAAAAATATAGAAAAAACACAGATAATGGTTTATTTCTTACCTCGGTCATCCAATACATCTCCATCTGGAAGTGGTAGGTTAGGATTCTCATGAAATTTAGTCCCCGCATAGGAATTGTCTTCTATCATCAAAATTTGGCTCCTCATCCAATGAAAAAAGGCTGGCCCATAGGTGACTATGGGGCCTCCTCCACCACCATGGAGGGCCATGGAATCCACCCACCTACTCATCCATGGGTCCTCTGCATCCAGTCTCATCAGTGGAACATGGGGTCTCATCAGTGGGATCCTCTCCAGGAAGAAGGATACTACTATCGCCCAATATCCAAACTGCTTCAACTCACCCCTCCTGCACTTGGTCAACTGATATTTCAAGCTAACCAAGAGACCCTCACTCTAGTTAAATATAGTGGGATCCATGCACTCCAAGTCATACAACATGTGTGCCCAATTGGTCAAGTGAGCAGACCTAGTACCTGCAACCTTCTCGATGGTAAAGGCTACAGTCCTCAATGGTATTTCTATAATATGTTTGATGGAAATTTTCCACCAAATGAGTGAGTCCCTATTGAGCAATGGTCATCAAAAAGGTAATCCACAGATCCTTCTCCACCTCGTGGCCCTGTCAGAGTCACTGATATCCCCCTACGAGATAAACCAGTCAGAAAATAGATGTCTTCTACATTTATTGTTAGACTATGGGTACCCACCACAAAATGCTGTTGGTTAGGATCCCACATATGTGTCATATGCTCCAACAACCGCACATAGGCTGTCATACACGGTATTTGGAAAAACTTGAGAATATCACACTCACGTAGGGATATCAATGTAACTGGATCATTACCTACCTGGAGGTCATCCATCTTGTGTTGTCTTTCTTTCCATATGACCATTTTGCTTCCAATTTACCTTGCAAAAACATTTAAGCACCCATTAGAAGCAAGTATAAATTGCTTAAAGAAGGAAAGACCACTTAAAATTGTCTGTGCATGGATTTTTTGAGTGTCACGAACTCTGGTGCACTGTCTGATGTAAGACAAAGCGTCGACGCAATTTCCCCTAGGAGATAGAGCTCCTTCAGTGCCCTTTCCTCTTTCAAAGGATGCATCCACGCATCTCCTGAAAGGTAAAAAGGTGCTAGCCTATATGCGCACTACCCATTTGGGGATTTTCCCATAAAACCAAAAAATTGACCTCCAAAACAAGAAATGCACTGGTGAAAAGGAAGAGATAAGAGTTAGAAGTTACCTAGTCTAAGCGGTTTGTGCATAGGTGGTCCACAGCTCCCGAAATATGCAAATGAAAATCAGCTATTTTCCACCAATTTTCACTTTCACTATGCTAAAAAAGTCACAATGGTAAAAATTCACTATTTACCCTCCTTTTATAGTAATTTGATTTTTATTTTCATTATTTAAGTCAAAATATTTTAATTTTAGGGTTTTTTACCATTTACTTTATATAGTTTTATATGAAATTGGTCCTAACTTGGTTCTTAGAGATTCCAGGTCATATTTATGAAGCATCATGGTTATGTCGTAAGTTTCTTTTGTCTTTTTCACGCTTTGGGATAAGATGAAAAAGTATCGAGCGTCGTTTATACCTTTGACATGCTCATAAAAAAACCTAGTAAAAGGGTATCGAGTATACTTTTTCTGCTTTTTTAGCACTTTTTTAGACTCGTTAAAAGTGGCTTATGAAAAAGAGGACCTCTTATGGAGTCACATTTAAACTCTTTTCAGACTCCTTAAAATGCAAAAATATTTTCGAGTGAACTTTCCTTCTTCACGCTAGTAAAAGTACTTGAAGAGTCGTCTTTCTGATGGTAGTTTCTCTTTTTTGGTTCGGACTGACTAGTTACGAAAAATGAATACTCTAGTTGACTTCAGCTAGAAGAGTTCTCTCGAGAATCATTTTATACTTTTTTGGGGCCCTAGGGACTAAATCATATGAAAAAGGACCTTTTGGAGTCTTCTTTTGTCTTCGTTAAGACTCTCTAAACATGAACGATACTGAGTTGGCTTTCAATAGACTTGTTAAATTATACACTGAGAGACCATCTTTTGGGAATGATCCTCTCTTTTCCTAGGTTCGTAAAAATAATGAGAATGGACTCATCTTCCAATGAGCTACAATGAGTGTTTGTTACCCTATTTGAACTTGTAAAAATGAAAAAGAGGCACTCATCCTTCATGATGGGAAAATTAAGGGAAAGGGGCATATCTTTTCTATTGTATCGATGGCATCTCACAACCCACCTTTGAACATGGAACCTGTCTGCATTTTCATTTCTGAACAGTTGGGTATTCAACTTGTCTCCGAGTCGATCCCCTTTTGTGATTCACCTAACTCCTTTGAGTCAATTCAAAGAGTGTGTTGTCATATTCCTTGCATTACATCTGGTTTCTGTCTCGACAAGTCAATGCTGCCAAGTCATTTCTCATGCCGCAATTTGTTTAAAGGATGTCTTTTTTGCAATTCAACTCGTTAGTAACTTTACCTTGCTATAAATTCGGTCGTATCTGAGTTGGTTTCATGGTTTTTTCATCACTTCAAAATCAACTTTTGTTCCATGTTTCATGTCGATGATGGGGGAAACATCATGGCCCTCCTTTGATGAATCTATCCTGTCAACTTCAGCACATCATCCAGGAACTAGGTTTAGAAACCATGTCAAGTACCTTGAATCTTGCATGCCTCAATGGTAGGTTTCCTCACTTTCGACAGCAGGTTTTCATTAATGACCCATGATTGAAATATTCTATCCATTGTTCAAATTCAAAACCCTTATTCACACTTGGGATAATGTACTGGGATACCATGGGGATCATTGACATTAATGGTGATTTCCCTCTCACTTGTTAACAGTTTACATCAATGACTGGTAATCAAGTGGTTTCTACCATGTTCGGTGTTAAGACATCTATTCACATGATCAGAATCGTATCGGTTGCAGATTGGAATGAAGACCCTGAGCAATTAGGCTTCATCTGCATAGTTTGTTATCCTTAGGTTGCGATGGAAGATTATTTGAAGTCATGACATGGATCCACATTGTATGTTTGGTGGTTGTGTCCAGTATTGAGTTTGAGTATCATGGATCTACTTTGTCTGTTCTGTAGCCATGTTCTATTTTTTACATCATTGATCATGGATCTACATTGTATTTTTGGTAGCCAAGACATATTCATGTTCATGGATTTCATTGTATTGGTCTGCAACCATGACTGAGTCAGAAAATTGAGTTACTGGTCTTATGTCAGTTGTGAGCTCATCTCTCTTTGCCTTTGATACCAGATTGATATCTAACAAAGTATTTTACCTATCACATCATTATAGCTTCATACTTTGGGGGGCATTCTATTGCACCAAAAATATTCACTGATGCCTTAGCACCCTTCAAAGAACCTAGCCAAGGATTCTTCTGGATGATTTTTCCCACTATTGAGAAGGTTGGCGCTTTTTCTCCCTTATGAAAAAGCACTGGATCTTGTTGTCTCTTGAAATCAAGCACCTCTAGTGCCTATACCCAGTTCACAAGGAGCGTCGGTGCCTTTACCCTCTATGTAGAAAGTGCTGATAGAGTTAAAATGGAAAAAAAATGAAGATTCATGAAGCTTCCATGTGAATTCCCTTGTGGAGGTGGTTCCTATCATCTGTGGAGAGGTGGCATTTGACCTCCTCACCCATAGGGATCGTCCCCTATCCATTTCATAAAGAATCGCATCCCATATGGAACTTCCTTGGCCTATAAAAGAAGCCTTCATGGAGTGAGTGAGGGGGTACCAATAAGAGCATCCTTATGATGTTGGATTGAAGTCTAGTATTGAGGCAAAGTAGAGTGAGTTTGTGTGCAAAGAGATTTCTGTGAGTGTGGAGTGTTGTAAGTGTGTTGTAATACCATTGTGGAAGACAAAGTTGGAAACATAAAGGATTTAGTTGTATCTTTACCTTATTATTTGATTAATACAAAAGTGTTTCCCTTTCCCATATTTGATTCGTGTTAATATCATTTAAATATTACTAGATTCCTTGATCACTAGTATAGATTTTTAATCTATCTGGTTACTCTAATCTTGTTGTCTTGTTTTCTTGATGCTTCTTTATAGGTACTGTAGACCACGTGGAGAGAAGTGGAACAAAGACTGAAGCTTGCAGATCTGAGGTATAATAGTGCTTTTCATTAGTAGATTAACCATCTAGGGGAAGGATATACTACTGTGGTGTTTTGTTCTATACTTGTACCATACAGGGTAGAGGAACAAGCGGTGTCCGCACCAGTTGCAGAATTCCTACAAACAATTGTCCTCCAACCCATATACCATCCCACCCCATAAAAGGGTTGTCAGATTTGCTCCCCCATCCTCTCAAATTCTTATAGGAAATATATATATTTGAAAACCATAAAGGTGGAAATCTAGGACATGAGCTTTTCATGCAAAATGGGTGTAAGAGGTTGACCCATCGAGGTACTGAACAAGCTCGCTGGAAGAGGGTACCGAACCGTGGTATGCAGATGAAATCATGAATCTGGGTGGTCTATTCTAGGGGGGTATGAGAAAGCAGTGTTTTTTTTGCAAGTTTCTCAACTTCGAGCAAAGAAAAAATAGATTTGTGTTTAGGATTTCATTTTGTAGTAAAAACAAAACTTGTAGAGAATTGTGTTAGCTTTCTATGGTTATTTTTTAGATTTTTTAATGGCATTTGATATGTCATTTTTACAATTGTTTGATAGTATGTTCTTAATTAATGACATTATGATAAATAGTCATGTTTTTAGTCTACAATTTATTCATTACTAAACTATTGTTCATTAAAAACAAAATATATTATGATGATCTAGACAGATTGTACTAATGTCTGACTATAAGCTTGTATCCAACAACCACATACAATAATTATTAGAAGTTTTTGAAGTGGACCAATCTGAAAAACTAGCATAAAACTGACATGTTTATTTAGACACAACATCTTCCCTAATTTCCAATTAAAAAAAACTGAAAGTACCCTTTTGAAGACAACACATCAAGGTTTTGTACCATGGGTTTTCCAAAGTTTTTCATCGTGTCTTTATGAATTTATTGAATTTTCATTTCACTGAATTCTATTAAATTTTGAAGCAATCCAGACACCTTCTAAGAAAAATAATAAATAAAATTAGTGGATCACACCAAATTCAACAAAATTCACATCTATAGAAAGTAGATTAAATTATGCAACAAATGGTATCATTTGTGAAGAGAAATTATAAGTATTTCATATGATCTGATCTCTTCGGAATTGGAAGAATATTGATAAATGTGATGGAAAATCATTTCTCAATATTTACAGGTTTTCAACCGAACAAATATTGCGTCCAAAAAGCATAATAGTTTGGCCAATTTTTTTTCGTCACCCATAAAACTTGAACACCCCTCCCTTTAAATTCATATTTATAAGAAGCATGTTTACACATATTTTCGCATTTTTTAAAACATCACAATTTTACACCTTTACAAACAAAGGTTAATTTTTGAGGTAAGTGTTCTTTATCATTTTTTTATGGAAAAAATTCATTTGGCCAGATTTTTATAGTAAAGTGTTCTTAGCAATTATCTTCTAAGATGGAGACTATTTTTCTTTGATAGTAAAGATTCTTTTGGGAAATTTTTTACAGTAAATTGTTCTTAGTAATTATCTTCTAAGATGTAGGCTCTTTTTCTTTGATAGTAAGAATTCTTTTTGGGAATCTTTTTATGGTAAAATGTTCTTAGAAATTATCTTCAAAGATGGAGGCTCTTTTTATTTGATAGTAAAGATTCTTTTTGGGAAATTTTTTATGGTAAAATGTTATTAGAAATTACCTTCTAGATGGAGGCTATTTTTCTTTGATAATGAAGAATTTTTTGGGGAATTCTTTTTATAGGAAAGTGTTCTTAGAAATGATTTTCTAAGCTGGAGACTTTTTTTCTTTAGTGAATATTTTTTTGGGAAATAGTTTATGGTACATATTTTTGTAAAAATTCTTCACCAATTTGTTCTATGGAGATTTTTTTTTAATTATTTTGAGCAATATTTTATGGACAAATATTCTAAGGTGAGTCTTTTTCTCTCTGATGATTAAGGTTCTCTCCAGGGTAATTTATTCTAAATGTGAAGGTATAGATTGAAAAATCATGGCCAACAAAAGAGAGCCAAAGAGAAAATATTATCGCACTCGAGATGATGCCTTACATAATGAAAAGAAAAGACTCAAATAGCATGACAAAAAGAAACAAAATAGTACAAATATTGAGGATATACCCACCCGAGTTTTTCCCAACTCAAAATTTCCCTTTTCGAAAACCCTTTATGTTTTTGTTTTCCACCCATTTCCCTAAAAAAACATAAAAATAAATAAAAATAAAAATGCTTATGGTTGTCACCCGCACAGGAGAAAATAAACAAATTGAAGAATAACTTTCCACCATCAAGACCAAAATTGAATATCTGGATCAAAATATTATCAGCCTCCATCTTTAGCATTCACCCATGAGCAACCGACGACAGCCTGAGTCTTCTGTTGACACTGGGTTCTCTTCCTCTAGCAACTTTCATGGGCTGAAGCTTGATTTTCCTCACTTCAATGGTAATGATCCGACTAGATGTATTTACAAAGAAGACCAATATTTCAGTCTGCATAACACTTTTGATATCAACAAAGTCCCACTAGCATCCTTACATTTGGAACATGAATCCCTTCAATGGTTTCGTTGGTAAATCAAGGATCATGAAGAGCCACAATGGACATATTTTTTCCAACTCCTTTTGCAACTTTTTGTCCCTAGTGGTTTTGATGACTTCACAGGAGCACTCACTAAACTTCATCGGACTAGTACTGTTAGAGAGTATTAGACGTAATTTGAGAAATTGGTGAATCACATAGAAGGATTTTCTGATGCATTCTACAAGATTTATTTTATCAGTGGTCAGAAGGATACAATCTGATCTGAGGTTAAAATGTTCTGTCCCAACACAATGATGGAAGTCGTAGGGGTGGCTAAGTTGGTGGAGGAAAACATCATGGCTCAAAAATGCTCCACATGAACTTTTGTTTTGTTTGGGCTAGAAATTGTTCCTATGCTACAACAAGAACAAGCTAACACAATCTCAAAAAGAAAACAAAATAAAATTGGTTTTTTAGGGTTTTGGTTTAAAGCTTCACCAACAAAGAGGTAATAAACATTCACAAGCTAATACATAACTGAATCATGCAAAATTTAGATAAATTGAGGATTAAACACATCCCAGTAAGCCATAAACATTACACATGAAATACTAATTCCACCCACAGGCTACAAGCATTTACATGAATACAACCTTTAAACAAGAAATGAAATTGTAGACTGAGCAATCAACCAGATCAGAAATGAAACAGCATGGCAGGTAAAAAGGCTTATCATTTTATATATAATCAATAACAGTCATCAACTTACATAAGAGTTATATGTGCTAGCTTGAGATATCAAAGCTCCAAAAGCCTCTCCTTGAGTGAAAATTCGAACCCTTGCACTGTATGTCTCTCCTCCTTATATATGCAAAGATATAATATGAAGCAATTCCATATTCACTTCTTTAGGTCGAATTTGAAACTACTTATCAGTTGCATTAACCAACTTTCAAAGATTACAAACTAATTGGTAGCAAAATCAGATTTTTGGTAAATTTGGCAAATTTCAGAAAAATGGGTCTCAAATATGCCTCCATATCTCTTAATCTGAAATACCTGTGCAAAAACTGAGAGAGGTCTTTTTAAATGAGTTTATTATGAACAAAAACTCTCTTTTATTTTAAAAATTCCCCATAAATTTATCAGCATACGTGCTGGAAATTTGTGACTAAAACAAGAAATTATTAAATAATTAAAACAATGATTTCAAATCTCTCAAACGATAACAGCTGTTGCAAAATTGAGAGAGGCTTTTGTGAATGAGTCTATTGTGGACAAAAATTTATTTTGGTTTTCCAGAATTCGTTTCCATCACCTCGTAATCTACTCCCAATGATAATGATAAAAACTGAAAAAACGGAGCTGCTACAGGAATCTCCTCATGAAAATATTTGACAAAAGAATAAAAAATGAGGGTTAGATTATAAAGAAAAACATGGAATAAAATTTATCATAAGAATTTTTTAGGCCTTAAAGAATATATATTTACTAATAAGCCCAAAGAAAAACTTTAAAAACCAACAAAAATGAAATAACCAAATCATTAAAAGCATAAAATCAAACAAAAATGTACTTATTACCAAAAAACCTCAAAACCAACTCAAAATTGAAAGGTAATAGAAAAACCAACTTTGAAAAATAAGACACATAATCTTAAGAACAAAATCTAGTTATAACATCTGGCTCCTGCTGCGGGATGAAAGCCTCCTTGTGAGGTTTCAAGAACCTATAGATCTTGTTCCTTATTCATTGGGTGATGGAGTCATTTACCAAATCTCTGCAATATCTCAAACTCTGAACACATACCTCTGAAATGAAAAAATACTGCTACAAACCAGCATACTGAAAAGAATCTACATGCTTGTATAGCAAGATTATTCTTCTATTTACTCCTACTTCTAATCGGAGGAAACAACCCAATCAAGTGTAATCATACTTCCAGTGAAGCCAAGAAACCATTTGACTGAGAATCATGATTCCATGCATGCTATTGTTTGAGAAGACCCGCAAAAGATGTGATAAATGCAATAAAGAGTCTGTAGGCATCTGATACGTATGACTAGAAATAGGAAGTATGCCAAAAGCTGGAGGATTAGAAACCTTTGAAAAATACAAATCCATCCAAGAAGCCACAGGATCATGAAACTCGTGCAAAATTATTCCTTCATGTTGTTCAAAAAGAATGGACTGCAAATGGGTGTCCTCAATTCTCACTACTCCATGAGATAATGCAATAAGGGAACAATATATAAAATGTTCGACTCTATTGAGGTTATCCGGTTTTATATCTTCCAGTAACTCGAGCTAACTGATTTCTGAAGAGTGTTGCTCAACTAATGAGGACTGAAAGAATGGTTGTAGTATTTCTTTATATCCATAAAAAATTGGCATATTTTCATAATGGTTTTGAGAAGCAAAGTTATCACAACCATGGCTATTAGAAACATCTAATATTATATTCAAAGTATCTATAGTTTGGCTGCTATCAATTTGAGAGTCAAAGCAATTCATAACTTTTTCTTGTTCAATAAAAAGATTGGAATATAATTCACCTACAATCAGTTTCTGCTGATCATGAAACTTTCGATCTAAAACTTCAATGTATTCATCATATTCATCATAAAAAGGCTGATTTGAAAAAACATTAGCATGATCTTCCCCGTCATTATCATCTTTTTTATCTAGATTTGAAGTAAAGGGTACATAAAGAGAAAGAAAGTCCTCTTGTTGTTCCTCCTTGGAAATAGATGATCTCTACAAATTCAGTTCTTCATGGTTGGCGCAATTTGCTTTTGTCTACAAATCTAAAAGCTGGGGATTTCCCTTACTGATTTCCATTGGCATTTGACCAAAAGACAACTAATCATTGTGTTTTGTATCTAAACAAACCAAATCTTCAAGTTTATAATAATTAGAATTAATGATAATAAAAGAACCTTCAACTTCTTCATTATTCACTTCTAGTTCATATTTATGGGAAAACCTATCATCTTGAATATTAGTAGAGAACTAATGAAGATTGTGAGGAACCAATTCTTCTCTGTCTATATCTTCAATCTCATCATGCAATTCATATTCCTCACAACAATTTTCAAATAGAAGATCCGTCGGATAAAATCTTTTATAACGATGATGAAAAATAGTATGAAACTCCTTCAAAGAATGAATGCTAGCAGTGGGAAGAGATTGACACCATTCACAAGCATGTTCTTCTAAATAAAATCTAAACATCTTGATTAAGACATCCTCGTGAACAAAATCATGTTCAGGCATGCATTTATGAAAATTTAATAAGTGCTCATGAGGATGCTCATACTTGTTTCCTCTGAATCTAGCAAGATAGTCACCCCACTCAATTATAGAAAGCACTAGATGTGGAAAACCAACAATATTTGAGAAATCACAGAAATCATACCTCGCAGCCACAATGGCTTCCCTGCTTATTGACATCTTGAATCGGTGGAGTGGCCAACAAATCTTTCTTCCATGGAGTCGCCGGTGAAAAATTGTAGTCTAAAATATTTTCTAACTTTGTTCACCTCTAAAAATCAGAGGAATAATGATATCCCAGGGAAGATTTCTTCAACTTTGTCCCTGGCAATGACGCCAAAGATTTTTGTGCTAGAAATTGTTCCTAGACTACCACAAGAACAAGCTAACAAAATTTGAAAAGAAAACAAAATAAAATTGGTTTTTTAGGGTTTTGGTTTAAAGCTTCACCAGCAAAGAGGTAATAAACATTCACAAGCTAATATAGAACTGAATCATGCACAATTTAGATAAACTGGGGATTAAACACATCCCAATAAGCCATAAACATTACACATGAAATACTAATTCCACCCACGGGCTACAAGCATTTACATGAATACAACCTTTAAACAAGAAATGAAATTGTAGACTAAGCAATCAACCAAATCAAAAATGAAACAGCATGACAGGTAAAAAGGCTTATCATTTTATATATAATCAATAACAGTCATCAACTAACATAAGAGTTATAAGTGCTAGCTTGAGATATCAAAGCTCCAAAAGCCTCTCCTTGAGTGAAAATTTGAACCCTTGCACTGTATGCCTCTCCTCCTTATATATACAAAGATATAATATGAAGCAGTTCCATATTCACTTCTTTAGGTTGAATTTGAAACTACTCAACAATTACATTAACCAACTTTCAAAGATTAAAAACTAATTGGTAGCAAAATTGGATTTTTGGGAAATTTGGCGAATTTTTGAAAAATGGGTCTCAAATATGCCTCCATATCTCTTAATCTGAAATACCTGTACAAAAACTGAGAGAGGTTGTTTTAAATGAGTCCATTGTGAAAAAAAGCCTCTCTTTTATTTTAAAAATTCCCCATAAATTGATCAGCATACATGCTGTAAATTTGTGACTAAAACAAGAAATTATTAAATAATTCAAACAATGAAAAATAGGCCACAAAGATGAATTCGAATCTCTCAAATGATAAAAACTGTTGCAAAACTGAGAGAGGATTTTGTGAATGAGTCAGTTGTGGACAAAAATATCTTTTGGTTTTCCAAAATTTGTTTCCATCATCTCATAATCTACTCCCAATGATAATGACAAAAACAGAAAAAACAGAGCTACTACAGGAATCTCCTCATGAAAATATTTGACAAAGGACTAAAAAATGAGGGTTAGATTATAAAGAAAAACTTGGAATAAACTTTATCATAAGATTTTTTAGACCTTAAATAATATATATTTACTAATAAGCCCAAAGAAAAACTTTAAAAACCAACAAAAATGAAATAACCAAATCATTAAAAGCATAAAATCAAACAAAAATGTACTTATTACCAAGAAACCTCAAAACCAACTCAAAATTGAAAGGTAATAGAAAAACGAACTTTGAAAAATAAGACACATAATCTTAAGAACAAAATCTAGTTATAACATCTAGCTCCTGCTGCAGGATGCAAGCCTCCTTGTGAGGTTTTAAGAACCTGTAGACCTTGTTCCTTATTCATTGGGTGATGGAGTCATTTACCAAATCTATGCAACTTTCTCAAACTCTGAACACATACTTCTGAAATGAAAAAATACTGCTAGAAACCAGCATACTGAAAAGAATCTACATGCTTGTATAGAGAGCTTATTCTGCTATTTACTCCTACTTCTAATTGGAGGCAAAAACCCAAAACCCAATCAAGTGTAATTATACTTCCAATGAAGGCAAGAAACCATTTGACTGAGAATCATAATTCCATGCATGCTATTGTTTGAGAAGACCCGCAAAAGATGTGATAAATGAAATAAAGATTCTATAGGTAGCTGATACTTATGACTAGAAATAGTAAGTATGCCAAAAGTTGTAGCATTAGAAACCTTTGAAAAATACAACTCCATCCAAGAAGCCACAGGATCATGAAACTCATGCAAAATTATTCTTTCATGTTTCTCAAAAAGAATGGACTGCAAGTGGGTGTCCTCAATTCTCAATACTCCATGAGATAATGCAATAAGGGAACAATATATAAAATCTTCGACTCTGTTGAGGTTATCCTGTTTTATATCTTCCACTAACTCAAGTTGACTGATTTCTGAAGAGTGTTGCTCAACTAATGAGGACTAAAAGAATGGTTGTAGTATTTATTTATATCCATAAAAAATTGGCATATTTTCATAATGGTTTTGATCAGCAAAGTTATCACAGCCATGGCTATTAGACACATCTAATATTATATTCAAAGTATCTACTACTTGGATGCTATCAATTTTAGAGTCAAAGCAATTCATAAATTTTTCTTGTTCAATAAAAATATTGGAATATGATTCACGTACAATCGGTTTCTGTTGATCATGAAACTTCCGATCTAAAACTTCAATGTCTTCATCATATTCATCATAAAAAAGCTAATTTGAAAAAACATTAGCATGATCTCCCTCGTCATTATCATCTTTTTTATCTAGATTTGAAGTAAAGGGTACATAAAGAGAAAGAAAGTCCTCTTGTTGTTCCTCCTTGGAAATAGATGATCTCTACAAATTCAGTTCTTCATGGTTGGCACAATTTTCTTTTGTCTACAAATATAAAAGCTGGGGATTGCCCTTACTAATTTCCATTAGCATTTGACCAAAATACAACTGATCATTGTGTTTTGTATCTAAACAAACCAAATCTTCAGGTTTATAATAATCAGAATTAATCATAATAAAAGAACCTTCATCTTCTTCATTATTCACTTCTAGTTCATATTTATGGGAAAACCTATCATCTTGAAGATCAATAGAGAACTGATGAAGATTGTGAGGGACCAATTCTTCTCTGTCTATATCTTCAATCTCATCATGCAATTCATATTCCTCACAACAATTTTCAAATAGAATATCTGCCGGATAAAATATTTGATAACGATGATGAAAAATAGTATGAAACTCCTTCAAAGAATGAATGGTAGGAGCGGGAATAGATTGACACCATTCACGAGCATGTTCTTCTAAAGAAAATCTGAACATCTTGATTAAGAAATCCTCATGAACAAAATCATTTTCAAGCATGCATTTATGAAAATTTAATAAGTGCTCACGAGGATGCTCATACTTGTTTCCTCTGAATCTAGCAAGATAGTCACCCCCCTCAGTTATAGAAAGAACTGGATGTGGAAAACCAGCAATATTTGAGAAATCACAAAAAGAATACCTTGTAGCCACAATGGCTTCCATGCTCATTGACATCTTGAATCGGTGAAGTGGCCAACAAATATTTCTTCCGTGGAGTCGCCGGTGAAAAATTGTAGTCTAAAATATTTTCAAACTTTGTTCACCTCTAAAAATCAGATGAATAATGATATCCCAGGGAAGATATACTTCAACTTCATCCCTAGCAATGACGCCAAAGATGTTTGTGCTAGAAATTGTTCCTCGACTACCACAAGAACAAGCTAACAAAATTTGAAAAGAAAACAAAATAAAATTGGTTTTTTAGGGTTTTGGTTTAAAGCTTCACCAGCAAAGAGGTAATAAACATTCACAAGCTAATACAGAACTGAATCATGCACAAGTTAGATAAACTGGGTCTAAACACATCCCAATAAGACATAAACATTACACATGAAATACTAATTCCACCCACACGCTACAAGCATTTACATGAATACAACCTTTAAACAAGAAATGAAATTGTAGACTGAGAAATCAACGAGCTTAGAAATGAAACAGCATGACAGGTAAAAAGGCTTATCATTTTATATATAATCAATAACATTCATCAACTTACATAAGAGTTATAAGTGCTAGCTTGAGATATCAAAGCTCCAAAAGCCTCTCCTTGAGTGAAAATTTGAACCCTTGCACTGTATGCCTCTTCTCCTTATATATACAAAGATATAATATGAAGCAGTTCCATATTCACTTCTTTAGGTCGAATTTGAAACTACTCAGCAGTTACATTAACCAACTTTCAAATATTAAAAACTAATTGGTAGCAAAATCGGATTTTTGGGAAATTTGGCGAATTTCTGAAACATGGGTCTCAAATATGCCTCCATATCTCTTAATATGAAATACCTGTGCAAAAACTGAGAGAGGTTGTTTTAAATGAGTCCATTATGAACAAAAACCTCTCTTTTCTTTTAAAAATTCCCCATAAATTGATCAGCATACATGCTGGAAATTTGTGACTAAAACAAGAAATTACTAAATAATTCAAACAATGAAAAATGGGCCACAAAGATGAATTCAAATCTCTCAAACGATAACAACTGTTGCAAAACTGAGAGAGGCTTTTGTGAATGAGTCTGCTGTGGACAAAAACATCTTTTGGTTTTCATTAGAGGGAATTTCAACTCAAAATGGGCCTTTTAACTTTAACTCAAATTCCATGTCATCATGTGTAAGCCAATGAAATTGCTTTAAATTTGAAATACCATATAGGTCTTAAACACGTTTTTAATATAAATTTGGGGATAGGTATCATAAAAAAAACTACTTTTTTTGTTTGTATTTTTGACATATCTCCCCGTGTTTTTACTCAAATTTTGATCGGGAGAGCTCGTTGGATGCGGAATTAAATTCCGCATCCAATGAGTATCCAATCAGCATACTTTTGACGGACCCCGCTACCCAAAAACCAAGAAATACATGAAAAACGTGATGATGACGACATACTTTTGATGGACCCCGCTACCCCAAAAACAAGAAATACCTGAAAAATGTGATGATGATGTCATCATCACGTTTTTCAGGTATTTCTTGTTTTTGGGGTAGCGGAGTCCGTCAAAAGTATGCTGAGTGGGTACTCGTTGGATCCAGAATTTAATTCTGCATCCAACGAGATCTCCTGATCGAAATTTGAGTAAAAACACGGGAAGATATGTCAAAAATACAAACAAAAAAATAGTTTTTTTCTTTTCTTCCTCCAAAATTAATAAATATTATTTTATTATTTTAACTATTATTTTATTAAATTTTTTTAGGAGGCCCATTTTGAGTTTAAATTTCCTCTAATGCCAGAATTCGTTTCCATCACCTCGTAATCTACTCCCAATGATAATGACAAAAACAGAAAAAACAAAGCTGCTACAGGAATCTCCTCATGAAAATATTTGACGAAGGACTAAAAAATGAGGGTTATGTTATAAAGAAAAACTTGGAATAGAATTTATCATAATATTTTTTTATACCTTAAAGAATATATATTTACTAATAATCCCAAAGAAAAACTCGGAATAAACTTTATCATAAGATATTTTTAGACCTTAAAGAATATATATTTACTAATAATCCCAAATAAAAACTTTAAAAACCAACAAAAATTAATTAACCAAATCATTAAAAGCATAAAATCAAACAAAAATGTAGTTATTACCAAAAAACCTCAAAACCAGCTCAAAATTGAAAGGTAATAGAAAAACAAACTTTGAAAAATAAGACACATAATCTTACGAACGAAATCTAGTGATAACATGTTCCATTCAGAAATATGGTTCCCCAAAGACCTCCAATCACTCCAACTCCTAGAACCACTCCTATGAAGCATTTGTCTGAAGCCGAGATGTAGACATGTAGGGAAATAAGAATTTGTTATCATTGTGATGAGAAATTCACCTGGGGACATCAATGTGTTGAGCAAAAGATCTATCTCTTGGATGTGGCTTCTTTGCCTGCACTTGAAATTTGTGAATCTTCTCAGGATCCAGTAGATGATCAATTCAGCATTCAGCATCCACCTGTTGACCCTCATTCTCATGAAGACCACCCAGAGATATCTCTCCATGAATTAGTCAGAGTCACCACCCCACAAACCATGCAGTTCAAGGGTTTATTTAATAACATCCCATACTCGTTGATTCTCGTAGCACCCAATACTTCATTGACCCTCAGATCGCCAAATAGGATGATTGTTTTTTCCATTCCTGCTCTAGCTTTAAAGTCATGATTTCCAATGGGGGCACCTTACCTTGCAAAGGAAAGTGTCACAATGTGTGTATCTCTATTAGATATTATAAATTGTGCTCTAATTTGTTTTCCATTCCCTAAGGAGAATGTGATGTGGTTTTGGGCACTCAATGGCTATGCACACTTGGACCCATCTTATAGGATTTTGTTGAACTATGGATGCATTTTTCAGTCAATGGGAAAAAATACACATTGAAGGGATTACAATCAGGGTCTCTCAACATCATCAATTCACATCGCATGGAAAATACCCCTAAGAATAATTCACATGGTGTCATCACTCAGCTCCATTTCATTCAGATGCAACCTTCAGCGATCTTGACTACTCTCTTGGATCTTTCATTCAGATGCAAACATCAGATGCCTAATTTTTTGAATCCCTTTTCTTCTGAGAGTGATGCTTTCGATAATGGACTTGGTTCTTTACTCCTTCAAGATGAACATACCATTACATTAATCAGTAAATGCATTTCTAGTAAGAATTTATCTGCCTCTACATATGAGAAGGAAATTATGGCTATTTTGCATGTAGTACAGAATTGACGACCATACCTCTTAGGGAATCATTTATGCATCAAGACTGATCACCAGAGTCTGAAATATTTCCTGGAACAATAGGTATCATCCCCAACACAACATAAATGGGTTATAAAACTCATGGGTTATGACTATGATATCACATACAAGAAGGGTAAGGATTATCTTGTGGTGGATGCTCTTTCCCGCACATTTGATGACCATGTTTCTCTTTCAGCTATTTCTATGCCTATTCCAAATTGGTTACACTAATTTCAACAAGGATATGTCACTGACTCTTCCTTATCTGAAATCATGCAACAGTTGGCCAATAACCCTTTTGTTGTACCTCATTACTCTTGAGATGGTTCTTCTCTGAGAGACAAGAGTCATCTGGTCCTTCCCTAGAGCACAGATCTTAAACATTTGGTCTTCTATAAACTCCATTCTTCTCCATCAACAGGGCACTCTAGGTTCCTCAAAACGTATGAGCGCACATGGCGTAACTTCTTTTGGAAGGGAATGAAACTGAGAAATTCAATAGATGGTTGATGAATGTGCTACCTGTCAGCGCCACAAGGGTGAAACTACACTCCTTCCTGGATTGGTCGAACCTTTTCCCTTCCCTACAAGGATTTGGACAACTATTTTGATGGATTTCATTAAAGGGCTCCGTGAATCTAGAGGGGAGACCGTAGTCTTGGTTGTGGTTGATCAGCTCTCCAAATATAGTCATTTTTGTGCTCTCATCTATCCATATATCGCCTCCTCAATTGCACCAATTTTCATGAACCAAATATTCCTTCTTCATGGAATCCCTTCTTCCATTGTCTAAGACCGCGATGCAACTTTCACAAGTAATTTTTGGAATGAACTATTTCTCCTCACTCGCACCAAACTGAATATGAGTTCAGTTTATCGCCCACAAATAGATGGTTAGACTGAAGTCATCAACAAATGTTTGGAATCTTATCTTCGTTGCTTCAGCTCTGAACAACAACATCAGTGGGAAAAGTGGCTCCCTCTCGCTGAATTGTGGTACAATACTTCCTACCATATTTCATCTAAAATGACTCCATGTGAAGAAGTTTATGGTCAGGCACCTCTAGTACTCCTTCCATACACCGCCAACAGTTCACCAATTTAGGAAGTTGACATGGTTCTTCGAAATCGAGATCAAATTCTTCACATTTTGAAGGACAATCTTCACATGGAAAGAAACCGTATGAAACAACAGGCCAATCAACACCATTTTTAACTCACTTTTCAAGTCGGTGATATGGTTTTTCTTTGTCTGCATCCTTACAAGCAATCCTCCTTGAAACTCAAAGGGAATCAGAAGCTTGCTCCGAAGTTATATGGGTCATATAACGTTCTTCAGAAGAGTAGGTCCATTGCTTATAAATTGGAACTTCCTCCTTCTCGCATTCACCCAATATTTCATGTCTCTTGTCTTAAGAAAGTGATTGGCACCAAAATCATAGCACAAATTGTTTTACCAAAACTGAATAATTAAGGATCCATCATTTTGGAGCCAGAGGACATCCTCAATAAGCGCACTAGTCATATTTACTCTCAGTCCATCAAAGAGGTCTTAATTCAGTGGCATGGCATGCAACCAAAGGATGCTGCATGTGAACCACTCCTTCAGATTCAACAACAATTTCCACATCTAAAGTTTTGAGGACAAATATTTTCTAAGAGGGAGGGACAACCCTCCTCTTTATTTCGTTAGTATATTTTATTGGATGCATATGCTTTGTAAGTCATCTCATTAGTATGTTGTATTATCCCACATTCATGGGGAGTAATATTTGTTTAGATTAGACTTATTATATAAGCAAGTGTTGAGGCCAATGAAGGTATCCAAGAGTTATTTGTATTGAGTTTTCTCCAAAGAGGTTACCCCCTCGAAGTGGCCTATGATCAATAAAATCTCTTCTGTCCTCTGTTATTTCTGTTATATCATGCATTTTCATTGTTTATTGCAGGAGGTTCCTCACAATATTATATGCCTGTCAAATAAGAACAAGAATAGTACCTTACTCCGGGTAGAGCATAAAGCACTCTATGACTAAGGAAGGCTGAGACTAAGGTAATATTATAATTATATAAAATGATCTCTCTGTTGAAGTACTAATAAGATTCATGACTTTTTAATTCACTTAGCGGGTTGTTCCTTCCTAGTAGCTTTAAGCTAATTTAAGCAACATTCACCATAGCACAGAGCCACTAATTGCAGAATATAAATCATATGGGAAAAGTGTATTATTGCATCAGTATGATGCAAGCATAAGAAGATATTTTTCTTGTCTATGATAATAATATGCCAAATGGTAGCTTTAATGTTATTTTTTTACAAGTTATTGTTTAGAAGTATGAAGGTTGAGTTGGGTGCACAGAGGTATATAATTTTAAAAGAGGTTGCTTCAACTAACAAAAATGCGATCCTTGATTTTCCTTTAAGGGAATACTATTTATAATGTTTATTGATTAGATCAATTGAATAGAGTTGTGGATTAATATTATTGGTTGATATCTGTTATAGATAGATACTTGTGTAAAGTAATTAATTTCATTATTTACCACTGCATTTAAAAACTATGTGGCATAGATGGTTATACAGTTGTTTAGTGATATCTATTAATTTTTTTATTAATCCAAATCTTTGGTTGGATTCGTGCCTATCATATTTTCTTAATACACATGTTAGTATTGATGGTGTATTCTTTTATTGCATTTTTAAAGAGATAGTTTGTGTACTACTTATGAAACCCTAATTTTGGTTTAACAGTGAATTATGTTTTCTGTTTAATGAGCCAAGAAAGTAAAATGTTATCCTTTTCTTTTACGTAGTCACCTAAGTAGTATGTGGTTTAACAACATGCTTCCTAACCTAAACAAAAAAAAAAATTAGTGGTTTTCCATAAGACAATGTGTAGGTGTGACAAATGGTATCAGAATGATGTTTAAACACTACAGACCTATTGGGCTCCAGAATGAGGAATTTTTATATGGACTTCATTCCTTTAGTAAACTAACAAAAGACTTTATCTTTGCAAGCAGAAAAAGAGCAGAGATTAGCACAATGGCAGAGCAAGGAGATAATGCATTCAGCCAGAGAGATAGCTTGCACCCACCACTGCATAGTGACGAACGGATCTGGGTGGAATTGAATAGCGGTAAATACTAGGTAACACCATTAGTAATATTGGAAACTATTCAGAGCTTTAACGTAGAGATGTAGAGATTCACAGTTGATAATTAAAATATTATCCAAGATAATAAAAAAAAGCAAGCCGAGTTGAACGATATTCTATTACATAACCTATCTAGAGACAAGTCTCACAAGCATCCAAGACAAACGTCTAGCAATGTTGGGAGGAAATTTCCAATTGAAACTTCAACCAAACAGAAAGGGACTTAGTTAATTAGTGAATCGAATACAACATCTGAAAACTACATCAGTAAAAAGCATAGTACAGACAATGACAGTAGTGGAGAATACTATTTATAAATTGAGTTTATTAATTAATCATCTATTGTGTTTATTTAAAGGTTTGATCCTATGTTTAAATTTGGTTCATATATTCCTTCCAAATTACAGATATAAAACAATCAAATAATGTATCATATTAACTGTTTACTACGAAACATTAAAAATAATTTTGTGGACAAATTAAGGTCCAGGCAGAAGTTCAAAATTGACATCTATGTGGACAGAGTTCCACTTACCTGTAGAGATGATTGTTGACCGTTTACATGGACATATCTCCACAGACTGAGCAGGGATCCAAAAGAAAATAGACTAAGCAGACAAGAATCCACAAGGAAGATTCAACTCCACAGGGAAGATTCAGCTCCACAGGGAAAACACGGCTCCACAGGGTATATTCGGCTCCTCAGACTAGACATATGTCCACAACGTCTCCACTGCACCACCAACAGCTAAACCAAATCACCAATGGCTCCACCAAAGCACCAAAAGCTCCACCATGACACCAACGGATCCACCACACCATCAGAACGAGAAAACAAAGGGAAACACGACTCCACCACCGTAGCTCGTAAACAAATACACCACAACACCGATGAATACACCATAACAGAAGAAAGAGTAGGGAGCCAACATACCGAGGAGGGCACACTAACAAATCGATCAAGGGACCAACAAACCGAGGAGGGACCACTAGCAGACCAAGTAGGGGACCAACAGACTTACCAGAGTGCACCAGAAGACCAAGCAGGGCACCAACAGACTGAGCAGGGCGCACCAACAAATTGAGCAAGGGACCAACAGACCGAACAGGGCGCACCAACAGTCTTAGAAAGGCATCAAATACTAAAAACAAACAATGTAGAGAACAATACATAGTGGTGTTTCGTTAATACATATAGAAGTATTTTCGACTGAAAAGTCATTTGACCAAAAATATTTTCGACTGAAAAGTTGTTTGGTCGAACAACATTTCAGCTGAAAACCTATATACCGAACATTATTTTCCTGGGAATCTATGAAGAGTGTGCATTGTGAGGCACACCATTAACTTTAAAGTTTGGCCGAAAGTTAATTGTATGTTTTCAACCAAAAAAATAAATTAGTTCGGTCGAAAGGTGTTTGAATATGGATTCGGAAAAATGATTATCATCAAATAGACACCAAGATTCATGATTTTACCCATGACTAAGTAAAATCGACGGGGTACTAAACAATCCTGACTGAAAGAAGGGAATCTACATGGAAAGGACAATTTGTGAAAAGTGTATGGTTCTACTATGCCTCAATGTATGGGATTTTTTGTGAGTTTAACTAGAAAGAAGTATATATGGTTAAGTTATTGTAAATGAGCTCCATCAAATGGCCACTGGATAATAGCTTCAATAAAATATTAAGAATCTCTTTTCTAATTCTTACTATATGTAAGGTGTCTAATCTTACAGGTGGGGCCATGTTCTTGACAAATTGTTGGGCTAATGTGTGAAATTTATCTATACAATTGAAAGATATATATCTTGGAAGATGAAATGATTGATTGGTTCTCTATGGGATTTATTGAGGAAAATGTTACTTCACTTCAAGAAGAAAACACCTATTCTTAAAAGAAAAAGGTTCCATGAGCAAAAAAGTTATCTATCTATATACGAAGTCTGTATGGTAGAAGTATGTGCAATTATGTCATGAGTGGAAATATTCATAATTTTTTTCTTTCATAAGTATATCTAGATATCATATCATGAGTTATTAGAATTCCATTCCATTCCTTCAAGTAATATTAGTTTTGATCTCATGATTCTTTCTTTCGTATGCAGAAAATGGCAAGCTTGATGTTACATCTTATTTGATATTTTTGGATCTATGCTCATGGTTAATAAATGGAAGAGCAGTTCAAATTTGTTGATCAGCTTGATGGTTGCAAGATATTGTTTGCGGCTTATTAGATTTCTATTTCCAAACTGAAAGAATTCATTTTCCACTATAGATATTGAGACTTGATTGGCAGTGAGCCCCTCTTTGTTAGAGCCTCTTAATTGCAGTTACATTTCAAATTGAAGGGACCAATATAGATACTTCACTTGCATCAACACTATCATTAACTACTCTATGACACAGGAGAAATACATTGCTTCTCATCATTTTTTTATAATCTTGGAAAAAAATTGTGTTTATTTTTTTCCATTCTTCACCCAGAGTGTCAGATGGAGTGTTGGATGGAGTGATGGAACAACCTATAATCTGCAAAAACAAATTTCCAAATGCCAAAAGTAATTTTTAATATAAAACTCAATTATATCTACATGAATCCAATAATCATTTGATCTAGAAATAGCTAAAAATGTAAATTTACCTTTCACATCCTTGTATTCTCTAGTTGGCATGACAAATTTCACAAGCTAGGTGATTTAAAAAAAATCAATTATTTCACTGAAGCTAATCTTTCTAGAATACCAACTTTGTTTTTTTTCCATACTATGATTTCATTATCATCATCATATTCTACTTTATTATATCATCATCATACTTATATTCTATATACTCTCTAAGATGTGATCTTGGTATGTTAGATAAAATTCAAGAACTATATGACTGCATAACTTATGATTGCTAAACATACACTATGATCTCAATTTTCTGTTGCATTTCCTTTTTAGACTTTCATTATTTGTTGAATCTGTGACTGAACTTAGTTCTACACATAGATTCTTCTTTAATTACAAGGAAATGTGAACATGATCATTTTTGCAAGAGACCATTATATTCACAAAATATAACCATAACTTAGAGTTCCAATTTAATTTCTCCATATTATCTCTATCCTTCATCCTTTCATATCATAACTTAGAGTTCCAATTTAATTTCTCCATATTCTTTCTATCCTTCATCCTTTCATGATCGAGACTGTAACATGATACTTGCTTCTATAAGAATAATAGGTTGTCACTTTTCTTTATTATATATGGATCATATAATTTTCTTCATTATGATTTTATGTGGTTATAGTTTCTTAAATCATAATGTCCAAGTCTTTGACTTGTACATTGATTGAAGACATTCATACAATATCATTTTAACCAAACACTAAGAAAAATCGTGTCATAAATTTCATATATGGGCTATCATTATTTTGGCAATCAAATGAAAATCCATTCATTTCGTTCAGAAACTTGGCTCTTGCATGAAAAAATATACCAACAATTATATCATTAGTCATGTTTTTATATGCCTTGGAGTACACTTTGAAACCCTTGGTAGATTCAACATTGTTATTATTATATAACGAGGGTTTCATCATTATGTTTTCATATAGGGGTACATTCTATTTTCCTCATTTCACAATTATTTATTTCTCATTTCTACTATTTCCATTTTTCCCCTCATTCCCTGTCATCATAAAACACAGAGAGAAATGTTATCAAAATTATCAAAGAATCCAACTGGAAATTCAAATTCAAATCCAAGGCTACTGCATCCCCTCCAAAAGTGCAGGTAGTGGTCATTACTTCAGATGTGTAATCAAATTTTGATGAGTCTATTTGTTTGCATAGGGGACCTGGAACATCTCCTGTGTGGGGGAGATGATGTTCTCCTATTTTCACCATCTTTCACCATTATCTAGTCTATATCTTTATATGGAAAATCAAGCATCTCAGTGCATTTTAGATTTTCTTGTCATCTTTTTGGAAAATTTTGGTTCTAATCTCTTACCATCATGTTGATATCTAAGAAAGTTAATAATCATATTATTACAACTATTTTTACGTTATCTCAAAGGATTCAAGTGTTATTTCTGAATTAATGTATGAGCGTAACTCAATCATTCACGGGTTTAACAGTCACACTTGATCTGGCATTCGTTCAAGTACTTACAAGGAATATCATTGATTCTCATAATTTTGGTTTTCTTAAACAAATTTAGCCACATGGATGTTTAGATAATGAGTTCATATACCTCCCATACAAATAGGTTTTTATTTGGATGCATGGATTCCAAGAAAATTGAAGATCTCTAAAAAAGCCAAACCTAGATTTTTAACAGGAAATTTGTTTTTGATGGAATATTGCGCCTTGATTTGTTTGCACATGGAAGAATATGTCGCTAAAATGTATAATGGGTTTCAAGATAACCAATCCAAATACAAAACTCAAAAATAATTTCTCTAAATTCTCAACCTCCAGAGATATACCGATGGGGTATTTTGCCAATTTTTGCCAATCTGCGTGAAAAATCCATATTTTGTGTTGGTCGTTATCTCAGTTTTTTGAATGGATTGTTGAGTTGGGGTAATGATATTATCCATTCTTCCATTTAATTTATGTATAAAAGGGCCTCTTCATGCTGAGGGAATATATATATGGTGATTCTATAAAAGCTTTGATTTAGTATAATCAATCTGGCTCTGCATTTTTATTTGAGTTCTTAACTTCTGGTTTCGCAACATCTAGAAGGGGGGACTACCTTCAACTAATGTTTGTGCATACTTATTGTCAGTAGGTTTATTTTGATATTGTTGTAAACACTTTGATATATTTACATTATATCTTAGTATCATTACGTGAATACACATCTATGTGTTAGTAATTTCAAAGGCCATTCTGTGTATGAGTTTTGATTTTCAAGATAATGCAACCTAGTGTTTATCATAATTTTATCTTTGAATATAAATTACCACAAGTTTTCTTCTATTTTATTATATTCTAACTCTAATTTACATTTGATTAATAGGATGTACTTTTCATGGAATGGATGTAAAGTGAGTTTTCCATAGAATTATGCAAGAATTGTAGTAGGTTAGAACATTTGATGTCCATTTAAGTTTAATGAGAGTTGGCTTGAATAAACAATAGAACAAATAGAAAATAGAACTTTGATTTTGTTTGAATCTCATTACTAAGATCTCCAACTTTGTAATTCCTATAGGAACTTCTAGGAGATTGTATTGAGACAGATAGTTATTTTCATAGAAATAGTCCATACTAGAATATGATCACTCTGCACATTGTTTAATTTTTGTTATTTGTTGAACACTAATACTGTGGTTTATTATCTCTTTCAAAATTAAAGAACCCAAAAAAATTGATCCTCAGCATAAGACACCTTTAACTCAATATATGGAAGAAGTTTGTTTCTGTAACTGATGCAGATATTTATGAAAGAATTTGGAGTATTAAAATATTTGTAAAAAGTGTATGTGTGCATATCTGTGCAATGAGCTTAGGATTTTCTTTACTCTCAACACATTTTATTTTAGGGAGCAGAGTAGTGTTGACTATAGATCCTAAAGTTAATATCTTTATGATTTCTCGATCTCTAGTTCAAAATAAATCCCTTGATGTCTTGAGTCTGAAATCATTATGAAGCAATTCACTTATATATATATATATNAGATAATATTATTCCTTTCCCAAGAGATTGGTTGCTTTTAATTCAATATTGTAGTTATTTTCATTAGATTGACAAATTTCTATTTATCTAGATTTGAAGTAGATAGAATATTTCATATGATTTTATTCATAGAATTTTGAAATTTCAGAATAGGATACAAATTAACTAGTTGCACATAATTTATTTTAAATTGCCATTTTTACCAGCCCTAGTTATTTCAAATATTTGATAGGTAATTTGATTTTCTTCTAGTAGAAGCATAGCCATTTTTCTTACCTGCACAAATAGTGTTAGCAGCTCATAAGTATACAAACCTTGGTTTGACAATTTAATGTTTTAGGTAGTCTTATTAAATAAATATATTTTACCTGGCATTTTTTGCACTCTCACATTTGATTTTTAAAAGTTTCAATCACCAACAGAGGAATTAATGACCTAACTTGGTAGATATGGTCACCTTATGATGGGTTTCCTCCCCATATGAATGGGATAGTTTGATTGTTTTATGTATTTGTCGGCAATAGGTTGAGTTAAGTTAGGCTAGATCATGCTAGTTTAGGCTTTAACCACACACATACAGTGCTTGCACCTCTAAGTCGACGATTCCTCAGTTGATAATTTAATGTTCAATTATTAGCTTGTATATTTTTATTAACAAGGATCTTCTTGCATGGATATGTTGTCTCTAATTGGGCTGGCAGTGCAAAAGATAGGAAGAGAACTTAAGGGTGTTGCTTCAACTTGAGGTCTGGCATGATTTCTTGGTGCAGTAAGAAGAAGACAAGTGTAGCATTGAGTAAATTTGGGGTAGATTACATTGCATCATGTTTAGCTAGTTGTGAGGTAGTATTAATGTGGAAGCTACTGTTAGAATTGTTTAATCTCAAGTTAGAGGTGACTTGTATCCTCTGTGACAACCAGAGTTGTGTGAAGCTTTCCAAGAACCTAGTGTTCCATGAAAAGTTAAAGCATATAGAGATCAAGTATCACTATATCTGGGATATGGTGAAGAGAAGAGTAGTGAAGCTCCAGTATGTTGCAATGGAAGAACATATAGTCGATGGCTTGACCAAGCCTCTCGAAAGAGTGGAGTTGGAATACTTGAAGGATAATATGGGAGTTTTGCATATTGGTGTCCATCACAAGAGGGAGTTGATGAATTCTTGGTTGGATCTGGGTCTACATCCAGTATGAAATAGGATTGGATCTGTAGTTGATAAAGTTCTGGTTGGAATCGGGCCTACATCTAGTATGAAATAGGACTTCCTCTATAGTTGATGAAATCACATCTGGATCCATGCCTACATATAGTATGAAATAGGACTGGATCTGTAGTTGATGAAGTCTTGGTTGGAGTCAGGCCTACATCCAGTATGAAATAGGATTGGCTTTGTAGTTGATGAAGTCCTGGTTGGAGTCGGGCATACATCCAGTATGAAATAAGATTGGATCTGTATTGATGAAATCCTGGTTGGAGTTGAGCCTACATCCAATATGAAATAGGATTGGTTCTGTAGTTGATGAATTCCTGGTTAGAGACATGCCTACATCCAATATGAAATAGGATTGGATATAAAGTTGATGAAGTCCTAGTTTGGGTCGGGCCTACATCTAGTATGAACAGGACTTTCTCTGTGGTTAATGAAGTCCTGGTTAGAGGTGAGCCTACATCCAGTATGAAATAGGACTAGATCTGTAGTTAATGAATTTCTAGTTGGATCTCGGCCTACATCCAGTATGAAATAAGACTATCTATGTAGTTGATGAAGTATTGGTTGGATTTGGGCCTACATCAAGTATGAAATAGGACTAGCTCTATAGTTGATGAATTCTTGGTTGGAGTCAGGACTATATCTAATATGAAATAGTATTGGCTCTATAGTTAATAAAGTCATGGTTAGAGTCGGGTTTACATCAGTATGAAATAGGACTGGTTATGTAGTTGATGAGTCTTGGTTGGAGTTAGGCCTACATCCAGTATGAAATAGGACTAGTTGTACATATTATGAATCCCTGGTTGGATCCAGGCCTACATCTAGCATGAAAAAGGGTTGAATTTGTAGAACTCCAGAGGATGTATAGATTCGAGAGATGTATCTAGTCAATGGTTGATGAGATAAGAGTTGTTGCAGTTTTGATGATGATGATGATCTAATGATGACAATCCAGGGATGATGATGCAGTGATGATGATTCAATGATGATGATGATGTCCAGATAGTGTGTCTGGTTGTGGTGATGATCGGGTCATAAGAATACCTTCCTTGTTAAGAGGGAGTGTTTTTTTAAATGTAACTTCAGAAGATATTCTTTAATGTACTATTTGTATTATTATTATTATATTTTATTTTAATTTTATTGTACCTTATTTTGGGTATCTTTTCCCTCCAATCAGAAGGTATTATTATTTTATTTGTTCATGTAAGAGTTAATATAAAACTTTAGTTCTAATTCGAGGAAATAGTCCCCAAAACAATATTGTAAAATGTATTTTTTTAGTTCCCCTAGGATAGGTTGGACCAGTCATGTCCAGAAGTTAGCCTTGTTGGACCAAAAGGTCACACACATGATTAGTATAAATAGGGAGGCTCCCTCCCTCATTTGGACACACTACAAGCTCAAGCAAGTACTCTACAAGAGAGAGAAATACAAGTTCCCCAGGGAAGAGAAGAAGAAGAAGTTGCAGAAGTTATTTTATCTTTTTTTCTTTCCATCTTTGTATGAAAATGTACTATGTGACGAATCTAAACTGAAGAAGTTGTTGGGTTTTTTCTTGAGAGAGATTTTTCCTACGATAAAATATTTGTGTCTATTTTGTGTTGTGCTTGTCTATCTTTCAGTGATCCTATTGAATATGGTTATGATGTTATAATGCTAAATGTTTTAAGATATTGTATAACCATTAAAAATCTAACAGTTATTACCAGATTTATGAATGTTTTCTTATTAGCAAGGAACACAAGTATCTTATTTGAGTAAGAATGGCCACTCTTTATCAAATAGATTATTTCCCTTTTAGGAAATATTGTTTTTTTTGTTCTCATGTTGATCATCTTATAGAGAAAAATAACATATTATAATATTATTATCCTAGAGAACATAGATATTGATAATCTTTAGTGGAGAATGTTATTCTCCTTTTAGATTAATTTATTGTTTTCTAAATTATATGTATTTTCATTGTGTTCTTGTTATTTGTATTCTAGAAATGGATTCTGAAATGGATCTTGGTTCTCAACAATGTGTCGACCTACTTTTTAATAGTTTCAAATTTGTTGAGGGAATATTTTTCCAAAAATAAATATATTGCATAATATCGACATTCATGATGCATGAATCGATATAAACATTACCGATATTTTAAATGTAGATATTCAATTTCCCTATCCATCAGAAGGTGCAGATACATTGTTAGAGGTAGTTGTTGGTTATATTCAATGTCATACATTTGATATTGTTAATCACATTGGATCATATCTTCAAAAAGATGATGAAAATGATATGACAGTTTCCACTTCCAGGTGTGGAGAACATATTATTTTAAATGATGATATATCTTCTTTTATCACGAGAAAACTTAAGTTATTACATAAATGCTTAGAATGAAAGGATTTCATTTCTATATGTTTTGTAACAAATAATCAATTTTATCCTTTGTTGTTTTGGTGGATGAAGTGGTGTTTTCTTATATGGTCTTCTCTCTAGGATTAAGTAGTGGAATTTTTGTACTATGGATAATTAAAAAAAATCAAATATTTTAATACAAGTTAATTATTGTCTGTTGAAAATAATAATCAGTTTGAAGATGTAGATAAGTATCAAGTCAAAATGAAAATGACAAGTTTGTGGGAGAGAAAGTTAGTTTGATAAATTAATGTTCTTTAAATCCAAATTATATTGCTTGGGGAATAGTCTCAAGTGTTCTTGAAGGAGATATAGTACAATTTAAACCACTAAATGGTAGTGAGTTTGGTATTTTAGTTTAGAAAGTCTTATGCAATTGTGAGGACTGTAGTTTATTTGAAGGTTCTCTTGTAAGATGGATTACAAACCATTTGTTTGACCTCAATGATGTTCCTTTTGATGTTATACTAAAAGTGAACACAGAAGAAGATATGGTCAATTGTTGGAAGATTGTTGAAGAATGTCCTTTGCATATGGTTCTTCAAGTACTTCCAATTGTGAATATACAAATGTCAAAGTTAAGACAACAAGGCCATACAATTCTATAAAGCGACAAGTTGGAACTATAATTCCTAAAATATATTCAAGCTCATCTTATGGGATTGTAATTAATGAAGCTGAATTTTTGGAAACATTCGCACTAAACATTGTTTTTCAAATCTTTGTATATAAAAAATTTCACTTCAATTAATAGTTCAATGTGTGAATAAATTTCACCATATGAATGGAAATTCAATAAGAGAGTATGTTTTAAATTCTATGGCATCGAATGCTCTTATTGCCAAAGGAGACGAGAAAATAAGAAGTTTATTTACAATGACATTGGAAACAATAGGAATAAGTGCCATGGAATAAAAATGAGCACTTTCTACAATTATAAAAACATGTTCTTGAATGGTGATGTGAGAACTGTTCATGGTAATAGTGGACTCGAAAAATATAGGTTAAATATCGTTTCATTAGTAGCTACCAATAAAATTGTAGAGGAAAATTCAGATAAATCTCCACATCTTACGCGATTAATGAGTGAAGATGGAACAAGGACACACTTGAAATCATTTCTGGTTAGGGAATTAGTGTTTTGAAGTTTGGTGAATCCCTATATATTGTATTGTAAAAAGTTGAAAGAATATAATGAGAGAAGTAACAAATAGCGTGGTGAAGCTCTAAGTCAGGCTATTTTTTCCCTTTGGGGTTTCCAAGGTAATTTTTTGTGTAATATGTGTGAATTCCATTGTTTAATTTTAATTTTTCTTAAGAATTGTATGCATTGTTATAGTTAAAAAAAATTGGAACTTTCACTTAATAATGAGACCTCTCATTGGAAGGGTGAAAAACCTATGAACGAAAGGGCCAGGTGTTCCTATTGTGATAGGCTTGGGCATGGTGAACACAAGTGCATGAAGAATAATCTTGAGCATCCTTTTGTAGGAGATAATTTATTTATGTACTTGATGGAATATTTTTGGTTGTTCTATGTGTGCCTTCACTATCAACCAATCTCCTCTCCATCTACTTGATTACTCATTATATTTCACCTAGGCGAGTTGAGTTGACACCCAACTTTGTGGTGATTAGTGAGACGGAAAATGATGTTATAGTTGTTGTTGGTAAAGTTGATCATCATTCCCAATTGTATATTTTCTCTAAATTTGTTCTCAAGTCTCCATCTACTGTACCTCTCACTCATTTAGATGAGGTGAGTAGATTGTTGCATGAGCGGTTTGGCCATCTCAATTACTGTTATTTTCAACAAATAAACAAGAATACATGGTGTATGTTATTTATGAATACTTTTCAAGCATATCATGGAAAAGAAGTTTGACAAAGGAAAAATGTGGAGAGCTACAAATGTTTTGGATCTTGTTCACTGTGATTTGATGTGTTTGTTTCCTCATACTTTGATCAATAGAGACAAATATGCATTGAACTTCAATGATGACCATTCAAGTTATACATGGGTATACTTTCTTCAACAAAAATTAGAGGTATTTGGACACTTTCAATACTTCAAATAATTTGTTGAGAAATAGTTTTAGAAGGGCATTAAAATTTCTCATATAGATAATGGGGGGAATATGTGAAAAAAAAACTTGGTTAGTTTTGTCCCTCTAAAGGATTTGAATTGTGTCCTATTGTAATGTATAATCCTAAACATAATGGTGTGGTTGAAACAAAGAACATATATTTGAAGGAAATAGAGAAAGTCATGTTGCAGTCTTGGTCTCTTTCTCCAAAATTATGGGAAAATGCATTAATTCTTATTCTTACATCCATAATTGAGTTTTCCATAAATCCTTGAAGAGAGTCACAAATTTTGAAGCTTGAATTAGTTAGAAACCCACAACCAAACACTTTATAGTGGTTGGTTCTTGAGCATTGGCTCATTCCTACAAAGAATGCAAGCCTTTGGAATGTTAAATCTAATCTTGCATTTTTTGTGAGATATCGTGATGGAATTAAGGGCCACTAGCTTCTCAACCCATCACCAATAAATTGATAATTTATAGGATAATTCATTTTGAGGAGATATCCTCGAGTAACCCATATGATGATTCATCATTGCAACCAATCCAGTTTTAATAATGAATTTTATTGCTAGTGAAACTAATGATCCATCAAGGCTAATTCATGATGATGACGAATGATCTTCTTATTCTTTAGATGATGATAGTGATGATGAGGGTTCCTCTATATATTTATAGGTTTTGTATCCTCCTCATGAAACTCTTTCCATAACACCACACCGAGCATTCTATACACTATAGGTAATAGGTGAGTTGGTTAGAGATCCAATAGTTAAGTTGGAGACACATTCCTAGTCCTTGGATATTCCATTTGTGATATTTTCTACACAAATTTGATACCTATACATTTCTATATTGTTATTACTATATATTCATAGTAATTTCAAGATGATGATAGAATCCATAAGTGGGATGCACCTGGACAAATACAACTTCTTAATGGGAATCATACTTGGGATCTATTTTCCCTTTCTAAAGGAAAATATCGATTAGTGTAAGTGGATATATGAGATGAAGCTCACAATGGATGGTCTAGTGAGAAAACAAAAATCTCGACTACTTCTGATAGGGGATTTTCATAAACTATAATGAGATGCTTGCACGAGTTGCAAAGATGGACTCAATAAGGTTTGTGCTATCTATTTCCATAACTCATCACTAGGAAGTTCATCAAATGCATGTAAAGAGTGAATTACTTCATGAGTATGTTGATTAAAATATTACATGGAGAAGCATTACAATTTCTCTCGGGAATTTTCAATGTTGTGCATACTAAAGAAATCCCTTTATGGTCTCAAACAAGCCCCTCATGCTTGGTATGTAAACACGTATTCCTTCCTCCTCTCTTGTGGATTTTATTGATGCCATATTGATCCCAATGTCTACATTCTACAACAAGATTACTATCTAATATTGAGGATATTGTATGTATATGATCTCTTGATCACTTACAACTCATTAGCATTTTTTTCTACTATAATGCCTTGAATGATAGTTTTTTTTATGAGCAAATTAACGATGGTAAATTATTGTAAATTATTTTATTGATATTGATATCACTCAATTTAATTATAGGATCACCATGGCATAGTCCAAATATGATTTGGATCTACTCTCATGATTTCATATGGCTAATTCCAAGTCTATTGTGATTCCATTTCTCTTTAGTGTAAAAATTGAGGATTCGTTTTGTTCACCTTTGATTGATAGCTCCTGATAAGATAGCTAGTTCAAAGCCTTATTTATCTCACATATACCATACCTAATATCTCTTTTGATGTTGGTATCTTTTCCAAATTTATGTAGCCATGCATATTCTTCATTACCTTTATGGAACACAAAGGTTTGGGATTCATTATGCAACATGTTGTGACCTTGATTAAGTAGGGTATACATATTCAAAATGGGAGGGTTTAATACCATAGATCAGAAGTCCACTTTACGCTATATTCAAATTGGGTCCTGGTTCGATTTATTGGTTAAGCAAGAAGCTGTGGATTGTTCGGAGAATCCACAATGTCAACATTTTGAGTCCAAACTAGGTTCCATCATTAAAAAAATGAGTCAAAATAAGAGCAAACAGATGGATCAGATTAATAATAGAGCATCCTAACAATATGGATGATATTAATAATAGAGCATCCTAACAACCTAACTATGGGTGGAGGGTTTGATATTCTTGAAATTTGGATCCCTTTGATTAACTATCAAAGGATAAGGTAAATTCAGATTTGTTTGTGCCTTGAAACCCTTCATATATGATATGGTTTCCTCCTTTTAATTAATAACAATATAATTAGATTCTTATTTTTTTTTCATATTCAAAATTTTAATGTGAACCTTTAATTAATCTTCCTAGACTACCCTTTAATATTCATTTTAAAGGGTGAATGGGAACATTATGGGTTACAAGGGTGAAGGGGAGTGGGGATTGAGAGAATTATTAGGAGGAGAAGAGGTGTTGAAGATGTATAGGGTTAGAAGCAGTACACAAGACTTGAGTGACGAAGGGGGATAAGGTGAAGGGGAAGAAGTGGGTGATGCTTTAATGAGAGAGAGGATTGGTGAATGGAAAAGTGGATATGGAGTATTTGAGGAGGAATAGGATGTGTTGGAGGAGAGAGGTGAAGGAGGGGGGAATTGAAGATATGGGAGTGAGATGCGATAAAACATATAATACGGGTCATAATGAGGTAGGGGGTTGAGGAGAAGGGAAAAGTTGAAAACATAGAAGAAGAGAGAGAGAGAGAGAGAGAGAGAGAGAGAATGATGTGGAGAGAGTGTGAGATAGAATAAGATAGAGAGGGAGGAGGGGGGGTGAGGGAGATGAAGATAGAGTGAAGGAAAGAGATATTGAGGGAGCAATAGAAGGTGTGTGTGTGTGTGAGGGGTGACGAGGGAACGAAAACAAGGAGAGAAAGGTGCAGGTTCACACATGTAGAGAGAGAGAGAGATGGATGGTGTCACCATCATCACCATCATCTTCATCATGTTGATCACCTTCATCATCATCATCATCATCATTATAATGATGTTCATCATCACCATCTTCATCATCATGGTGTTCTTCATCATCATCATCATCATCATCATCATTATCATCATCTTCATCATCATCATCATCGGCATCATCATGTTCATCATCATCGTCATCATGACCCTCATCATCATATTCATCATCAACATCATATTCATCAACATCATCATCATCATCACCATCATCACTATCATCTTCATCATCATCATCATGTTGATCATAAACATCTTCATCATCATGATAATCATCATCTTCTTCTTCATCGTCATCATGTTAATCATCATCATCATCTTCTTCTTCTTCATCATCATCATGTTGATCATCATCGTCTTCATTGTCATGATCATTATCATCATCATCATCATGTTCATCATCATCGTCTTCATCATCATGCACAAAGGAAGGGAGGGCCAGTGAGTAAGTCATAGAGGGATAGTGAGTAAGGCACATGTGTCTTCATCATCATCGTCTTCACCATCATGACCCTCATCATCATCATCATCATCATGTTGATCATCATTGTCTTCATCATCATGATCATCATCGTCGTCGTCATCATCGTCATCTTCTTCTTCATCATCATGATGTTCATCATCATCATCATCATCGTCATCATCATCATCATCATCGTCGTCATCATCATCATGACCATCATCATGATCATCATAATCATCATGATCATCATAATCATCATTATCATCATCATCATCATCATCATGTTCATCATCATCGTCTTCATCATAATGATCATAATCATCTTCTTCTTCTTCATTATCATCACCATGACCCTCATCATCATCGTCGTCATCATCATCATCATTGTCAACATCATCATGACCCTCATCATCATCATCATTGGCATCATCAACATCTTCATCTTCATCGTCATCATCGTCTTCATCTTCTTCATCATCGTCATCATCTTCATTGTCATCATCTTCATCATCATCATCATCATAATCATCATCATCATCACCATCATCACCATCATCTTCATCATGTTGATCTTCTTCATCACCATCTTCATCATCATCATCATCATCATGTTGATCGTCATCATGATCATCATCATCATGAACATCATCATCCTCATTATCATGATGTTCATCATCATTATCGCCATCATTTTCAACATCATCATCATCGTCATCATCATCATGTTCATCATCATCGTCATCATGACCCTCATCATCACCATCATCATCGTATTCATCATCATCACCATCATCACCATCATCTTCATCATCCTCATCATCATGTTGGTCATAATCGTCTTCATCATCATGATAATCATGATAATCATCATTTTCTTCTTCATCGTCATCATGTTAATCATATTCTTCTTCATCATCATCATGTTGGTCATCATCGTCTTCATCATCATCATCATCATCATCATCATTATCATCATCGCCGTTGTCTTCAGCATCATGATCATGATCATCATCTTCATCATCATGGTCATCATCATCATCATCGTTGTCATCGTCGACATCATCATCACCATCATCTTCAACATCATCATCATCATCATCATGTTGATCATCATCGTCATCATGACCCTCATCATCACCATCATCATCATATTCATCATCACCATCATCACCATCATCTTCATCATCATCATCATGTTGATCATCATCGTCTTCATCATCATGATAATCATGATAATCATCATCTTCTTCTTCTTCATCATCATGTTAATCATCATCATTTTCATCATCATGATCATTATCATCATCATCATCATCTTCATCGTCATGATCATGATCATTATCATCGTCTTCATCATCATGGTCATCATCATCATCATCATCATCATTGTCGTCATCGTCGTCGTCGTCGACATCATCGTCATCTTCATCATCATCACCATCATCTTCAACATCATCATCATCGTCGTCATCGTCGTCGTCATCATCATCATGTTGATCATCACCATCATCATGACCCTCATCATCACCATCATCATAATCATGTTCATCATCATCATCACCGTCATCACCATCATCTTCATCATCATCATCATGTTGATCATCATCGTCTTCATCATCATGATAATCATGATAATCATCTTCTTCTTCTTCTTCTTCTTCATCATGTTAATCATCATCATCTTCTTCTTCTTCATCATCATCATGTTGATCATCATCATCTTCATCATCATCATGATCATTATCATCATCATCGTGATGTTCATCATCATCATCTTCATCATCATCGTCATTGTTGTCGTCTTCATCATCATGGTCATCATCATCGTCGTCTTCGTCATCGACATCATCATCACCATCGTATTCAACATCATCATCCTCATCATCATCATCCTCATCATCATGTTCATCATCATCGTCGTCATCGTGACCTAAAGAATTGATCATCATCATCATGTTGATCATGACATTTACATAAAGAATTTAACATGTAGGATCTAGTATCTAGAGGTGACCTGCAACTTGCCATAGATAAATGATCGTGTCTCTGATCAAAGAACCGTCGATTCTGTTGGATTCGTGACGTGGGATTTTAGCTAGGGGGGCCCTCTATCGCCTTTCCATTTCTCGATGACTTCTGAATACGGTGGTTTCTGGAACTAGGGTTTCGCTCAGTAGGGGACAATGCATTTCATCCCAACAAGGGCCAAACTTGGAAATCCACGGATGGTGGGAATGCGGTTGGTGTTGCCACATTTCCCATGCCCAAACACACTAGCAGGATTTGACAGAATTCAAAATTGCGGCTCCGTGATGTTTTTTAAACATCGGGCACAAGTCCACCAAGTTTCCCTGAATGTTATCTGGAGGTGACCTGCAACTCGCCATAGATTGATGCTCGGGAATCTGATCAACGAACCGTCGATTCCGTTGGATTCATGACGTGTGATTTTAGCTAGGGGGGGGGGGCTCTCCTTCCTGTCCATTTCCTGATGACCTCTGTATATGGTTGTTTCTGAAATTAGGGTTTTGCTCAGTAGGGGACAATGCATTTCACACCAATGAGGGCCAAACTTGGAAAGACACGGACGGTGGGGATGCGGTTGGCATCGCCATATTTCCCATGCCCAAATACGCTAGCAGGAGTTGGCGAAATTAAAAATTACAACTCTGTGATGTTTTTTGCACACCAGGAATAAGTCCACCAAGTGTCCCTGAACTGTACATGGAGGTGACCTGCAAATCACCATAGATGGATGCTCGAGAATCTGATCGACGAACCCTTAATTCCGTTGGCTTCGTGATATGGGATTTTAGCTAGGGAAGCCCTCTTTCGCCTGTCCATTTCCCAGTGACCTCTGAATATGGTGGTTTTTGAAACTAGGGTTTCAGTCAGTAGGGGACAACTCATTTCATGCCAACAAGAGCCAAACTTGGAAAGCCATAGACGATGGGGATGCACTTGGCATTTCCATCTTTCCCATTCCCAAACACGCTAGCAGGAGTTGACAGAATTCAAAATTGCGACTTCGTGACGCTTTTTGTGCACTGGGCACAAGTCCACCAAGTGTCCCTCAATGGTATCTGGAGGTGACATGCAACTTGCCATAGATCTATGCTCAGGACTCTGATCAACGAACCGTCGATTCTGTTGGATTCGTGACATGGGATTTTATATAGGGTGGCCTCTCCTTCCTGTCCATTGCTCGATGACCTCCAAATATAGTGGTTTCTAAAACTAGGGTTTCGCTTAGTAGGGGACAATGCATTTCATGCCAACGAGGGCCAAACTTGGAAAGCCACGGACAATGGGTATGCAGTTAGCGTTGCCATATTTTCCATGCCCAAACATGCTAGCAAGATTTGACGAAATTCAAAATTGTGGCTCCATTACGTTCTTTGCGCATCGGGCACAAGTCCACTAAGTGTCCTTGAACGGTATCTGGAGGTGACCTACAAATCGCTATAGATCGATGCCCAGGCCTCCAATCGACGAACCGTTGATTCCATTGGATTCGTCATGTGGGATTTTAGCTAGGGGGGGGGGGGCTCTCCCACCTGTCCATTACTCGGTGACTTCCGAGTACAGTGGTTTCTGAAACTAGGGTTTCACTCAGTAGGGGACAATGCATTTCACACCAACGAGGGCCAAACTTGGAAATCCACAGATGGTGGGGATGCGGTTGGTGTTGGCATATTTCCCATTCCCAAACATGCTAGCAGGAGTTGACATAATTCAAAATTGCGGCTTGGTGACATTTTTTCGCACTGGGCACAAGTCCACCAAGTGTCCCTAAACAGTATCTAGAGGTGACCTACAACTTTCCATAGATCAATGCTCTGGCCTCCAATCGATAAACTGTCGATTCTGTTGGATTCGTAACATGGGATTTTGGCTAGGGGGGGGCCTCTCCTGCATGTCCATTTCACGGTGACCTCCAAATATGGTGGTTTCTAAAAATAGGGTTTCGCTCAGTAGGGGACAATGCATTTCATGCCAATGAGGGCCAAACTTGGAAAGCCACGGATGGTGGGGATGCGGTTGGCATTGCCATATTTCCCATTCCCAAACACGCTAGAAGGAGTTGATGAAATTCAAAATTGTGATTCTGTGATGTTTTTTGCGCACCAGGCACAAGTCCACCAAGTGTCCCTCAATGGTATTTGGAGGTGACTTGCAACTCACCATAGATTGATGCTCGGCCCTCTGATCGATGAACCATTGATTACCTTAGATTCGTAACTTGGGATTTTAGCTAGGGGGGGGGCCTCTCCTGCCTGTCCATTTCCCGATGACCTCTGAATACGGTGGTTTCTGAAACTAGGTTTTCGCTCAGTAGGGGACAATGCATTTCATGCCAATGAGGGCCAAACTTGGAAATTCATGGACGGTGGGGATGTTGTTGGCGTCACCATATTTCCCATGCCCAAACATGCTAGTAGGAGTTAATGGAATTCAAAATTGCGACTCCGTGATGTTTTTTGTGCCCCGGGCACAACTCCACCAAGTGTCTGTGAACCTGGAGGTGACCTACAACTCGCCCTAGATTGATGCTTGGGCCTCCGATCGACAAACCATTAATTATGTTGGATTTGTGATGTGGGATTTTAGCTAGGGGGCCTCTCCCACCTATCCATTACTTGGTGACCTCCAAATACTGTGGTTTCTGAAACTAGGGTTTTTCTTAGTAGGGGACAATGCATTTCATGCCAACGGGGTACAAACTTGGAAAGCCACAAATAGTGGGGATGTGGTTGGTGTTGCCATATTTCCCATGCCCAAACATGCTAGCAGGAGTTTACGGAATTCAAAATTCCAGCTCCGTGATATTTTTTACGCACCGGGCACAAGTCCACCAAGTGTCCCTGAACAGTATCTGGAGGTAACCTGCAACTTGCCATAGATTGATGCTCAGGCCTCCAATCGATGAACCATCGATTCTGTTGGATTCGTGACATAGGATTTGAGCTAGGGGGGCTTCTTTCGCCTTTCCATTTCTCGATGACCTTTGAATACGATGGTTTCTAAAACTAGGGTTTTGCTCAGTAGGGGCCAATGCATTTTACGCCAATGAGGGCCACACTTGGAAAGCCACGGACGGTGGGGATGCAGTTGGCATTGCCATATTTCCCATGCCCAAACACACTAGCAGGAGTTGAAAGAATTCAAAATTGCAGCTCTGTGACCTTTTATGCGCACCATGAACAAGCCCACCAAGTGTCCTTGAACGGTATCTGGAGGTGACCTGCAACTTGACATAGATCTATGCTCAGGCCTCCGATCGATGAACCGTCGATTCTATTGGATTCATGACATGGGATTTTAGCTAGGAGGGGCTCTCCCTCTTGTCCATTGCCTGATGACCTCGTATATGGTGGTTTCTGAAACTAGGGTTTCCCTCAGTAGGGGACAATGTGTTTCACACCAACGAGGGCCACACGTAGACAATGCATTTCATGCCAACAAGGGCCAAACTTGGAAAACTATAGCCCTAAATTGGTTTTACTGTTTAACATGCATGGACCATAACCATAACCATACCAGGGAAACCTTAATCCTAACCCTAATCTTATCTTACTGTCACAACTCAGTTCATAATCAATCTAATGCCCAACTCAACTTTTTCAAATCTGGTGGACTTATGCTTCAAATCATGTTGATTCACGAAGTTGGTTCTCGGTCTTTGGATTATATTGTAGTTCCTTTAATGCTGAGTGATTAGTCATTGGGTGCATGAGGTTTGTTGAATAGTTTTGTTGGTCATTGATGAAATGTAAAGCATGTATTGCACTTAGTTTTATTAAATTACGCTTGAGCATTGACTTAACTTGTAATTTAATCATCCAAACTCACAATTTTTAATTAGATATATCCAATTGGTGTGCATGTAGTGAGTTCATTGAAACCTTGAAATACAATGTATTGCACTTAGATTTATTAAATTGCATGAGCAAGAACTTTGACTTTACTTGTAATGATCATCCAAAATCACAATTTCTAGTTAGATATCCAATTAGTGTGCATGGAGTGAGATCATTGAAACCTTTAAATATAATAGTTTGTTCTTTTGACATAGTGCATTCATAAGTAATAAATAATCCACACAAATAAACACAATAGATTGACACAAGAACATGTGGAAACCAAAGAACAAAATCAAAGTGAAATGTATCATTCATTTATAACTGAAATGTCAATGTACATGTCTCCAAAAGTACATATATATCCAAAAGTATCCAAAAGTACATATATATCCAAAAGTAACCAGAAGTACATATATCCAAAACTATCCAAGCCACATGTACATGTAAGTGAAATGTCAATGTACATGTCTCCAAAAGTACATGTATCCAAAACTATCAAAGCCACATTTACATGTATCAAAATGTACATATATCCCATAAGACACATCAAAACTCAAGCTTCCTCTTGTTCTTTCCCAATGTTGATCCTCTAGGCACAACTCTAGGACCAGTGTGCGTCTCTGGATCTTGCAAATTAAACATCAATTGTTAAATTCAACTAACTATGTACTAATACATTAGCTCAATAAAAGACCATATGTAAATTAAATCAGCAATTATCAACATGTTCATGGACATTGCATGAAACAATTGGTCATTAATGGACATCTCACCTCAGTGAGAAACTGTGAGAAAGGAGATTTTGTTTCTTGTGTAGCAGATGGAGCTATTGGTTGAAGATCAAGGATGGTCACATCCATGGTTGAACCAGAGGGGGCAGGAAGTGTTGTTGCTGGTGGTGGCTACAATCACCAAATGTTGAAATAGTTAGACATGTGCATGAATAAACAATAGACAACAATAACAGACTATGTATAGATCAAGTTCAAATAGTTGTACCTCTGTGTGGCTTGTTGTTATTGTAGATGCCACATTGACTGTTGCATCAATAACTCCTGCTGCTGGTGGCTACAATAACCAAAAGTTGAAATAGTTAGACATGCATGAATAAACATACGCCAACAATAATAAACTATGTAACGATCATGTTGAAATAGTTGTACCTCTCTGTGACTTGTTACCATTCCAGATCTAGCACTAACTATTGCATCAACCATCCCTGTGAGGTTTTCAATAGTAAACTCTGGCTCTGATGCAGTAAACATGCAAATCAAACATTAACAAAACATTTTATGCATTGGATTTCAATTTAACCAAGAAATATCAACAAACGATATACATTACCATGGTATCAGTAGCTCCATGGTCTTGGACAACTAGAGTCTTGCTAGGAGTAGGCCGCCTCATATACACATGACCCTTGTTCACGTATGGCCTATGAGGAGATACAACTCCAGGAAATGGTCCAGGTGTTTCGGTTGGTGCCTATAGTTAGAAAGTGTTCATGTAGTTAGACATGCATGATTTAACGAACATACATGTATTTCAAAAATGACATTTTTAATTGTTTACCTGGAGCCCAGATGTTTCCTCGGTCGATACAACCATGGATGCTACCTCCATCACTGCTTTCCCCCATGAAGGATCTGGCATTTGCAAGTTTAATAATTGTAAATATTAGACTGTAGATAGCATTAGTGAACTAACATGTATAGTATGTGGAAATTAACAAATTAATAAGTATTAAAAAACTGCAATTTTAAAATGTTTACCTCGGTGTGAGATTCAACAATGGGTGCTATATGAATCTCTCCACCAACCAGGGGATCAGTGGATGGAATGGCATTCCCCTCTGTAGACTGTGGAACATGAAACTCTGGGGCGTCGCTGTCAACATAAAGCATCAACTGCAAGTTCACAAAATTAATAGATTATCTCAAACTATACATATGTGTACAAAGAGGAAAATAAATGAAAAATTTATTACAATTAACCATCTACATACATCACTCAAAAACCCACTGAAGACAACATCTGAGGAAATACCATAGCAGGTATGACCACACGATGTGCACTCATGAGGCTCAAAAGTAGGTTGGTGTTGCACTGGTAGATGGTCCTGCACTAGAGGGGGGTACTGCACTAGTGGGTGGTACTGCACTAGAATATGGTCTTGTACCGTGAGGACCTAGTGTATGTACCACACCAAGGACAGATGCCCCTTCCTCACCCATATGCTAAACCATAGTGCTATGACGAACAACTGCCCGTGCCAAACTCAAATATGCATCACGTGTCTGTGGAATAAGACGATGTACATGTGGGACATCTGGCCCAGGAAACTGCCTGCGAGGTGCAAGGATAGGGCGATCAAGGTCTCGAAGCCTGACATTGGGTCGTTTTTGGGGCATCTCCCCACCGATCCCCTAAAACTGCAATATATCAAAATAGTTTACATGTTTACCCAACACAAACTTTGCATACATCTTTTGAAGGGAATACAGGTGGATTTCCTTGTTGTTGTGTTGTGTCATATCAAAAACCATATACCACATGTCCATCCAGTTATCAACAAATGGTTGAAATGTGCACCACTCAATAAGGATATGAGGACTATTTTCATTTGGGATTTCCCCCGTGCGAGGGTCCCTAAACAATGAAAATATATCATCTTTGGTTATTTTCAACTTTTTTATTGCATTGTAGTCAAGCCCATCAGCGTAATATTGTCTTTTTCTATCTCTATATGATTTAATATCATAAAGTATGTTGCTTGACAATGAAATAGTCTCAACAATTGCATCCAAAGTGGATGCAAGTGAACGACGAATCCTATCACCACCACTAAAATCCATACTAAGTCCTCTCAAGTTTGCAAGCTCAATCAGTATTTCAGCATTTGTGTCCATAGCCACAACTGCAATAAAAACATCAATAAGAAAACCATTAGAAACATATACATGGTATATAATGACATCTCTTCAAAATTGAAAATGTAAATCAAATCAAACTCAAGTAAGCAATTTAATAGCATTCACTTACATGCATTTAAAACTTAAAATTAAACATTTAACAATTAAATAGTAAGTTTCGTTCAACTTCTTTCTAGAAGTTAAGGCACTTCTTAACCCTCATTGGTGACTTCTCTATGCACACTTGGGTTTAAAATTCTTTGAATTTAGGAGTTCTATTTTACCATGTTTTGGCCTTTACATCCCTTGGATATGTAAAAGAAAGGGGCAATGGATTATTAGGACATGTGAGGCAAGAAAAGGGGTGATACAGGGCTTCCACCAATCCTCTAAATATAATTGACTCAATCATGGTTGGGAACACTCTCACGACACACTCTAGGTAGTTCATGGGTGTTCACCATTTCCATTGTTGTACAAACATGGAAACCAACCAAAAGCGACATGGAAAAATGGAGAATTTGTGGACTAGAATACAATTGGTTGTAGATGAGCTTAAAGACTCGACATGTAGAAATATATTACCAATTGTATTTGCTATTTTAAAAAATGGTTGATAAACTTAGTGATGCAGGGGCATAGACTATTTGAGTAAAGTCATTTATGTCTTTGCTAGGTCAAGGGATCTTAGGGAGACCTAGGGTCTCACATATTTCTAATTTGCTTTATTACGTTTATAGGATAAAAGAAGCAGAATTCAAGTTCTATTTAGTTTAGGTGATGACCTTTAATTAATTAGCTTTTTGGTAGCTCAATAGAGCTAGGGTCAGAACTGCATGATGATTATGAAATCTTCGACGGTGCAATGAATATCGGGATTGTATGGTGGTGTCAGGACATGTTGAGTTGTAATTCAATATCACAGTGAGAAGGGTCATATGTTTCAACTTTTTTGTCACTACAATAAGGCCAAGGGCACTGAGGGTAAGTCATATGTGCAGAACAAGAGCAAAGTGCAGAGGAATGTATAATTAAAACACAAATGAGGTGGGTGCTATAAGCAAGAAGTGTAAATATTTTAGTGGAAAAATGGTGGTGGCTACTAAAACTAGAGGAAGGAGTAAAACTAGTCATAGTTACTAGTTTTAACTCTATGTTTATATATATTGTTGATTTTATATAATACATTGTTTTATGTTTAAAAGGGCAAACCCGAGAGGCACTTTGTTAATGTGTTTTGACATTTAGTTAAGGGTTCTTAACTAAGAGGCAATGTATAACTACATACACTTGTGATGAAATTTTGATTATGTTCATGGACAAATGATTGTGATGAAGTTTTGAGAAACCAAGTTATTAATTTTTTATGCATTTTTTCTATTCACGCTTGTGCATGCATTTCATCTTGTTATGGCCATTTCCAAGGAAACTTGTTCAATTAGTATCATGGGGAAATGGCCTTTGAGGGTTGGAAATTTGGGTTTCGTGTGGAGGGAGGAGTTCTATTTTTTTCGATTTTTGGTTGCATTAGGAATTGTTGAGTTCTTGAAAAGGAATTCTTTGTAATTATTCACTCATCTTGGTTGAGGGAGATGTGAATTTAATTAGTGACTATATTATTTCCAATTTGCTAAATAATGCAAAATTTGGTTGTTTTAAACTATTAAAAAACTGTATTTTAGGTTTAGAATTAACAAAAACAATGCTATGGGTGAATGAGTTGCCTGATTAGATGACAATTGACCGCTGGATTTGCCTCCCCTCCAACTAATTCGAGCTCCTCCAATAGTCCATGACACCCAATTCGCTCTCGTTCAACTCAATATTCGCATTCCTGATGGGTAGAATTCGTCGCGGGTTTCGGGACTATGTATATAAATTAATTTTACTTTTACAAATCACGTACATGATTTATAACTACATATCGCATACGTGTTTTGTAGTTATATAACGCGTACGCGATATGTTTGCCTATCCTACATGTCCCATGACATGTCAGGCTTGGGTTGAACCATAGCAAGTGCTATGTAGCAGAAATGCGTTGTATTTTTATGTAACGTGATCATGTTTTTGAAAACTAGGATTGCATCTAAAAGGTCCCTCATCTTCTTGCAGTGACCTAATCTCTTGTTTTATTGTTTTTAGAGCATGTCCATAAAAAATCTCTTTTTATTAGATCCTTATTGGTCAAGGAGTTTAATAAGAATTAGTCTTTTCTAATGCTCTTTAAACAAAAATTTTAGATTAATCAATATTCATTGTTTTTTTCTATTTTGGAAATAATAATAATAATAATTTTGTATGTATAAATAGCTTATTAAAAGATTAATAATATATAAATATTTTTTTTAAATTATATTAATAATTAATTAATATTAATATTTTTAATATTGTAAATAATAGACATATAAATAAATCTCTTTTTATTATATTTATAATTAATTAATATTAATAATTTTTAGCTTTGTTATTTTTAGCATTTGTTTGTTATGAGAAATCTAAGGTTTAAGGCTTAGACTAATAATAAAAGCATTGAACATACCACTTTTTAAATGAAATTTAATAAGAATTCCTTTTTCCTATGAATCTTTAAACAAGAATTTTAGATTAATTAATATTTATTGTTTTTCATTTTTGAAATAATAATAATAATTTTATATGTATAAATATCTTATTAAAAGATTAATAAATATATATATAAATCTCTTTTTTAATTATATTCATAATTAATTAAAATTCATAAAGTTTTAGTATTGTAATTTTCAAGATATAAGTATCAATATGTAAGCTCTCGTGTTATCTTGTCTTCAGAGCATATTCTCTTACTATTAGACCCTATTGTCCAAGGAATTTAATAAGAATTAGTCTAAGGTTTAAGATTTAGACTAATAATAAAGGGGTTGAACATACTATTTTTAATGGAGTTTAATAAGAATTGGTTTTTTAATTGTTTTTTAAACAAAATTTTTAAATTAATTAACATTTGTTGTTTTTTATTTTGGAAATAATAATAATAATAATTTTATATATAAATATTTTATTAACTAAATTAATAAATAGACTTTATTGTTCAACGTGTTTAATAAGAAATAATGGAAAGTTTAAGACTTAAATTAATAATAAAGGCTTTGAACATACCACTCTCTCAATGGACAAGTAATGTAAAATGAAATGACAAGTTTGACTCAGATTGACCTAAGTCTCTTATTATATTGTTTTTAGTGCATATCTACAAAGATTTTCTTACTATTAAACCTTATTATTCAAGATGTTTAATAAGAAATAATCCAAAGTGTCAAGACTTAGACTAATAATAAAGACGTTGAACGTTGAACATACCAATATCTTAATGGACAAATAATATAAAAATGAAAATGAATTGGACCCAACCAAAATTGAACCCAAAACTTCATGATAATGGGCCAACTTTTACTGGAGAGACCCCACCGGTTAAACGATCCATAAAGGTCAAGTTAGAAATTACAATATTTATCAAACATGTAATTATGGAATATGTGTAAAGGGCACAACACAATTCTTAATTTTTAATAAAAAAGGTCATACAAAATCAAATATACTTGTGATATATATAAATATAGAATCTGAAACTTTATTTTATTAATTAATATTTTTTTATATTTATGTTAAATTTAAATTCATCATACAAAGGCAAAGTCAAAGTCAATTGAATTTTATTTATCAATTAATATTTTATTGTATTTATGTTAAATTTAAATTCATGATACAAAGTCAAAGTCAGTTGAATATTGATAAGTATATAAAGTCATAAAGATGGGAACTTTTTAACTTATTAACAATATCTTATCATATTATACAAAATTTGAATCATAACAC
>LPNX010080708.1:1356114-1372387 GCA_001517045.1 Pseudotsuga menziesii
TTGCAGTTTGTATTATTTAAAAAAATTATATATTTACGAGGTTTTAGGTTCAAACATTATAGTAAGGGGTTGAGTTTGCGAGTTAGTAGTGGAGCTTCTGGATGGAAGTTCAGGATGGAAGTCCGGTTACTTTCCTTGCTCGGGTTGTAATATTCTTTTGAGAAGGTGTTGTCGTCTTTTAATGCCTCTTGAGAAGGTGTTGCCGTCCTTTAATGCCTTTTACAATCATGGTGACAAAATCATTCTCACATTCAAACTAAAGCTAGCCCCTACTCAGATTTACTATTACAAATAATTAGACTTAATAACTTTCAATTCTAACTCCACTGTGTACAAATACAAATGCAGGTTCCTTGTAAATAAAGGAAAAAAACTCCAATTACTTTGTTGACTTACTTTGTTGACTGTGGCATCTTTGGTTGCAATTCCATGCCGTATCACTCACTCCAACTCCAACTTTTCTCCGTTTTTTTAATGTATTTGCAGAACCCTTCTTCTTACGTTTGTTCTCCTTCGCCTCCTCTGTTAAGTTGAAGGCGCCGCTGAACAATTTTGATCTCCAAGAGAAGAGCCGAGAATGAGAATACCTGTTCCCAACTTAATGTCTCTCACTGTTCATTTTTTCCATGTTGAATCTGCTCTTGTCCTCCTCCTCCTCTGCCCCATAACAACATGTCTAGTTGATCAGTACAACAATTGTGTTTCGGATACAGTTACATGTGACAACGTTGAATTCAACTACCCTTTTGGGATTAATGGCACTGGCTGCGGTGACCCAAAGTTTCAGCTAGGCTCATGCGATGAGCAGGGCCATAGTCTGATCAATATCGGTGGAAACCATTATCACATGTTGGAATCCTCTTATGGCGATGAGCAGGGCCATAGAGAGAGAGAGAGAGAGAGAGAGAGAGAGAGAGAGAGAATGATGTGGAGAGAATGTGAGAGAGAATAAGATAGAGAGGGAGGAGGGGGGGTGAGGGAGGGATGAAGATAGAGTGAAGGAAAGAGATATTGAGGGAGTGATAGAAGGTGTGTGTGTGTGAGAGGGTTGACGAGGGAACGAAAACAAGGATAGAAAGGTGCAGGTTCACACATGTAGAGAGAGAGAGAGAGATGGATGGTGTCACCATCATCACCATCATCTTCATCATGTAGATCACCTTCATCACCATCATCATCATCATCATCATCATCATCATGTTGATCGTCAAGTCTTCATCATCATGAACATCATCATCATCATCATCATTATCATGATGTTCATCATCACCATCTTCATCATCATGGTGTTCATCATCATCATCATCATCATCACCATCATCTTCATCATCATCGTCGTCGTCATCATCGTGTTCATCATCATCGTCATCATGACCCTCATCATCGTATTCATCATCATCACCATCATCACCATCATCATCACCATCATCATCATGTTGATCATAATCGTCTTCATCATCATGATAATCATGATAATCATCATCTTCTTCTTCATCGTCATCATGTTAATCATCATCATCATCTTCTTCTTCTCCATCATCATCATCTTCATCATCATCACCATCATGCACAAAGGAAGGGAGGGCCAGTGAGTAAGTCATAGAGGGATAGTGAGTAAGGCACATGTGTCTTCATCATCGTCGTCTTCACCATCATGACCCTCATCATCATCATCATCGTCGTTGTCATCATCATCATGTTGATCATCATCGTCTTCATCATCATGATCATCATTTCCATCATCATGATCATCATGATGATGATGATCATCATCATCATGACCCTCATCATCATCATCATAATCATCATCATCATCATCATCATCATGACCCTCATCATCATCATAATCATCATCATCATCATCATCATCATCATCATGTTCATCATCATCGTCTTCATCATCATGATCATGATCATCATCTTCTTCTTCATTATCATCATCATGACCCTCATCATCATCATCATCATCATCATCGTTGACATCATCAACATCTTCATCTCCATCATCATCATCGTCTTCATCTTCATCATCATCGTCATTATCTTCATCGTCATCATCTTCATCATAATCATCATCATCATCACCATCATCACCATCATCTTCATCATGTTGATCATCTTCATTGCCATCTTCATCATCATCATCATGTTGATGATCATTGTCTTCATCATTATGAACATCATCATCCTCATTATCATGATGTTCATCATCACCGTCTTCATCATCATGATGTTCATCATCATCATCGCCATCATCATCACCATCATCTTCAACATCATCATCATCGTCATCATCATCATCATCGTCATCATGACCCTCATCATAACCATCATCATCGTATTCATCATCATGATGTTCATGATCACCATCACCATCATCACCATCATCTTCATCGTCCTCATCATCATGTTGGTCATAATCGTCTTCATCATCATGATAATCATGATAATCATCATTTTCTTCTTCATTGTCATCATGTTAATCATCATCCTCACCATCATCTTCTTCTTCTTCTTCATCATCATGTTGGTCATCATCATCTTCATCATCATGATCATTATCATCATCATCATCATCGTCATCATCATCATCATGATCATCGTCATCATCATGATCATCATCATTGTCATCGCCGTCGTCTTCATCATCATGGTCATCATCATCATCATCCTCATCGTCGTCAACATCATCATCACCATCATCTTCAACATCATCATCATCATCATCATGTTCATCATCATCATCATCATCATCATGTTGATAATCATTGTCATCATGACCCTCATCATCAGCATCATCATCATATTCATCATCATCATCATGTTCATCATCATCATCATCATCATCATCATCACCATCATCTTCATCATCATCATCATCGTCTTCATCATCGTCGTCGTCTTCATCATCATGATAATCATCATCTTCTTCATCATCATCATCGTCTTCATCATCATGATCATTATTATCATCATCATCATGTTCATCATCATCGTCTTCATCGTCATGATCATCATCATCATCATCATCGTCGTCGTCGTCTTCATCATCATCATCGTCGTCGTCGTCATCGTCGTCATCGTCGTCGTCGTCGTCGTCGTCGTCGACGACATCATCGTCATCTTCATCATTATCACCATCATCTTCAACATCATCATCACCATCATCTTCAACATCATCATCATCACCATCATCATCATGCTCATCATCATCATCATGTTGATCATAACTATCATCATGACCCTCATCATCACCATCATCATCATCATCAACGTCATCACCATCATCTTCATCATCATCATCATGTTGATCATCATCGTCTTCATCATCATGATAATCATGATATTCATCATCTTCTTCTTCTTCATCATCATCATGTTAATCATCATCATCATCATCATCATCATATTGATCATCATCATCTTCATTATCATGATCATTATCATCATCATCGTTTGCATCATCATGATCATCGTCGTCGTCTTCATCATCATGGTCATCATCATCGTCGTCGTCGTCATCGAAATCATCATCATCTTCATCATCATCACCATCATATTCAACATCATCATCCTCGTCATCATCGTCGTCGTCATCATCTCCATCATCGGCATCATCATGTTGATCATCATCGTCATCATGACCTAAAGAATTGATCATCATCATCATGTTGATCATGACATTTACATAAAGAATTTAACATGTAGGATCTAGTATCTAGAGGTGACCTACAACTCACCATAAATCGATGATCATCTCTTCGATCGACGAACCGTCGATTCCGTTGGATTCGTGACGTGTAATTTTAGCTAGGGGGGCCCTCTCCTGCCTTTCCATTTCTCGATGACTTCCGAATACGGTGGTTTCTGGAACTAGGGTTTCGCTCAGTAGGGGACAATGCATTTCATCCTAACGAGGGCCAAACTTGGAAATCCACGGACGGTGGGAATGCGGTTGGTGTTGCCATATTTCCCATGCCCAAACACGCTAGCAGGAGTTGACAGAATTCAAAATTGTGGCTCCGTGATGTTTTTTGTGCACCGGGCACAAGTCCACCAAGTTTCCCTGAATGGTATCTGGAGGTGACCTACAACTCGCCATACATTGATGCTCGGGCATTCGATCGACGAACCGTCAATTCTGTTGGATTCGTGACATGTGATTTTAGCTAGGGGGGGGGGCTCTCCTTCCTGTCCATTTCCTGGTGACCTCCATATATGGTTGTTTCTAAAATTAGGGTTTTGTTCGATGGGGGACAATGCATTTCACACCAATGAGGGCCAAACTTGGAAAGCCACGTTCGGTGGGGATGCGGTTGGCGTCGCCATATTTCCCATGCCCAAATACGCTAGCAGGAGTTGACGAAATTAAAAAAATGCAGCTCTGTGATATTTTTTGCGCACCAGGCACAAGTCCACCAAGTGTCCCTGAACCGTATATGGAGGTGACCTACAAATCACCATAGATCGATGCTCGGGAATCCGATCGACGAACCCTTGATTCCATTGGATTTGTGACGTGGGATTTTAGCTATGGGGGGCCTCTTCTGCCTATCCATTGCCCAGTGACCTCTGAATACGGTGGTTTCTGAAACTAGGGTTTCGGTCAATAGGGGACAATTCATTTCACGCCAATGAGGGCCAAACTTGGAAAGCCATAGACGATGGGGATGCACTTGTCATTTCCATATTTCCCATTCCCAAACACGCTAGCAAGAGTTGACGGAATTCAAATGACATTTTTTGCGCACTGGAAACAAGTCCACCAAGTGTCCCTCAATGGCATATGGAGGTGAGCTGCAACTCACCATAGATCAATGCTCAGGCCTCCGATCGATGAACCATCGATTCCGTTGGATTTGTGACATGGGATTTTATCTAGGGGGGCCTCTCCCGCCTGTCCATTGCTCGATGACCTCCGAATATAGTGGTTTCTAAAACTAGGGTTTCACTCAGTAGGGGACAATTCATTTCACACCAACGACGGCCAAACTTGGAAAGCCACGAACAATGGGGATGTGGTTAGCGTTGCCATATTTCCCATGCCCAAACACGCTAGCAGGATTTGACAGAATTCAAAATTGTGACTTCGTGACGTTCTTTGCGCATCGGGCACAAGTCCATCAAGTGTCCCTAAACGGTATCTGGAGGTGACCTACAACTCGCTATAGATTGATGCCAGGGCCTCCAATCGACAAACCGTTGATTCCGTTGGATTTCTTAGGTGGGATTTTAGCTAGGGGGGGGGGGGGCTCTCCCACCTATCCATTACTTGGTGACCTCTGAATACGGTGGTTTCTGAAACTAGGGTTTCGCTCAGTAGGGGACAATGCATTTCACACCAACGAGGGCCAAACTTGGAAATCCACGGACGGTGTGGATGCAATTGGTGTTGCAATATTTCTCATTCCCAAACATGCTAGCAAGAGTTGACATAATTCAAATTGCGGTTCGGTGACGTTTTTTCGCACTGGGCACAAGTCCACCAAGTGTCTCTAAACGGTATTTGGAGGTGACCTACAACTTGCCATAGATCGATGCTTCGGCCTCCGATCGACGAACTGTCAATTCCATTGGCTTCGTGATGTGGGATTTTGGCTAGGGGGGGCTCTCCCGCATGTCCGTTTCTCGGTGACCTCCAAATACGGTGGTTTCTAAAACTAGTGTTTCGCTCAGTAGGGGACCATGCATTTCACGCCAATGAGGGCCAAACTTGGAAAGCCATAGATGATGGGGATGCAGTTGGCGTTGCCATATTTCCCATTCCCAAACACGCTAAAAGGATTTGATGAAATTCAAAATTCCGATTCTGTGACGTTTTTTGCACATCGGACACAAGTCCACCAAGTGTCCCTGAATGGTATTTGGAGGTGACCTGCAACTCGCCATAGATCGATGCTCGACCCTCCAATCAATGAACTGTTGATTGCGTTAGATTCGTGACATGGGATTTTAGCTAGGGTGGGACCTTCCCCACCTGTCCATTGCCCGATGACCTCCAAATATGGTGGTTTCTGAAACTAGGGTTTCACTTAGTAGGGGACAATGAATTTCATGCCAACGAGGGCCAAAATTGGATATCCATGGACGGTGGGGATGCGGTTGGCGTCGCCATATTTCCCATGCCCAAACACACTAGTAGGAGTTGATGGAATTCAAAATTGCGACTCTGTGATGTTTTTTGCGCATCGGGCACAAGTCCACCAAATGTCTGTGAACGGTATCTGGAGGTGGCCTGCAACTTTCCCTAGATCGATGCTCGAGCCTTCGATCAACAAACCATCAATTCTGTTGGATTTGTGACATGGGATTTTAGCTAGGGGGGGCCTCTCCCACCTATCCATTACCTAGTGACCTCCAAATATGGTGGTTTCTAAAACTAGGGTTTTGATCATTATGGGACAATGCATTTCATGCCAACGAGGGACAAACTTGGAAAGCCACAGGCGGTGGGGTTGCATTTGGTGTTGCCATATTTCCCATGCCCAAACATGCTAGCAGGAGTTTATGGAATTCAAAATTGCGGCTCCGTGAAGTTTTTTGCGCACAGGGCACAAGTCCACCAAGTGTCCCTGAATGTTATCTCGAGGTGACTTGCAACTCGCCATAGATCGATGCTTAGGCCTCCAATCGATGAACCATCAATTCTATTGGATTTGTGATGTGGGATTTGAGCTAGGGGGGCTTCTTTCGCCTTTCCATTTCTCGGTGACCTCCTAATATGATGGTTTCTAAAACTAGGGTTTTTCTCAGTAGGGGACAATGCATTTCATGCCAACGAGGGCCAAACTTGGAAATCCACAGACGGTGGGGATGCGATTGGCATTGCCATATTTCCCATGCCCAAACACACTGGTAGGAGTTGAAAGAATTCAAAATTGCAACTTTGTGACATTTTTTGCACACCGGGAACAAGCCCACCAAGTGTCCTTGAATAGTATCTAGAGGTGACCTGCAACTCGACATAGATCTATGCTTGGGCCTTCGATCAATGAACCGTCGATTCTATTGGATTCGCGACGTGGGATTTTAGTGAGGAGGGGCCTCTCCCTCCTATCCATTGCTCGATGAACTCCGTATATGGTGGTTTCTGAAACTAGGGTTTCACTCAGTAGGGGACAATGTGTTTCACACCAACAAGGGCCAAACTTGGACAATGCATTTCACGCCAACGAGGGCCAAACTTGGAAAACTATAGCCCTAAATAAGGTTTACTATTTAACATGCATGGACCATAACCATAACCCTAACAGGGAAACCTTAATCCTAATCCTAATCTTATATTACTGTCACAACTCAGTTCATAATCAATCTAATGCCCAAATCAAAATTTTCAAATCTAGTGGACTTATGCTTCAAATCATGTTGATTCATGAAGTTGGTTCTCGATCTTTGGATTCTATTGTAGTTCCTTTAATGCTGAGTGATTAGTCATTGGGTGCATGAGGTTTGTTGAATAGTGTTGTTGGTCATTGATGAAATGTGAAGCATGTATTGCACTTAGTTTTATTAAATTACGCTTGAGCATTGACTTAACTTGTAATTTAATCATCCAAACTCACAATTTTTAATTAGATATATCCAATTGGTGTGCATGTAGTGAGTTCATTGAAACCTTGAAATACAATGTATTGCACTTAGATTTATTAAATTGCATGACCAAGAACTTTGACTTTACTTGTAATGATCATCCAAAATCACAATTTCTAGTTAGATATCCAATTAGTGTGCATGTAGTGAGATCATTGACACCTTTAACTATAATAGTTTGTTCTTTTGACATAGTGCATTCATAAGTAATAGATAATCCACACAAATAAACACAATAGATTGACAAAAGAACATGTGGAAACCAAAGAACAAATTCAAAGTGAAATGTATCATTCATTTATAAATGAAATGTCAATGTACATGTCTCCAAAAGTACACATATATCCAAAAGTATCCAAAAGTAACCAGAAGTACATGTATCCAAAACTATCCAAGCCACATGTACATGTAAGTGAAATGTCAATGTACATGTATCCAAAACTATCCAAGCCACATTTATATGTATCAAAATGTACATATATCCCATAAGACACATCAAAACTCAAGCTTCCTCTTGTTATTTCCCAATGTGGATCCTCTAGGCACAACTCTAGGACCAGTGTGCATCTCTGGATCCTGCAAATTAAACATCAATTGTTAAATTCAACTAACTATGTACTAATACATTATCTCAATAAAAGACCATATGTAAATTAAATCAACAATTATCAACATGTTCATGGACATTGCATGAAACAATTGGTCATTAATGGACATCTCACCTCAGTGAGAGATTGTGACAAAGGGGATTGTGTTCCCTGTGTAGAAAATGAAGCTATTGGTTGAACATCAAGGATGGTCGCATCCATGGTCGAATCAGAGGGGGCAGGAAGTGTTGTTGCTGGTGGTGGCTACAATCACCATATGTTGAAATAGTTAGACATGTGCATGAATAAACAAGACAACAATAACAGACTATGTCTAGATCATGTTCAAATAGTTATACCTCAATGTGGCTTTTTGTTATTGCATATGCCACATTGACTATTGTATCAATAAATCTTGCTGCTGGTGGCTACAATCACCAAATGTTGAAATAGTTAGACATGCATGAATAAACATATGCCAACAATAATAAACTATGTAACGATCATGTTGAAATAGTTGTACCTCTATGTGACTTGTTGCCATTCCAGATGCAGCACTAACTGTTGCATCAACCATCCCTGCGAGGTTTTCAATTGTAAACTTTGGCTCTGATGCAATAAACATGCAAATCAAACATTAACAAAACATTTTATGCATTGGATTTCAATTTAACCAAGAAATATCATCGAACGATATACATTGCCATGGTATCAATAGCTCCATGGTCTTAGACAACTGGAGTCTTTCTAGGAGTAGGCCGCCTCATATACACATGACCCTTGTTCACGTATGGCCTATGAGGAGATACAACTCCAGAAAATGGTCCAGGTGTTTCAGTTGGTGCCTATAGTTAGCAAGTGTTCATGTAGTTAGACATGCATGATTTAATGAACATACATGTATTTAAAAAATGACATTTTAAATTGTTTACCTGGAACCCAGATGTTTCCTCGGTTGATACAACCATGGATGCTACCTCCATCACTGCTTTCCCCCATGAAGGATCGGGCATCTGCAAGTTTAATAATTGTAAATATTAGACATTAGATAGCATTAGTGTTTTAACATGTACACTATGTGGAAATTAACAAATTAACAAGTATTAAAAAAATATGATTTTAAAATGTTTACCTCGGTGTGAGATACAACAATGGGTGCTATATGAATCTCTCCACCAACCAGGGGATCAATGGATGGAATGTCATGCCCCTCTGTAGACTGTGGAACATGAAACTCTGGGGCATCGCTGTCGGCATAAAGCATCAACTGTAAGTTCACAAAATTAATATATTAGCTCAAACTATACATATGTGTATAAAGAGGAAAATAAATGAAAAATTTATTACAATTAACCATCTACATACATCACTCAAAAACCCATTGAAGAAAACATCTGAGGAAAGACCATAGCAGGGATGACCACACGATGTGCACTCATGAGGCTCAAAAGTAGGTTGGGGATGTGTTGATGGTGTTGCACTAGTAGATGGTCCTGCACTAGAGGGGGGTACTGCACTAGTGGGTGGTACTGCACTAGAAGATGGTCTTGCACCATGAGGACCTGGTGTATGTACCACACCAGGGACGGATGCCCCTTCCTCACCCATATGATGAACCATAGTGCTATGACGAACAACTGCCCATGCCAAACTCAAATATGCATCACCATATACCATATACCATATACCATATACCATATGTCCATTCAGTTATCAACAAATGGCTGAAATGTGCACCACTCAATAAGGATATGAGTACTATTTTCATTTGGTATTTCCCCTATGCGAGGGTCCCTAAACAACGAAAATATATGATCTTTGGTTATTTTCAACTTTTTGATTGCATTGTAGTCAAGCCCGTCGGCGTAATCTTGTCTTTTTCTATCTCTATATGATGTAATATCATAAAGTATGTTGCTTGACAATGAAATAGTCTCAACAATTGCATCCAAAGTGGATGCAAGTGAACGACGAATCTTGTCACCACCACTAAAAGCCGTACTAAGTCCTCTCAAGTTGGCAAGCTCAATCAGTATTTCAACATTTGTGTCCATAGTCGTAACTACAATAAAAACATCAATAAGAAAATCATTAGAAACATATACATGGTATATAATGACATCTCTTCAAAATTGAAAATGTAAATTAAATCAAACTCAAGTAAGCAATTTAATGGCATTCAATTACATACATTTAAAACTTAAAATTAAACATTTAACAATTAAATAGTAAGTTTCATTCAACTTCTTTCTAGAAGTTAAGGCACTTGTTAACCCTCATTGGTGACTTTTCTATGCACACTTGGGGTTTAAACTTCTTTGAATTTAGGAGTTCTATTTTGACATGTTTTGGCATTTACATCCCTTGGATATGTAAAAGAAAGGGGCAAGGGACTATTAGGACATGTGAGGCAAGAAAAGGGGTGATACAGGGCTTCCACCAATCCTCTAAATATAATTGACTCGATCATGGTTGGGAACACTCTCACGACACACTCTAAGTATTTTATGGGTGTTCACCATTTCCATTGTTGTATAAACATGGAAACCAACCAAAAGTGACATGGAAAAATGGAGAATTTGTGGACTAGAATACAATTGGTTGTAGATGAGCTTAGAGACTAGACATGTAGAAATATATTAACCATTGTATTTGCTATTTTAAAAAATGGTTGATAAACTTAGTGATGCAGGGGCATAGACTATTTGAGTAAAGTCATTTATGTCTTTGCTAGGACAAGGGATCTTAGGGAGACCTAGGGTCTCACATATTTCTAATTTGATTTATTATGTTTATAGGATAAAAGAAGCAAAATTCAAGTTCTATTTAGTTTAGGTGATGACCTTTAATTAATTAGCTTTTTGGTAGCTTGATAGAGCTAGGGTCAGAACTAGATGATGATTATGAACTCTTCGACGATGCGATGAATACCGAGATTGTATGGTGGTGTCAAGACGTGTTGAGTTGTAATTCGATATCACAGTGAGAAGGGTCGTATATTTCAACTTTTTTTGTCATTAAAATAAGGCCAAGGGCACTGAGGGTAAGTCATATGCGCAGAACAAGAGAAAAGTGTCGAGGAAGGTAGAATTAAAACACAAATGAGGTGGGTGCTATAACCAAGAAGTGTAAATATTTTAGTGGAAAAATGGTGGTGGCTACTAAAACTAGAGGAAGGAATAAAACTAGTCATAGTTACTAGTTTTAACTCTATGTTTATATATATATTGTTGATTTTATATAATACACTGTTTTATGTTTAAAAGGGCAAACCCGAGAGGAACTTTGTTAATGTGTTTTGACATTTAATTAAGGGTGCTTAACTAAGAGGCAATGTATAACTACATACACTTGTGATGAAATTTTGATTATGTTCATGGACAAATGATTGTGATGAAGTTTTGAGAAACCAAGTTATTAATTTTTTATGCATTTTTTCTATTCACGCCTGTGCATGTATTTCATCTTGTTATGGCCATTTCCGAGGAAACTTGTTCAATTAGTATCATGGGGAAATGGCCTTTGAGGGTTGAAAATTTGGGTTTGTGTGGAGGGAGGAGGTCTATATTTTTCGATTTTTGGTTGCATTAGGAATTCTTGAGTTCTTGAAAAGGAATTCTTTGTAATTATTCACTCATCTTGGTTGAGAGAGATGTGAATTTAATTAATGAATGGATTATTTCCAATTTGCTAAATAATGCAAAATTTGGTTGTTTTAAACTATTAAAAAACCATATTTTAGGTTTAGAATTGACAAAAAAAATGCTATGGGTGAATGAATTACTTGATTAGATGACAATTGACCAATGGATTTGCCTCCCCTCCAACTCATTCGAGCTCCTCCAATAGTCCACGACACCAAATTCGCTCTCGTTCAACTCGATATTCGCGTTCCTAATGGGTATAATGCATCGCGGGTTTCGGGGCTGTGTATATAAATTAATTTTAATTTTACAAATCACGTACATGTTTTATAACTACATATTGCATACATGTTTTGTAGTTATATAACGTGTACGTTATATGTTTGCCTATCCTACATGTCCCATGACATGTCGGGCTTGGGTTGAACCATAGCAAGTGCTATGTAGCAGAAACGCGTTGTATTTTTATGTAACATGATCGTGTTTTTGAAAACTAAGATTGCATCTAAAAAGTCCCCCATCTTCTTGCAGTAACCCAATCTCTTGTTTTATTGTTTTTAGAGCATGTCCATAAAAATTCTCTTTTCATTAGATCCTTATTGGTCAAGGAGTTTAATAAGTATTCATCTTTTCTAATGCTCTTTAAACAATAATTTTGTACTTATAAATAGCTTATTAAAAGATTAATAAATATATAAATATTTTTTTTTAATTATTTTAATAGTTAATTAATATTAATAATTTTTAATATTATAAATAATAGACATATAATTAAATCTCTTTTTATTATATTAATAATTAATTAATATTAATAATTTTTGGCATTGTTATTTTCAGCATTTGTTTGTTATGAGAAATAAGTATGGATACGGATATGTAATCTCTTGTTATGTTGTCTTTAGAGCATATCTATAGATATATCTTATTATTAAATTGTCCAAGGAATTTAATAACAAATAATCTAAGGTTTAAGGCTTAGACTAATAATAAAAGCATTGAACATACCACTTTTTAAATGAAATTTAATAAGAAATAGTTTTTTCTATGACTCTTTAAACAAGAATTTTAGATTAATTAGTATTTATTGTTTTTCATTTTCCAAATAATAATAATAATTTTGTATGTATAAATATCTTATTAAAGATTAATAAATATATAAATAAATCTCTTTTTTAATTATATTAATAATTAATTAAAATTAATAAAGTTTTAGTATTGTAATTTTCAAGAGATAAGTATCAATATGTAAGCTCTCTTGTTATCTTGTCTTTAGAGCATATCCTCTTACTATTAGACCCTATTGTCCAAGGAATTTAATAAGAATTAGTCTAAGGTTTAAGACTTGGACTCTTAGACTAATAATATAGAGGTTGAACATACAACTCTTTTTAATGGAGTTTAATAATAATTAGTTTTTTAATTGTTTTTTAAACAAAATTTTTAAATTAATTAATATTTGTTGTTTTTTAATTTAGAAATAATAATAATAATTATTATATATATAAATATTTTATTAACTAAATTAATAAACATATAAATAAATTTCTTTTTAATTATACTAATAATTAATTAATATTAATAAGTTTTAAGTATTGAAATTTTCAGCGAAAGATAAGTTCTAATATGTAATCTCTTGTTATATTTCCTTTACAACATGTCTATAGAGATTTTCTTACTTTTAGATATTATTGTTCAACGTGTTTAATAAGAAATAATCGAAAGTTTAAGACTTAAATTAATAATAAAGGCTTTGAATATACCACTCTCTCAATGGAGAGGTAATGTAAAATGAAATGAAAATGAATTGACAAGTTTGACTCAGATTGACCTAAGTCTCTTATTATATTGGTTTTGTTGTATATCTATAAAGATTTTCTTACTATTAAACCTTATTATTCAAGATGTTTAATAAGAAATAATTTAGTGTCAAGATTTAGACTAACAAGTACAATAGCTACAGAGCAGCTAGTCCTGCTCTTAGTATTATATTTTTTTTTGTTTTATTGTTTAAGTAATTAACATCAACATTTGATTATGATTGTGTTAATGATTATGATGATGATGATGATGATGGTTAACGTCTTCTGAGACCAAAATTTGGTCTATCGGACCCTAAAGAAGAAAATTAATTAGTTTGTTTTAAAGTGATATTTCTATGCTCAAAGAGCTTGGAGAGAAGCGTCCCGAGCTTACTATAATTTTGACAAGCTAAAAGGCTAGGAATGTCGGTATTGCAACAAAGATTATGAAATTGGGATCTAATGTGGGTGTATGCAGGGCACTCTAAGAGGAAGTGATTTTCATCTTCAATGTTCTTACTCTCACAAAGGTGGCAGATCCTTTCTACCCAAGGAGTTTTAGGGACTGTCCAACAACCAGTTTCGCTGTGGAGCTCATGCGAGTTCGTTCTTATCTTAGCTATATTAATTTTTTTCTTAGGACTGATTAAAACAGAGAGATAGTTTTGATCTTCAAGAGTAGGGTTGATGACCTCCTTATAATATCTTAATTTTCTTTTGGCATCTAAATCTTTCTCACACCACAATTTTTCTTTAAACTTAAAAGCAATAATATTTTTAATGTTATTAATATTTTGCAATGCAACATTTTCATCGATCTTCCAGTGATTTAACCAAGACCTGGTATCTTTATACCACCCACGCTTGAGCCTTAGGTGATTTTAAAGCTAACTTAGGGAGTCTATAGTCTCCCATGTTATTGATTTTGTTCTTGTACAACAGGAGTCTAGCCATGGCTAGGCTCTCGATGGGGGAAAGACCCACTTCTATAAGGAGAATAGGATAGGGTGTATTGTTTTTTATTTTGAGGTTGTAAGTTATAAAACGCTTCTGGATTTGCTCGATCTTTCTCCAAGATTCTTTAGAGATGCTGCAACCCCAAACCTCACACCCATACAAGATAACAAGAGTGACTGGAGTTTCAAAGAGGAGCTTCTTTTTATATAATTTTAATTGTTTATTTTGCGATGTTAAATAGTTAGTAGATAATGTGCAATGGTTATGATGGACAACCATTATTTTTTGATACACAATGTACTTATTTCAGGATTATTTTGTGTCATGATAATTTTAGTTCATATTTTTGTAGTAAAGTTAATTGATTGGATCACAATTTGTTAAATAAATTCACTTATTCTTATAACTAAAAAACCTAATAAACAAAATAAATACTTTAAATAAATAATATTTTCATAATTTGCAACATTTTAAAAGAATAGATCTTGAAAACATGTAAGGTTGATTTCATTTATTTAATTTTAAATATCTTTTTTTAATTATTCAATTTTATATTGCATTGTAAATATTATTATTATAAATTTAAAAAATTAAATCTTCAAAAACTATTCATATAGATAACATAAATTTTTTTATTACTAATCAATATATTTTTTTATTTTTTAATTAAAATAATATATTTACTAAAACAATTCATTAATTTTTGTAATGTTAACTTAATTATTTAATTAAAATGATATATTGAGTAAGCATGAGTGGGCCTAATGGTTAAGAGCATGTGTTTCCTCTTAGGAGGTCACGGGTTCAAATCCAGAGGGGGGTAGTGTATGTACACTGCTCTATAGACTTTAGCAGTTAAATGACCTTAAAAATAGATTATTATTATTATTATTATTATTATTATTATTAAAACATGTAAAGTTAATTTCATTTTATTATGTAATGTTGATTTCTTTTTTAAATTGTTTAATATTATATTGTCTTATAAATTTTATTATTATAAATTGTTTAAATGATATTTTAACAAAAAATTGTTTTGAATTGTTTAAAATCACAATTTGTTGAGTAAACCTATTGATTTTGTTGATAAAAAAATTAATAAAAATAAAAACACAATATCATCTATTTACCATCTATTATATACTTGTGAACAAAACTATAAAAACAAATAAGTAATATTTAAAACCATTACCCTAGATAAAAAAAAAGATATGAATCCAAAAAAAAACTAATACTTAAATCAAGTTTTTTTAAAATATAAAATATTAAACATAAAATAAAAATTCAAAATATAACTAATGTTGAGTTTTTGAAGGCTAACTAAAAGATTAATCCTTTTAATTTCATCTAATGTTTTTGTTTTTATTTTTTTATTTTTAATAAAAACTCATTGCCTCTTTAGGTGTAATGAAAAAATGTTTATATTAAAAGTCTTGAGTAGTTAAAAAAATAATAAATAAAAAACCAATTTTAATATTAAAACATTATAAAAAATTAAATTATATTTAACTTTAATATTATAACTTTATAAAAGTCAAAATGTATATTTTTAAATTTTATGTTTAGATAGTAAACCAAAAAATTAAAACATGAAACTTTTAAATGAATATTAAATCTAAAATAATCAAATCAAATCTTGAAGAATTGAAGCATTTAAATCAAATCTTGAGGAATTTCTAGGGAATTGAAAGTGTAA
>LPNX010080724.1:0-51962 GCA_001517045.1 Pseudotsuga menziesii
ACAGCATATGATTATTACTTTAAAAGATCTGTTAAGCAGCAATCCCAAAACTTTACCTGGGTATCTGTAAGAGAAAGAAAACTGTGTGCGTTAGCTTAGCAGCTAAGTAAGCCCAGTCTAACATAGCATATCCCCTTGCTGTTGCAAATAGAAAACAATCAGAGAACTGATAAGAAACTCAGCTAGTATTCTAAACAAAAGTAAAGATCATTCAGTTACAAAATTAATAGCATTTACTAATCAATAATTAATGTTTGCATTAACGTGAATTTATGCTATTTATAAAAGTTTAATTTTTTTTGAAATTTTGGGGTTTTGACAATCGTACAGATTAGACCGCAGACACTTGGCTCACCTATGGTCCAGCACGAGCCCCCACATGACACCAACTTCTTAACTAAACTTGTTCGTGGACACCTGTGACCTACATGCCGCTCCAAGTGTCTCATCAAGAAAATCCTTCCAAACATGACCAACGATCATCTAATGGACCTTTGTACCCTCATTATCTAGGGTTTCCACCACCTTGTTTCCTTCAATCCTGACATGGTTAAAATATAATCCACATGTGCTCCTTGCCAATTCTTCTACCTGCTCCAACCTGTAATCCATATGCAATATCGACGAGACATTAGAGCAAGACGTGTAATTGTGTATTCAATCTATCATTCTAATAACCACATTAGAATTGTCTTCAACCACCAAGGGGAACCATCTCTGCTATTGAGAAACCCCAAGCCCTTGAATGATACCTTCTAGCTCTGCAACATTGTTGGTGTCATGACCAAGGCCTCCATAGACAAAGGCTTTCATCACCCTCTCATGGTCCTTGATAATGCCACTAAAGAGAGACTTCCCACGGTTTCCCATAGAGCCATCGTCAAAGTTCAGCTTGAAACAACTTGACACAGGAGGATCCTATCCCTTTAGGTTCGATACACCAAGGGGAAGTCTCTTGGGTTGGCCCCTCAATGCCCCAATTATTCAATATAAGGCTCTCCACCCCCTAGGATTTCTAATCTGCTTTCGTCCATGACCCCGGTCGAATTGTTTCTAATATCGTCGCCTGGATGGCCTCCCACACTATTTACAGTATGCAAGACATCCTTGAAAATACGTTGGTTGTGCTCTTTCTAGGTTTCCCAGACCACAAATCTTGGGAATATGCACCCAATTCGGTTGACAATTGCATTTGAAGGAGGGTTTTGTAGCCAATTTTTCATAGTAAGATCATGCCTCCCCATACTTCTACTAGAACAAAAAAAAGACATAAGTGCCTTTGTCCTAAAGAGATCTATCTATAGAACTGGAAACTTTCTAGCATACGGTGCAATGTCTCCGCGCTCTGTTTGCATAAACAACACTGGTAAGGCCCATAGAAAACTCTTTTCTCCATGTTTTCTCCTGTTCGAATTATTCTCTGTAATAATAAGCAAACAAAAGTTTAGATCTTGGGACATGAATTTTCCTTCCACAGATTTATTCACGTATGGTCATCTAGGGCCATAGTAAACCCACCTTCTATTGTGTAGGATTCTTGGATAGGGAAGGAACCTTTGGGAGACATTCCCCACCTGAGTTTATCACATTTGTCATTTACGTGTATGAAACGGTCCTAAAGAGCCTCCATTTTTATTACAATGTCGTCCTTGTTTCCTAATTGTTCCCATACATACCTTGGAATCCATCTTCTGAAGCCCATTGAGTCCACCCCTCTTTCCCAGAAATATTTAACTCTTATAAATTTATGATATTTGTAGTTTTGGTGGAGAATTGGAGTGTCAAGGTTAGAATCCAACTGCAATAGTTGTTTCCAAGCATCCTCCCCAAAAAGCATGAATTCCCCATTCCAAACCTCCCATAAGTTATTTTACTGAATTAACTTCCTACCCTTCCATGCCAAATTCCAGATATGGGATCCCTGCTTTTCTTCAGTGAAATGAATGAGGTTTTTCTTCTCCCGTCCTCTATCATATTTGTGGTGCCATATTTTGGTTCAGTGTTCCTACTCATGAGTGACCCACCGCCTCCATAATTTTTCCCCACTGATCGAATTCATCACCTATGGATCCTGTAATCCTAATCCCCCATCAGTTTTGGGTGAACAGACCCTGACCCACTTGACCAAGGCCCATTTTCTTTGGTTCTCTCCTCCACTCCAAAGGAATATTTGCTGGATATTATGGATTTCTTTTAAAACAACCTTTGAGGATGCCATACTGGAAAATAGATAAATGGGCATGGTCCGAAGAACCAAATTTACCAGGACTAAATGGATTTCTAGGTTTAGAGGTCGCAATGTCCAGCTAGCTTGACGCTTTCGTATTTTTTCCAAAAGTTCTGACCAACACGCCTTCCAGATGACGGAGTCCACTAAGGGAGAACCCAAATATTTGGTTGGAAGGGAGCACTCCTGAAAGCCTAAAATTATACAAATGTTAATCTGTGTAATTCTAGGGGCATGGAAGAAAAAAACATGATATTTTTATGGTGAGGCCACCCCAAACACTTGTAAACAAATTTTTATGGTCTTATCCTCCTGAATTAAAGGATGACACATTACCATCATATCATCCACAAATTGTTGATGGGTTTGGGGCTTCGCCTCTGGAAGCACCTTGATTCCCCAGATACTTCTCTCCACTTTCTTGGATTTTATTAGTTTGCTTAAACTCTCAACCATAATAATAAATATGAAATGGGAGAGAGGAACCCCTTTTTAAATTCCCCTTATGGGGCGGATAAGCCATGAAGGGATACCATTGATGAGGATGGAAAAAAAAGGCCGAAGAGACAAGTTTCAAAACCCATTGAATTCAGTCCTCCCAAAATCCAAATGCCTTAAGAAACTCTCTTAGATATTTCCCATTCAATTTATCATAAGCTTTATCTATATCCATTGTTAACGTCATTCCAGGAGTGCTAGTCGATTTGAGAAAATTAAAAATCTCATAAATTAAAATGATCCCATCCATAATTTGAAGCTCTTCCAAAAAACCATATTGTTCCAGGGAGATAACGAAAGGGAGGATCAACTTTAAGCGATTGGAAATGACTTTAGTAATACTCTTGTAGATAACATTACATAAGGAAATAGGGCAAAAATGATCAGACGAGTTTGCATCCCCTATCTTTGGAATGTGGGACAAAAAGGTGGTTTTGAGAGATGGTAAGATATGCTGGGAGCTCCTAGAATATTCCACTATTAAGGTCTACTCGATTTCCTTTTTATCCAGAAGCATATGTTTTGTTGTGACAGTCAAGTATGGAATGACGTGCATCCAACGAATCCATGCCAATCAATACATCATATGAACCTAAAGGTATGATGTTCAAGTATGCAAAGGTATTTAAACCTTTCATTTCCAGAGGACACTAGGCTTATTGCTTCTATGACCATCCTCTTGGTAGTTGTATCCAACTGCACTAGACTTGTTGTCTCAAGCTTGATTTTCTTCAATCAAGATCCCTCAACTATGTTAGGTGCAATGTAACTATGGACAGCTCTACAATCAATCAGAATAGATATAGGTACATTAGCAATCTTGCCTACTACCTAAATCATCTAGGACTAATGACCATCTTGTCTATAATCCAAGGTTGTGTAGATTCTTGTAATACTTCTTCCAACATCACCGAACGATGAGGATCCTTGAATGTTGTTAATGGTATTTCCCTTATGTGGACACTGCATGGCATAATGATTCTCCTTACATATCCAACCTTCAAAAGATGGCATTGGCCTTCTGTCTAAATGTTCTTCCTCACTTTCTCATCCTTTATGAAATATTCATACTTCAAGAATTCTAGGGACATTTTCTCATGAGATTCAATGGTCATGCTACCCAACTTGCATTCAAATAACTCCTCCATCTTCTTAACATAGTAGTGGTCTGAGAGATATTCCTTCTGGAATTATTTCTTGAACTTTCTCCAAGAGATTCTATCTTCATCAATATATTTCAGCTTCACTAGCTGATCCTGCCAAATGGATGCTTTTCCTTGCAAATGGTAGACGACTACCCTTGCTTCCATGTTTTATGTATGCTAATGCAACTAGAATAAATTTCTAAGTCCCAAGAACCAAGATTTAGCATATTCACCTTGCTTCGTTTCTCCATCAAAGTTTGGGGGTTTGATTCTTCTTAGTTCTCCCACCAGTTCATTTTGTGCAAATATTCACTTCTTATATCTTACTGGGGATTTTTTCAGGGTTTCTTTATGAGTTGCTAGATGAATACCTCTTCTTCTTCATTGCAGAGGGCATATGATGAGGTGTTCTTGAGGATGATCTAGATATTTTATAATATATTCTTAGTATATGTCTTATGGCATCCTAATTGTTTCTTTGAGTTGTTATTTGGGTTATTTTCAATTGTTTCAGATAATGCATGATTTTTTATTGAATGTGAATTATCCTTTCATTATCTTCTTTGCACTTTTTTTTTGGTTAAGTGCCCTATGACTTGTTGGGCGAACTTTTGGTCTGAGAAACCACAATCCAGGGGCATCTAAGCCGTCAAAATCACCCAAGGATTGCACCCGGCCTGGCCGCACCAACCCTTAGCATGGTTGGATTTAAATGTCACCTCCCATGAGCAACAAGTTTTGATCTTGGGTCGCCAAGAAAATGAAACCCCTCTCGACCGTTTGCTCTACCGGAATTTGACCTTCTTTGCACTTTCTTACTGAATCTCCCATACTTAATTGTTCATTGCTTATCTTGTGTCCATTTGTCCTAATGTCTCTTCTTCCAAACTCCTCTTCAATGTTGTATGGTATCCTTCCTTCTTTGAAATCCATATTTGATCTCTGTATCTGACCTATGACATCTGATCACTTGTTGTTGTAGCTTCCTCTTTACTATACTTGCTAAGTATTTGGTCTTCACTACTTTTATTGGGGTTTAAAATTATATTTCAATAACCACACTGCATACCCATTCATTAACTAACATAATCGCGGCTGCAATGTGTTCATTATCAATCATTGTTAGAAGACTACACATCTCTTTCACAATACATACATTATGATTTTGAAGCATAACACAAAGTTACAAATATGTAGAAGGCCAAAAAATTGTAGAGTTGAAACATTGCTCTAATACCACTCTATGATGTCCCTAGTGCAGAGTCCAAGGCCAAGGAAAAGGATGAATCAATTTAATTCATAGCAGAATAAGGGTAACTAAGGCTATGAAATCATTTCAAAGAGCCACTTAAAAAAACATTCAACCTTTTAAAATAAAATACATGAATATAAATGCAAATCATTCCCCAATACACATGCCATGCAAGGTAAATGCGGGCATGAAATGCAACCAGATATTAGAAAGACATTAACATGATTTCAAACATGAAATATCAAATCGATTAAAACCATTTAACTTTAATATAATCATATCCGTAATCCACCACAAACAATGTAAATAAACAGATCTACAGGTTGCCACAGACAACCATATTAACAATGTTAAAAACCAAATCTATTGAATGCCACCTACAACCATATTAACATAAACAAAACTATATATACATGATTCCATATATATCCATATAAAGAATAAATAGATCAGATTGCATGGCTTCCACCAACAACCATGTAAATGACAACAACATCAGATCCACAAGCACATATACATCATAAATTGCAGCAAACAAACATAAACAAAATACTCATCTTAATGAAAAGAAACTACCTTCAACAAGACAATCTTGCACATAGCTATAGACATTCCATGCTCATGCATCTTTCAACATGACAGTGACCTTTGATCTGAGGCCATAGATCCATAGGAGAGGTACTCTCAAACCAAAAAGGTACGGTGCGCTCAACTCAATACCAAGAACACTACCACACAAAAACAATTGTATCTCAGTTAAACATAAACCTTTTCAACGAAACAAAAGTATTCCTTACTCAAAATAACATTCAAAACACAATATAATATGTCTCACAACCCAAAAATGCTCACAAATATCTAAACCAGAACATATGGTTGCGCCATTATCAACACCGTAAGAATACCATAACTACACCTTTCACTATATCAACTTTCCCTTCCATATACACTACTTAGTGAATTGTGAATCCCCTCGCTACATAATCCTTTATGATATCACCACCCTCACCTAGGATTTACGAGCTAGATTGGACAGAGACAAGCAATGGGAGAAGGACTCATGTTGTGTAAGCATGGATGAATCTTCAATCCTCAATCCCCATTATAGGGTCTTCAAACCTCATTACAAGGACTTCAATGTTCTTGCAATACAATGCATCTCCTACACGAGAGCATATATTTCCCATACAAGGCAACATTCCCCTACACTAGAGAGCTCAGACATAGAGAAGAAGAGTGAAAGAGATCCAATTTGAATCCTTCTACAGTCATTCAAATTCCTATGAGAGTGACTCGAATTCCAAGATAGGTAATTCAAATTCACTAGGGGTTACTTAATTCATGAGAGAGAGGTTGCAATTAGATATTCCCTTTCCGAGAATAGAAAAAGGTGAAACAAGAGGAGCGTTACACTTTTTCAAGAAGTGCAGGATGGAAATAACTAGTGGGGACGCATGGGAGCATGAGGAGCATCATAAGAGGCTTGGAATATCCAAGGAGGTTGCACTAGCCAAGAGGTTCCCACCAAACGTCAAATATTGTTTAATAGTTCCTCCATAAACCAAAATAATCAAAAATAGGGTCCAACAAGTAATGTTAGGGGGGGCACTAACTCCTAGTCAACAACCCCCTCATATGCAAAATCCATGGCCACCCATTCTCGTTATTTGTCCATGTTGAGCTAGTTATTAAATATTGATAATAATGTCCAAGTCCACAGTCCCAGCACCTTGTGCCACAATAACAAAACAAATAATAGAATATGTTTGGGGCTTAACATCAGGGTTATTACAAGAGAACTCACCTCTGCCTTTGCTTCTCCATGGTATATTGCAATCTCTCTCACATAGATATTTCAATAGTTTTTATCAATAAACCACCACATTCCTTTACCTAGATAGAATTGCACTCAGCAATCAAATAAATGACAAATAATGTAAATTACTATGTTTTAACAAACACACATGGAACCATACATACCACCTTAAGCTTCACCTTCTCTCACTACACTTGTCTATATCGACAAAATGGGTTGTTAGGAGGAGCCTTAATTTCCCCAACCACTAAATCACAAAGTCAAAAACCATAAAATATTATATAGAGACCAAATAATCCCATGTGAAATCTAAAAAATACATTAAAAATCATGAGAAATATCAAATAAAATTTTGAAATATTTATGAGAAATATTAAACAAATTCTTGAAATATATTATGAGAAATACTAAACAAACGGAAATAATCGCATCCAGATTAGTATATATTGTGCAAAGACCAAAATTGCAAACACTAACTAGGTAAGGAGAGAGGACAATAGTTGAATTTGAAACAAGGATGATTTCATAGAAGTGAATACATGGGTTTTACACCAAAAGGGAACTCACCATATGCATGTGTTTCCTCACTAGCCCATATCTATTACACCAAGACATTTCAACAATTTCATTACCAACCATCCACTTTATTTCACCTACACTAGATTACCTCTATATTTAAACAAACACATGATATAATGATGTAAGAGCAATGAGTTATGTTAAACCGACATAGAATAATGCATACCTCCTTACTCCTTAGCCTTCACCTCACCCATTGTACCGATAAATATGAATTGGCCCTAAACCTACAATGTGGGTTGTTATAAACAAACGTAGAACTCACCCTCTTCCATATAACTTTACACCTACACAAAAGAACATTTCATTAGTTTTATTAGTGCTCTTCCACCTTCCTTTACCTATTGCACTCCATTGGAATAGAAATAGGAAATAAGATGATATGAATTTGTTAGTACCTAGGTATGCACCTAGGATTGTCTACATTTTTTATTTTGAAACCTTGAAACTTAAACCTATTTTATGGTCCTATTAAAAATTTTACCTAAGAAAAACCTCCTACCTTTGATGTTTTATCCTAGGATACTATGTTGATTCTATCTTATTGTTTCAAATTTGATTACTAGTTAGTAAAATATACTAAGAAGGCACAATTTGTATAGAGTTTGTTGTGTTATTAGTTCTTTCAGGTGTTGTTTGGTTGGTCAAAAAATATTTGTTCTTGAGAAATTCAAAGTTTCCCACGAGATAGGGCTCTCCTCTAGAAATTGCTAATTGCGCTATAGAATTGTTGAAGGGACTGCACCACCAAATTGTGGGTGCGGTGCTACCAAACTATGCACCGATGCTACAAAATTGTCAGAGTAATTATTGAGTGAACCTCCTCTGGCCATGTCAACATTATAAAGTCCTTCAATCGTCACAAGTAGTATGAAAGTGGTAAATAATAGTTTCAGAGGGTTGGAAGGTTCCCTGGTTTCCTATAAGTCTACATGATGAACCTTTTCATGATCTGTCATAATGACCAGTACAATTGGGAAAATGGAAGTTGTTAATTATAATTTCTTATGAGGCAGTGTTTATTGTATTAATGGTCAGCCCTTATTTTGAACGAGAGATTATAAGCAAGATTTTGACTTTGTTTCTTTACAGTAACCAAGAAAAACAACTATGCCTTCATCATTAGAAGTGGGCATGTAGTAAGGTATAGGCATGTTGGGGATGAACTTCTCAAAGCCTACCCAGAATTTGGTGTAAATTTTATAAATGCGGGTTGGTTTCACTTCAGTGAGAAGCTACAGGGACACCACATTGGAGAAACCCAGGCCCTTGCCGAGGGTTGCAATGGAACTAGTGTTAAAGTAGGGTACCTGACATTTCTAGTCTCTGAAAACTCCATAGCCATAGCGGGTGAGCTACCACGAGATGGGGAATGATGGTTTAAACTTCATGGTTTTATTGTTCCTGAGTGCAATCGATTCCTTCATAAGAAGGATCAGGGGTATTCTTTGGGTCCTAATTATAATACCCCCCCCCCCCCCCCCCCCCCCCCCCCCCCCCCCCCCCCCCNAACAATCCCTACCTTGTGTTTACCTTGCTAATTTTGTTTCCAATCTATTTTTTCTTTTGGTGGTTCAAGATTTTACAGGGATCATGTGGCTATCCCAATCTAACTGCTTATTGGTTATTCATGTTAAGTTTCCTCATTCTTTTTTCCCCTCTACGCAAACAGTTAATGATATATTTAAATAAAAATGGCATACAAAGACAGTGCTTTAAGATTGTCATTTGGAGTCTATATCTTGTTTCAAATGTTTTGAACAGTATTCATGTTTTATGCTCTATTGATATTACATATTGATTCTAGTGTATTGTTCCAATTCATTATTTTACTTATTTATTGCATAATTGTTTTCATTCCCTATATTGATCTTTCAAAATGGATTTTACCTTTTTAGTGTAAAATTGTTTTATTTGTATATATTTCCTTTGTTGAATGAGCTTTGTTAAATATTACAGCACGATGATGTGATATGTTTACTGAGGTAGTACTAGTGACTATTAACATATGTTTATTGTCAATATTGTGTGGTTATGTTAATCCCTTAATGATGGAACATTACCCCAAATCGTGTGGCGCATTACCCACTATATTGTGGTGCATTACATATTATTTATGTCGTCTTGGGTCTATTAGTGGGTCTATTAGTTGTTATTGTACACATTTGTCTACTATATATAGGAAGGAGATATTCTCATTTTAGTCATCATTGTATCTTATCTTGTCTTATGTACTTAGTACATTGTTTAAGGAGGTTCCTCCCTCAAAGAGGATTGATATTTATCTCTATTATTCATTTTTAAGACATGGATTACTCTCTTATTGTTTGTTTCTGCTCTTTTTTAAGCTATTTATGGGACTTGATTACATAACATTTGGTATCAGAGCTCTATCCTCGGGATTGTCTTCTGCAAAACAAGTCATCTTAGAATATTCACTGCAACTTTTTTTCTACAAGGATTCAGAGATCTAGTTTAAAACCCCACTTCTAAAATAGTATTACCTATCTCCACTCCGAAATTTAGATCTTGGTCCATTAAACTTTCAGAGATAATTGTGGAGGAATCTATAGTTTTTTACTAGTCTAAAACAGGTGTTCTAGGGAAAAATGTCATATATGAGGCATCCGAGATCCAAATTGAGTGATACTAGTTGCATATGAAAGAAGACAGACCAGGGTATTTATTGTAAAAGTTTCATATACATAGATGAAAAATTGGACATGTGGCATATAGTGCAAGTTATCTATTCTGGATAGGCAAAAAATAAGAAGCTTTGGGATATTTGCAATAAATTTCTATTGGCACATCCAAATTAGGTCATACCCATGGCATTGGAAAGAGGACACATCATGGTACTATAAGCATAATTTTCAGACCCAGAGGAGTCAAAATTCAAATTTTACCTCAGTTACAAGTTGCACCAAAACAAAATCAAAGTTTGAAAAAGGTACATCATTTTGCATTTGAATAGCTTTGAGTAGAAGGATATATTTGTGGTAAACCCTAGGGTGTGATATATATTTATTGTTAAAAATTACACCAAAAGGAAGTGGAAAGAATCACACTCCACTCAAACCCCCAAATGATTCATCCCCGACATACGACGAAATGGAAAATTGATGACTTAGTTAAATTGGAAAATAAGATGGCTAGTAAAGAGTATCTCAAAAGGATGGCTAGTAAAGAGGATCTCAAAGGGGTGGCTAAAAATGAAGATCTTCAACACTTGAAGGAATCACTGAAGGATATAAAACATAGCTTTATTCCTTGTGTAGATGATAAGGAGGAAAAATAGGAATCCTCAAAAGTTGATGATTCACTACAACAAAATGGGTTCAATTCAGGTCCAAGGAACTACTTCAACCCCAATATTGACATGACGAAGTTTGATGGAAAGGATCCAATCACGTGGATTTTTCAAATGGAGTAATTATTTGATCTACGTTAGGTTCCCACTTTGCAAAAGGTAAATATTGCATCCTTATATTTAGAACCTGATCAATTTGTATGGTACCAATGGCTTTGTGACCTTAAAAAGGACTCTATACTCTATTGGTCTATATTCACAAAAGAATTGATTAAACATTATGGGGATATAAATAGAAACATATTCTTTATCCAGTTGGTAAATCTCAAGCAAAATGGTCTCGTTACAGAGCACATCAAGCAATTTCAACAGCTAAGTCTCTAAGTGAAGAATATTTCAAAAGATAATTTGATAGATCTATTTATTGGAACCTTGAAATATAACATTCAACATGAGGTGTGTCTCTTTGAACCATCATCCCTAAAGAGGGTTTTCATGATGGAAAGGAAGGTTGAAACTAGAAATACGGCAGTGACTACTAGAAAGGCCTTCTCGAACACATACAGAGAAACTAATGTTCCCTCTTCTAAACCACCACAAAGTTTGACACCCCAAAAACTAGATGAAAGTAGAGCAAAAGGATTATGCTTTAATTTTGATAACAAGTATAGTAAGGGACACAAGTGCGGTGAGAAGAAATTATTCTACATAGATTGTGAAGAGGATGAACCAAAAGAAGAGGAAACATCTCAAGAATATGATACTTCAGAATAATTTAATCTGACTATATATTGTCATGCATTGGCTAGAATAAGCACTCCTCAAACTCTCAATATCAAGGGATACATCAAAAAGAAGAAGGTAATAGGGTTGATTGATTCTGGTAGTACTCATAATTTCATTCATTGTAAATTAGACAAAGTTCTTAATTGCTTGGTATATCCAGCACCAAAGTTTCAAGTAATGATTACAGATAGAGGAACTATAAATTTCTCAGGGAAATGCCATAATATCAATCTATCTATGGGGGAATATGTATTGAATAGTCCAATTCTTTCTATCCCAATGGGTGGTGTTGATGCTGTCTTAGGTGTCCAATGGTTACAATCATTAAGAACAATGGCTTTTAATTTTCAAAAACTTTTCATGAAATTTTCATGGGAAGGAAAAGAATATGCATTAAATGGTATCACGGGAAAACCAAGAAAGGTGATAAGCTCAAATGGTATGACAAAGTTGTTAAAATGGGGACATCAAGGTGTAGTTGCATAATTATGCTCACTATATGTTCAAACCTCAAAGTTCCCTATCTCCCCATATCTCCAAAGGGTCATTATTAAGCATTCCAAGGTATTTGAAGATATTTCCAAAGGTATTCCACCTATGCGAGACTTTGATCATGCTATCCACTTAATTCCATGCAATGTTCCTCCTAACATCAGGCCTTACTGATATCCCTCTATCCAGAAGATTGAATTGAGCTTATGGTTGCTGAAATGTTATAGGTTGGCATAATTAGTCCTAGCCAAAGTTCTTACTCTGCACAAGTGGTAATGGTATCCAAGCCAAATGGATAATGGTGTATGTGTCCTTCTTATAGAGAGCTCAACAAGATCACCATTAAAGTTATGTTTCTCATTCCTATCATTCATGAATTGTTAGATGAATTACATGGAGCAGTTGTTTTCACAAAGTTGGATCTTTGTTCTGGGTATCATCAAGTTCGAATGAAGGATGAAGACATCCTCAAAAGAACATTCAGAGCTCATGAAGGTCACTATGAATTTTTGGTCATGCCATTTGGTCTCACTAATGTGCCTTCCACATTTCAAGGTTTGATGAATTCTAACTTCAAGCATTTCCTTAGAAAATTTGTGTTTGTATTCTTTGATGATATACTAATCTATAGCAAGTCTTGGGAAGAACATGTTCAACATGTTGACAGGGTACTACAACTCCTAAAGGAGAAAGAACTGTATGCAAAACCATCAAAATGTTTCTTTGGGATAAAGGAGGTATAATATTTGGGTGATATTGTATCTCATGAAAGTGTCAAGGTAGACCCTAACAAAATGAAATCCATGATGGATTGGTTGATTCCAAAAACCCTGAAGAATCTTTGAGGATTCTTAGGTATGATAGGGTAATACCACAAGTTTGTTCGGAACTATGGAATAATTGCAGCTCCTCTAACAACATTACTGAAGAAAGATGGATTTTCTTGGACTCGAGAGGCATCTTGATCTTTTCAACAACTCAAAGAGGCCATGTGTAAAGCTCCTATTTTGGCGACACCATACTTCACAAAAACCTTTATTATGGAATGTGATGCTTCAGGAAATGGAATTGGAGTTGTACTAATGCAAGAAGGACACCCTCTTGCATATCCAATCAAGGTAAAGAACTTAAAAAATACCATTTGTGATAAATAAATGTTGGTGATACTACATGCCTTGAAGCAATGGCATGCCTACCTTATAGGGAGACATTTCAAGGTTAAAATTGATCATGATAGCCTTAAATACTTCTTGGAACAAGGGCTATATTCCGAAGAGAAACAAAAATGGGTGACAAAGTAGTTGGTATGTGACTTTGAAATCATCTACAAAAAGGGGAAGCAAAATGTTGTCGCAGATGCATTCTCCAAGAAAGATGAGGATGTCAAAGTATTACTCTATGCTATCTTGATCATCCAACCAGACTGGATAATCGAAGCAAGGGACGAATGGAAAAATGACAAAGAAATATGGACATTTATTCAAAAGTTGTAGAGGGATCCCAGTGCCTCTAATACATTTAGGTGGAAAGACGACTTTCTATGCTACAAGGATCGCTTATATCTTGGTAAGAGTTCCCATCTCTAGAAAAAGGTACTTTTTGAATTCCACTCCTCACCAATAGGAGGGAAACCAGGTTTCTTAAAAACTTACCATGGGGTAAAGAAATATTTTTTAGGGGATGGTCTTAAAACTAATGTTCTAAAATTTGTGACAGAATGTTTGGTTTTCTAGGAAAAAAAAGTGGACTCAATTAAGACCCCTGGTCTCCTATAACCACTTTCCATTCCAAGCCAAAGGTGGACAGAGGTCTCGATGGATTTTATCACAATTTTACCAAAGTCTGAAGGAAAGAGTGTCATCATGGTGGTTGTTGATAGACTTACTAAATATGCACACTGTCTATGTACTATCTCATCCCTTCAAAGAAAGAACAGTCTCCAATTTTTTTATGGTGACAGTCCAAAAACTACATGTTACTCCAAATATTATAATAAGTGGCAGGGATCCCATTTTCACTAGAAATTTTTGCACCAAACTATTTTCATGTTTGGGTACTCAACTAGCTCATAACTAGTCTTATCATCCTCAATCTAATAGAAAAACAGAGATCGTAAAAAATTGATTGAAAGGGTATCTTTGATGTTTTATAGTTGATAAACAAACACAATGGGTCAAGCAGTTACCCTTGACAGAATGGTGGTATAACACTTCCTTACATACATCAGCAAAAATGACCCCATTTATGGCACTTTATGGCTATCATCCGCCATCCATCACATCTTCACTAAGATACTCCTCTAAGGTTCATGCAGTGGAATACCAGATGAAGCATCAACAACAAGTTCTTCAACTCTTAAAGGAACCTGAATCTAGCACAAAATTGAATGAAACAACAAGTAGATCAACATCATAGTGAACGCAGCTTTAATGTGGGGGATTGGGTGTTTTTAAGACTACAACCATACAAACAGATGTCCTTGAATAACACCAAGAAGGATAATGCATTATCTCCTAAATACTACAATCCCTACAAGGTGTCACAAAATATTGGTAGTATGGCCTATAAATTAGAATTACCTGCATCTTCACGAGTCCATCCAGTTTTCCATGTTTCCTGTTTAAAGAATGTAATCGGTGACAAGCTACCAATTCAAACAATATTACCAGAACTTGATGGGGAAGGAAAAAACATCTTGGAGACTGAAGATATCACTGAAATAAGAACTAGACAACTTCGAAATCGATCAATTCTAGAGTATCTCATTAAATAGAAGAACTTACCGTCAGAAGATTCAACATGGGAAAATGATTCCTTTATACAAAAACATCTAGAACTACTTTAGGATTGAGGACAACACTTTTTTATGGGGAGGGGCATGTTAAGCCCTTAATGATGGCACATTATAACCCCTTATAGTGTGGCGCATTACCCCTTATATTGTGGTGCATTACATATTATTTATGTTGGCTTGGGTCTATTAGTTGTTATTGTACACCTTTGTCTCCTATATATAGGAAGGAGATATTTTCATTTTAGTCATCATTGCATCTTATCTTGTTGTGTGTACTTAGTACATTGTGTAAGGAGGTTCCTCCCTCGAAGAAGATTGATATTTATCTATACTATTCATTGTTAAGGCGTGGATTACTCTCTTATTATTTGTTTCTGCTCTTTTTATGCTATTTCTGGGACTTGATTGCATAACAGTTTATGCTTGTTTCTTATTTATTGAACTTCCCTTATTCATATATCTCCCACGTTTTGAAAAATCATGTGTACTTATGTGCATGGAAACATGGAAGAATTTATCTTTGTGATACTTAAGAAGGTTGAAGATGAAAACCATTTTCTCCTATAATGTCATGAGTACACTCACATTAATCGCAAATTCAAAATATTTTAATCTCCTACATTGGTTTGTTATTGTTTATATATTGCTCTGTGATTTAAGAGACATGTTCTATCACCAACAATTTACATCAACTTTACTATATCTTATGGTTTCTACTATTAATTTTATTGTACCAAAATACTTGCAAATACTTAACTATAGTATATTTAATGTTTAAAATATAATTTGTTTTACTTGTGTTTTCTATTTAGTTAAATAAGTTCATTAATGCCATATCTATGTAGAAATGTACAAGTCTTCATTTCCATATCCATATTTTTTTAGGTTTTTGACCTTTTGGGGTTTGCAACTTTCATTATTTGTCCTTGTCTAGCATGTCCAGCCTCTGTCCAATACTTTTATCTAATTATGTTGGAACCAAAGTTTAACCACCGCTAGGAATTCACTCCCATGGACACTTTATTACTATTGTCAAGTTAATATTATCTTATTTAAATACTTACCTTTTTGTGCATTTGTTTTGAAGTATAGTTGGGGTGATCATACGAGCCTAAGTATGATAGAAGTTTAACCATTGTTAGGAATACATTCACATGGAACACTTTATTACTATTATTAACCCATTTTCATACTTACATTGTATGCATTTGTTTTGAAGTAGAGATGGGGTGATCATATAGAGGAAGATGTGTTTAAGGTTGTAAATGTGTGCCTTAGAATTATAAGCTCAAAACCTATGTTATGATCTTGTCATGTGTCATGTTATATTTTCAGGTGGAATTTTTATGATTTTCAAGGGAGTTCATGCATGCAATTATCACTATCCTAAAGAGTCTTTTTGATATATCAAGCACTGTGGGACAGAGGCCAAGTCTTGACTTTCCCTAGAGAAACAAATGCAACATCTTCACTTAAAAACCCAACCCATTGTCCCCAAACAAACAAATTATACATATTAACTCAAGGTATGTAAAAAAATTAATTGTGAAGAGAACAAAAAGTAATTTTGTCTGCCTATAAATTATGTTGTTTTGTTAGTGAATGCCAATCTAACAATGCCTATAGATTTTTGAGCAGATATATTCTATCTTCCAAGTTATCAAATTTTTGGAATTCCTTGTGAGTCGAAGTCGTCATTGTCTAAAGTGCAAATGGTCATCTCGGATTTGGCATTAAATTTTAAAATGCCTCATGAAGCCGAAGTAGGATTCTTTAGAGGGTCCATGGTCTAAATTGTAAATTGGTATTTGGGATTTGGCATATGGTAATTATGAGGGTGCTATGGACAACATGCATAGTAATGCCAATAATGAAGAGTGGTTTTAAATCCTTTTAATTGATCACCATATCTATATGTAAGTTATTATTGTGTATTTCAAAATATTCCTTTCAACAAATCTAGTTAGTTTTCTCTGTAACTGGGCAATGTTCTTATTACATGGAAATGATCAAGTTATGATGATTTGTATTATGAGATGGTAAAGTTAGAAATTTATGATGATTTTTATTTTTACCCATATTATGAGATCATAAATGTTAATAAGACAGGGAAAAAGGAAAAAAAAATTGGCACCCCCATTTGCTAGAGCAATGATTATTTTTGTCTTGTGATTACTCAATATTTTGGAAAGCAATCTTTAAAAGAATGCTTTAACAATCAACATTTTTGTAGAACATCAATACATTTATTATCATGGTATGTATAAAAAAGTTGAATTTGATACGTATTTTAAAATTTTGACATAGACAGCAAAATACCAACGTGATTAATAAAAAAATTGTTATCTCATTTGTATATTATTGTTGTTTATATAAACATTAATTTTGTTAACTCAACAACATTACTTTGTGTTTTTTTTTAAAAATAGTTATTGATTTTTATTTAATATTGATTTTTGCTTTTATATTACAAGGCATGGCCTAAGATTCATGTATCTGTTGTTGTTTTTTAAAAGCACTCAAATTCACAAAGTCTTATCAGCCACACCAATTATTATTGATGCCAAAGTTTTTAAAAAATTATTGTTGGCATGGCGTTGATTGGCCTCAAATCAAATTCAATAAAGATGGCCTCTATAACTTTCTCCACACTTATCTACTACAAATTCTTATATTTGTGTCTCTACTCTAATCTATCTCACTAATAGTCAAAACAACAATTCAGGAAGTCTAAGTGACTCATTGAGGGAGAATTTCCTATCATGCCTAAGCTAATGGTGGGAGATTTGTTCCTTCAATAGTTTTAATAGATTTGTGTGAAAATCTCACTCCTAGCAATATCTTAAGTATAAATCACGGATATTCTCCCAACTTCTCAGACATGGATATTACAATCTGTTATGTTTAGTATTAAAAAAATGAATTGGTGATACTATGAAGCATGATTCCAATGCACCCATAATTGTGCGGGGATCAAATTTGATACAATGAATTTGACTCTTATACATATCAATAGGTCATTGTTTCCCTCCTTGAAATTTATGCTTTTATTTCAAATCATGATTGTGTTGTAGTGTTCAAATTTTTCCATTAATACCTCATACATGAACATTTGGCCTAATTACAAATGTAGTTTTGATATCGAATGAAGAATAATAAACACCAACAATAATTGAGCAACACAAGAATCTAATAATAATGCAAACTTGTTGAATCATTCTCATTATCATGGCATAAATTTATGCATGAACAACTATATCTTCATGAAACAATCAATTGTTATAATCATTCAACAAGCATCTCTTGCCAATGATTATTTCAATCTCAGATTATCTCTAGTAGATATGGGAACACTAACAAGTATAACAATTATTCTTAATAAGACTAAAGACATAAAAAAAATTCATTAACCCAATACTTTTAAAGATTAAAAACACAAAAATTCAAATAATAACAATTGCAAAATTTTTACAACTTAGCCTAAACTCAAATGAAAGAATGAAGCTACCACCTAATGCAACCACTTAAAAAACCTAACTCAAATGAAATGTGAAAGTTGCGATCACTGAAGCTACATTATCCTCCCTATGGCTCCCATGAAAATGCATTTTATGAATCCCAATAATACACCTTATGACCCCCTCCATGCAAAAAAAAACAAGTAACATTATATAATAAGGCATTAAATTATGCTACAAATTATTATAAAACAAGAGTAATAACACATCCTCACATTCCAACATTAGTTTCAAAATATTTCAATTAGTTCATAAATCATTTTAGTGAAATTATTTAGGAACCTTCCCAACAATCACAATTCAAATAATTAAACATCACACAAAGATAAACATATCGAATAAATTCAATTGCCTTAAATCATTTTAGTGAAATTATTTAGGATCCTTCCCAGCGATCACAATTCAAATAAACATGCATCACATAAAGATAAGCATAACAAAAAAAAGCCAATTGTCTTAATATCTATGAGGAAAAGTTATTTCCCACGTAACTTGTATCTATCTTTGAGAAAGATAATAAACTCATTACCAAATTTCTTCTGAAGCTAATCAATCCTCCTTTTAAGCTCATCTAGAACCTAGAAAAAGGGAATCTTTTTGTATTATGATTCTACTAGACCATACTACCATGCTTGTCCTTTATAAGGCTTATGATTCCTCTTAGAGATAGGACAACCTTCACCTCATAAAATCATACTAATTCCTTATACAATTGAACAATAAAGGGTGAACTCTTGGTAGTAGATACAAGGAACTCCAAACATAGTAGCTTTCGGTACCCTATACTCCCAATCCTAGGAAATATCACAACAAATCCAAAAGTGGTTTCGTCAAAACCCATTCCATAATCATACCCAAAAATTCCATAGTTTCCAAACTCTAAATTAGGCATAAATTTCATGCCAATGATGATGGTGTACAACATTGCTAAGTATTCCAACCAAAAGATTGCCATTATATGTTACCAACTACCCCTATCCATCACACATACAAACACCCTAGTATTGAGGCACGCCATGAATGCCTAAGTGTCATGTTACATCACCAACCAAATCATGAAACAAGACAAAGGAACATGGAGAGGAAAGGTGCAATTAAAGACTCCAAGGATAGGAGTCTACCACATGGTTAAGGCGGGTCTCATCAAATCAAAGAAAAGTGACCAAGCAACAATTAGAGAGAGCTTCAAGATTAGCAAAACACCATTTAAGAAGAATCTTATAAATAAATCATATAAGTAGGCTCCAAATCCACAATTATGAGAAGATTAGTCAACTAGTTCTAGTGAAGAAAAAAAGAAAATCATATTAAATACTCATGAAAACATACAATTGTAACCATATGAACATAATATGCAATATCAACATGTGTTGCAACCATATGTATAAATGAAAATCCTCAATATGATATCCACCAAATAAACAAAAAACAATGTATGAAATAAACATGTCAAGACCTACATGAGCACCATATACTAGGTAAAGAAACCGAAATAACTAGTATTGGTATTCACTCAATATCCAATGAACATAGAATCATAACCACTAGAACAACATGCCATCATTCATCAAGCCATCAATCATGATTGATGTGGGATACGTGAATCATAGGTGCATAGGAAAGTAAAGATAATCAATATATCACTGTCCCATAAGATGAAATAAGAAAATTAATAGACTATTTGAAGCATCGTGTCAAATCTCATGGAAGGGCCATGCTACCATCTAAGTACTAAGGCTATCACTATAACACTTGTTTTTAACCCCAACATGTGATGATGAAATGGCTAGAATCTAGACAAAAATGGTCTAGTAAGACCAAGATGATGTAATTATGTACATTTTTTGTTTAATATAAAAACCACAACTACTACACACAAAGAAGAGATGGCGGGCTATGATTCCACGAGAGGGGGGAATGAGAAGGGGGTTTGTTTAAAGGGAGATGACCCTAATGACTTATTATTTAATTCATTATCCTTATTATTAATTTTATCTTAAGTTTTATTAATCCCTCTTAATTAAAATGCATTAGCAATAATCTTGAGATAATTATCCTAATATTGGGATTAGAAGGGAGGGAAAGTGACAAATCCAATGTATACCACCCATCTAGTTCTCATAACTCATGCATGCCACTTGGTCAATTCTCAAAATCCATACAAATTATTCAGAACTAGTTCATTCTATCATTCACTCAGTCATCATTCAATACCAGAGCTTGGAGTTGTACCAAAGGACCATGGGAATTACAGAGTTGTAAATGCATTTAACCCTAGACATAGGTGTTGGGAAATTGAGTTCCCTTGTGAGAGAATGTTTCCTTCAACTGAGTGCCATTGAGTCCCAACAGAGAGAATCATTGTTTGCACTATGTTGGAGCCCTTAAAGGGAATCAAAGAATTCCCTAAGGGGCTATTAGCTTAGAGAAGGGAACCCCATTCCTTGGGTTGTGCAAGTTGATGGGGGAGGAGTGCTAGTGGATTGGGATAGTTATGGAGGGGATTCAACACATGTGGGTTTTTTGGAGAATTCAACTATATTTACCTTCTTGTGGATTGATAACTCCAACTCGGGGGTATCCTTTGTTATAGAGAGAAATGGTATAACAAAGTGCCTATGGCTGGGAGGGATGTCCTTAGTTTGTAGTCAGTTGGAGGATATTTTAAGATAAGTTTATATCAGTGTAAAAAATGGTGTATATATTTGTTGTGTATTTTTCTTAATTATTGTTATGTGATTATTAGATTGCATGGATTTCTTGGCATTGTATGAATGCATTCATGCTAGAATTGCCTAAATATTTTGGTATATGCATATGTTTAATTTGGGCCATTGTATCTTTAATTATGTTGTATATTGGATAATTAGTATGTGAAAATTGAATTTGAGTATCAATGTTGATTTTGGTAAGTAGTTTGAGTATCCCATGGCCCCAAATGCATGGTATGGTCACTAGGTATGTGGAAGATTGGTATCCGAGCCACAAGTTACAATATTAGAATTGCAAGGGGTGATATTGGAATTCTATAGCTAGAATTATTGGTTGCATGTATGAAGTGTTTGACGAAATGCATCCGAGAAAGAATTTGGGGAAAACCATGTTTAATTCAATTGTTGCTTAATTCATAGTAGTAATTAAATTATTGAATGCGTGTTTAAAGGGTTGGGATGAATTTAAAGAGTAGTTGTGGTAAAATTTGTGAGTTTTAGCTAAATTCTGGCAAAGTTACAGTGTACAAGAAAATTGGTCGATAAATTACTTGTAGAGATTATTGGCCTAAAGTGATCAGATTTGGTTTATGGAACTAACATGGAAGCTAGTAATAATAATAAATAAAACCATGAATGGAATATTCAAGTCTTCAAAATTTGAGCAGAATTTTGCATCAGTACAAAAAAATAAAATTATGTTAACTCATGGAAATTTACCAGTATGAGAAATAGTCAAGAATGCATAGTTTTGTTAGTTGAAAAAATAATTTCCATCCTTGGGAATGGCCAAGTGTAAAATTATGGAAGACACATGTGAATAAAAAATGCCAAGTGTAAATTTCATAGAACAACCTGTTCGAAAATTCAAATTTTAATTTGGAATTTAAAACAAATTATGTGGAACCCCACAATTTCCATGTGGATGGTATGATGTGGAGATGCCATATGGATTCAAAATTATGTGGATCTGCCACCTAGATGTGGGATGTGACATAGTCCAATCACATTAGTCAAGCGTTATGAACTGTGGGTTAAACCATGAGGAACTAGATCATTGATTAGAGGTCGAATCAATGGTTCTAATTCATTTTGTGCCAACGAATTGTCTGAGCTTTAGCTCCAATCACATGACGTGAAATTATCAAACCACAAAATGGTATGATTTGATTGGTTTCCAGATGGTTTTCCAATACCACTAGATCCATGATGTGAAACCACGTTGTGTGGTGGGATACAACTGGCATTCCCACTCGAGAACAAGTTACTTTCCAAATTAGATATAGTCAGTGTTGAGTTGGAGGATGGTTCAATGGCACATCCTACCATGTCAACATCATGCCATGACAATAGAAAATTAAATATAAAAACTCTAGAGCCTAATATTAATTTGACCATAACATGAGAATAATTGCTCAGAATTGGGAGAAACCTATGGAATTATGTGCCATTTACGGAGGCCATAGAAATTCCAAAGAGAGACATCAGCCTTTTCCACACCAATTTTCTTGAAAATTGGAATTAGGGGTTTTTGAAGACCAAAACCCAAAGGATGGATGGGGACCCATATTGGGATGAAAACTTTATAGTGTAGTAATTTTACAACCATGAAAATAACCTCAGTGGAAATGGGTGAAACTCCAACATTTGTGAAGTGGAGATGTCGAAGAAGTCCAAAATCCACTGATTTGGCATGCACAAGATCAATGTTTGAAATCTTGGAGGCAGCAAAAGTGACCCAAGAACACATAACTGAAGTATTTTATATGTTTGACATTTTTCCCACTCATCAAGCCAAACAACTTTGCTTATAAGCAATTTTTCCATAAACACTTAGTATGTGAGATAAGAGTTTTCAGTGAAAATTTCAAAGTCTAGAAGAATCACAGAAGTTAGAAGTTGGCGATTCCATAATTTTATAAAATATGAATGGAGCATAATTTATACTCGCAATCTTATCAGCATCCAACACAAAAAAATTTCTAAATTCTTATGGAGTTTCTTCGATAGCTATAAAAAATTGGTCCTTCATAATAAGTGGAGTTACATGAACATGGTAAAATTGGGAAAATTTTGTGATTTTTAAGAGATTAGCTTTCAACTATGGTATAAAAAATGAACATGGGTATATTCATTAAAAATAGGATCAATAAGAGAATACACACGGTGAATTTGATTTTGAATTAGTGCTTCTTATCCTTCCAAAAATTTAGCAGAAAAGGAACCTGCAATGTAATTTGACCCCAAAAAAAGTCAAATGGGTATTTTCTAGTTTTTTTTTCTATATGCACAATTTTTTTTATGAAAAAATGGGAAAAAAATATTTTGAAATTTTGATGTATTAAGACATCGCAGATATAGGTGTACATTATCTATAAACCAAATCAGTTTTTACAGTAGTATTGAAGCAACACAAATGGAAGAAGGGGAGCTTTCATACAGTGTAGAAGAAGAAGCCAAGGGTCAGAATATCACTGTGGGAAATGAAGAAACGGAGTCTAATGGGCACAAAGCTAACATTGAATTAATAGAGTTGGTGGAAACTATGAGAAGCTTGAGGGTGTAAGAACATAGTTGTAGAACTGTTAACAAAATAATGTTGAGGACTCAAGAGCAACAAAATTTGCTAAATACTCAACTTATGCAAAGTTTAAACCTGTTACAAAGGAAATTGCATGTTGGATCATGAGAAAGAAGACAGGGACAATTCAAAGAAGAAATCCCATGAAAAATAAAAACACCCCAAGAGTGTTACCAAGGGCCATAAGCATCATTATTCACCACCTCATGTAACTAGGATGTCGTATACAACTGGGGATTCTAGCAGTAGCCCAGAAATGTCTTCACTTAGGCATCATAAAATAAGACATGTGGAATAAGTGTTGCAAGGGGAGATTAGGAATATTAATCCACCTAATTTTGATGGTGAGAATAAGAAGGGAAAAGATGTTGAAGCCTGGTTATTGGGATTGAGGGAATATATCCTATTGCATAACTATTCTTCAAATATGGAGGCCAAAATTTCCATTTATAAACTATAGGGGAAGGATTCCATGTAGTGGGATCAGTTAGTTGAAGTTAACATATTGGTAAAAGGAGAGTTTCATGGAAGGAATTCAAAAATTACTTTCAACATAAGTACCTATATAAACATTGAATTAGTAGACCAGATTCTGATTGCATGCACTCGAGAGATATTTTTGGAGCTTTTCGGCGAATTGGCGATGGTGTTTTCGACGATCATACTAGAGGGAGGAATGTTGAACTCCCATGGAGGGCAGATCCAAGGGTGAGGTTTCTACCCCACCCACAGATCTTTCTGTTGAGGTACAGATCGGAAGTATTCTAATCTTGCTAAACGAAATGGGAGAGGGATTAGGCGAGATACGTGACAAGCAACAAGGGAATAGGTTAGGAAAATGTGTTCCTAGGGAGAACCAAGTATTGGGTATGCAAATATGATTGTTAAGTCTTAGGGATCGAATCCAATACATGAAGGACCATGCGTTGATTAGGAAATTTGTCAGAATGTTGCCCTCTGAAAAATCCCTACTCTAGTGGATAAAATCTTCTTGGAAACCTAGAGGAAACTATGATCTGCGGCTGGGATTGAAAGTATTTTTTCACAATAAGCTTCATTAGTTTGGAAGACCGAAATAGGGTTTTGGAAGGAGGACCATATTTTTTCTACTCTGATGGCCTCTTCCTTCAACCCTGGAGAGAACAATTCAACCTAGATAGGGAAGATATGAGGACGGTGACAGTTTGGATAAGGTTGTACTCTGTACCAGGGGAATACTTGGATTTGGAGATATTGGGAGATACCAGTAATACCCCAGGCACATTTATCAAAATATCCAAACAAATGAAATCGAAGAGGTACACATCCTATGCGCGGGTCTACGTGGATATGGACCTGACAAAAACATTGCCAGCAGTTATAGATCTATCTTGGGGATATGTGGAATGGAGGAATGAAGGAAAACCCTAGATTATGAGAAAATTCCCTTTTAATGTAGTAGGTCTCATGATTGTGTCCATCTCTATAGGGATTTCCCCCAAATTCTCCACCGCCCCAGCCGAAGCAAAGCAGAGATGTCCATGAACAAGGTTTCTCTTGGGTGCATTAGAATAAAAGAGGAGTGCGAAGACAGAAAGAATTGGGAGATGAATACCCAATATCATTTATGAGGAATGGATTACAAGGGGCCGAATTGAATTACCGTGCTGTAGACAAACTAGCGTACGCAGTTTTCAAAGCGGTAAGACAATTCAGACCTTATATTTTGAAAAATAGAACCAAAGTTATTGTTCCTCATCTTACTGTTAGGTCCCTCTTTGTACAGAAAGAATTGGCTGAGCGAAGAGGAAATTGGGTGACAAAATTGGAAGAATATGATTTACAATTCAAACCAGCTATTATCATTAAAGGACAAGGGCTGTGAAAGTTGCTTACGGAAAGTCATGACAATAAAGAGTATGATTGGGAGAATGAAGTTGAATTAAACTTTATTGATGTATGTCCTGGCATTTTCACTACTCCTGAGTCATGGTACTGAGATTTAATGCATTATCTTCAGCAAGGACATCTACCTAAACATTGGAACTCCAATTAGAGAAGGGCATTATGGTTGAAATTAGTTGCTTATCAAATAATTAATGGAATACTTTTCAGAAAAAGTTATGATGGTTTTTTTCTTAGGTGTCTTGAGAATGAAGATACATGCAAAGTAGTTAAAGAATTGCACGACGAGCCTGCGGGAGGACATCTCTCTGGAGATACTACCACTCACAAGATTCTCAGAGCTGGCTATTGTTGGCCAACCCTATTCAAAGATGCTCATGCTTATGCAAGAAAATGCAATGTGTGTCAAAGAAGTGGTGGTAAATTGTCAAAAGCAGTCGAGCCATTAAATCTCGTTATTATTCCAGAACCATTCAAACAGTGGAGCATAGATATCATTGGGGAAATCAATCTGAACTCTTCACTACAACATCGGTATATCCTTACGGCTACAGATTGTTTCACATGATGGGTTGAAGTGGTTCTGTTACACAAAGTGAACGAGGATGTGGTCATTAAATTTTTGCAAGAGAACATTATGATCAGGTTTGGAGTTCCAATTTCCCTTGTTTTTGATAATGCATCTTATTTTTCATATGTCAAGATAACTGAATTTTCTTATGAAAAGGGAATTAAATTACATTATTCAACAAATTATTATCCTCAAGGAAAAGGATTGGCAGAATCAACAGATAACAATCTTATCTGAATTTTGAAGAAAAACGTTATTGAAAATCAAAGAAATTGGCACACGACCCTTCCAAATGCACTATGGGCAGATAGGGTCACCCCAAATAATTCCTTAGGAGTGTCTCCCTATACTCTGGTATATGGGAAGGAAGTTATTTTACCCCCGAACATTCTGCTTCCATCCTCGCAACTAGCTCAAGCCTCACGGGGATCCGGTAGTGAAATCCTACAAACATGCATTAACACTTAGCTGAAACTTGAAGAGTCCAGACAAAATTCCAAAGATAGGTTTAACCAACATCAATACATTGTTAAGAGATGGTTTGATAAACAAAATTCTGAGAAGGGGGATTTTGAAATAGGAGAATTGGTATTAAAGTGGGATCACCTGCATGACGAAAAGGGAAAACACACAAAATTTCAATATCTATGGGTTGGCCCCTATCAGATTGCTAAGAAACTTGGCCCCTCAACTTACAAGTTGCAAGATTTACAAGGGTAGGAAGAGAACCTTCTTGTAAATGGCCTTGTTCTCAAACAATACTTCACCTAGATTTTTGGGAACACTTTTGTACATAAATAAATCCTTTCCTTTCCTTTCTTGTTTTCATTTAGTTTGTTTTTCTTTTTCTTATTTAATTTGATTCATTTGTTTCCTGTTATTTTCTTATAATAAACCAGCTTAATTTTTTCCGCTTGGAAGCATAGGAATCTAGATAATTCAAAAGTCTTTGAAAGTCAAGAACTGCTTACGGGAAAACATATGTGGTAAAATTTGATTGAAGTTGAGATTCTTTAATTATCAATAGACTGTAGAAGGGGAAGCTAATTTCAAGCCTACATTGAAGTCATTTTAAACCCTGTAAAATAAACAAGGCCCATGAGGTCTAGAGTACTATCTTGGGGCTCCATCCACCCTCACACTAATATCTCTCCTAGGAAGCTTACCATGATAGACCCACGAAAAGGAAGCAGTTCTAACGGATATATGGCATTAAAAATAATCCCATACTACAAATTGAAAGCCAAAATGCTTATAGTAAAGAGTCAAAATTCCAAGCCAAACAATATATATCAAAGAAAATATGCTGGAAGAATAAAAAACTAGCATATCAAAAGGATTGCTCAAAGAGGTTCTTCTTCGTCCATGAGCTTGAAATAAGTTTATCACTCACACAAAAGACAGAAGCAATTAAAAGGAAGAACCCATACCAATTTCTCAAAGTAGAAGAAGCAATCAAGGAAGACGCAAGAGACATATGTCATTAAAATAGAAAGTATCAAAAGAATGCTAATAAACATGGGAATGAGGGACAAACAAATACATTTGTCTAACCTTGTTGCGATCCTGTGGAGTCATATCCAGTGGCAACCAAAAGATAGAGGCAAAATGAATCTCATATTTTGGCCCCAAGAGAGTTATCAAGACTCCTATTCCTAGTTACCCTACTCCCAGAAGACTACAATCGATGTGATGCACAAAATTTTACATCCCTGGATAAGTATAGATTTTTAAATGATCTCAAAGAATGCCTTGAAGAAATGATTTTATATCCATAATTAAGTACCAAATAGCAGTCTTGTTCTCCAAAGTTAGGTTTTTCATAGATCTGTGTTCGCCAGATAGTTGCCAATTGTTGTTGTTGCAACTGCTTCCCCAAACTTTTATATTTTAGGGCCCCTCCTTACCCTTTTGTTTGGAAGCTTACTTAGGCTAGTTTTTATCCCTAGAGAATTCATCCTAAACACTTAGTTTTTTTCGAGAGTTAACAAAGAATTTTTTGGCTAAGTTTAAAACTCATTTTTTTCTGCTGACACATCAGAGTAACTTGGCTAGTTTTTTCGACACATCGGAGTAACTTGGCCAGTTTTTTCGACATATCGGAAGAACTAAGCCAGTTCCTCTGATATGTCAGAAGAACTCATCTAGTTCCTCTTATATGTCGAAATAACTCAGCCAATCGCTTCGACACTATTAGCTAGATCCAGAGAAGTTTTTCGTTCAACACAACTGGCTGAAACTCGCCGACACAGTCGGAGAAAATCACGAATCTCCTTCGATAGTGTCGGGTTGATAAACGAATATTGTTGAAGCAAATCGCAGCCCAGATTTCAGGAAATTATTAGGTTTTACATCAATACAATGGTGATAAATAAATCACTAAGTGGCAAAAGAACCCATCAAAATATTTCGATGAGTTTTGTCGACACAGTCGGAGAAACTCATTGTTTGACGTCGATACAATCACAAGAAATCACATCCAACCACCAATAGTGTTGGAATATTTTGGGAAGTTCGTCAATACGCATCAACATTAAACTACAAGTGACCATGTGTTCACTCCAAACGATGTTTGACCATCGACTGCATTAAATGTTATTCAACCACCGCATTAATGACTCACTTTTCAATTTTTTATATATAAATAGTACGTTTTTAGTTGTTTTTATCCTGTGAATGTCATTTTGGAGAGCACCCAAGCAAGTAAAGACATCTGGAGCTTGTACTCATCCCAACACCATGTTCACTTCTATAGTTGACAAGTAGGTGCATGAACCTGTACTCCTGTCTTTTTGTTCTTTTAGAGGTTTAAAAGCTATATATTTATTTAGAGGTGGGAAGGGTTTAGGGTTAGTTGTGTCATAGCCAGTTTTACCATTGGTTAACTTTTTCTGCTCTATTCCACGACCCCTTTCCCGGTAGAAGAAAACCCTTGGCCCCTAGGGTGCTTTTGCTGCAATTTACCCAGCTTACCTGAAGAGTTTTTTAAGCTTTGGGCATCGCACCCATTTTCATGCCCATTCTCCATGGGATTTTTACTACATAATGTCCCTTTTTCGCGTGATTATCGCACCATAAAACTGGTTATACATGCGGTATTCTTATGGAAAAGCCCCTCCCCAATACGATTGGACTCTTTTCTCATGAGCGTTGTCTTATACCAAACTTCACATCAATTTCGGGCTAGGATGAGGCTACCTGCCCAATCCAAAGTACCTGCTCATCTGTGTTTCTATGGTGTTGGGTTTTACGTGTTATGCCTAAAGGTAGGACCATTGCCATTTTTGGTTGCACGTACCACGCTTCTACTCCATAGTAGTTATCCTGGGAGATATTTTCAAGCACCCCATAAACATGATAGATTGGAAGGACTATTGGTAGTGTTACAAAAAACTGATCATTTTTTTAAAACGAAACTAAGGTTTTCAAGGATTCACTTTCCAATAATATGAAGTAAGTCATTGTGATAGTATGATGATTTACTTTCTTGTACATCCTTGTCTGGGAATAAGGTTGTGAGTAGAACTGGCTGCCTTCAAAGTTTAAACTTAATAAATAATAAGTTGAAAACAAAGACTGTGAACTCCACTGACCTAGATAAAACCAATAAACATTAATGCATGAAAGAACATATGATAAAATGCCCAGCTTACACACTGGTTTGACCGCTTACTGTTGTTTTAAAACATGAAAATGAGATAGGATAACAATAGGTTTTAACTCATAGCGGCATACACATATATGCTAATAAGTTTGCATTCAAACATTATAACCACGCACCCTCGGTTACATAACGAGTGACTAAGTAACTTCTAGTGGGGTATCTTTCTTCATCTCATAAAATTGTTTATGAGTGGCCAGCAATAGAATGATGAATATAACTATGTTCTCTATTCTAACACTTGACACTGATTGCACTCTCCTTTATCAAAGAACAATGATTCATACGCATAGCATATTTTCCTCTCATTTTGGGTTATTTCATTCTTATACAATAATGCATGTTTATTTATTTAGTTTTTCAAGATAACCACAGTATTACTAAGACATCTCTAACCATGCTCATGTCACAGATTCTACCCTCACCGAGAAGGATTACCTCCTGAAGGACAGTTTGAAAACGATAAACTCACACCATGCCTAAAAAGAGTGGCAAGAAGAAAGCAAAGGCTAGTGAGGTCGATTCTGATGTGGAGATCATCTGCAGGAATGCGGTCAAGTTTGAAGACACTAGAAGAATTATAGGGGCTACCTGAGATTCAAATGGGGCAAGATCTATCAAATTATTAGAGACCAGAACGTCCCTGACGTTGGTCTAGAATAAATGTCCTTGTATCAAAACATAAAAATCTCAGGCATTACTAAGGCCACTACAGGCCTAGAGTTGTTCCCATGTGCGGAGGTTATCGAGTGGATTTTTCCTCAAACAAATCCTTGCATAATGATCATTTCTAATATAGAGGGGGAAGCTTTTTCTTCTTTCATTCCAGCCTACATAAGCTTGGCTTGCAAGTTTCCCCCTCCATAGGTTATGATGACTGATGAGTGGGTCAAAAAGGTAGATTTGGATATTATGGAGGTTGCAAAGAAGATGATGATAACAAGAAAACAACTGCACCAAAAGGAAACTGGCGAATATGAGTCCTCAAGCTTACGGACCCCTTTCTGGGTCATAGCTTTGATGTTGAATATCATTTTGGCTGAGCAAATGGAACACCATATAAATTAATTTGGATCCCACTAATATATTATGTGGCCTTTGAAGGCACAATTTTCAACTGGGCAGACATCATATCAAGTAACCTGTCATCTTGTGTAGCTACCGCATAGGGAGGGATAACTCGGAAAAGGTCAGAATTTTACATGTCATCCTACCTGATTGACTGCATTCTATGAAGACACCTGTTTGCCAAGCTCGTGTGCACTTGGAAACACACAGTGACCCTTGTATATGTTGCTTATCAGATTCTTTGGGCACATAGGTATGCAATTTTCTACAGGCTTATCTGCGAAGAGATTTTGATGCCCGTGTAGAAGCTAATCTTCCTCAAAGATCCCAATTTCTTGTCAGAGAACGCCATGGAAGCTATTTGTGAGTATGGGGACTACTTTTTCTCATAAGAAGGAACATACTTAAGGATGTATGGAGGCTCCAAAGCTCCATCACTACTTCCCAAATATGTTACGGATTATGTAATCCATAAAGACACAGTCAGACAAGTGTTCATAAACGGAGTAGTGAACTTCCTCTATGACATGAAAAAGGAAACCTTCCCACCACTCCCTTTCTGCATAGGGAGTTACAAAATCACCAAATTCAAAAGTGCCTCCGAGTTTGTAAAAGAGTTGGAAATTTTTCACTTTGGAGAGAAACGTTTCCATAGAAATGACAGTAATGGAAACATCGCAGAACATTACGCAGTCGTTGGGATATGCTATGAATACTGAGGCCACTTTGATAAGGAGGAAGAGGTGTACAGAAGATCCAGTAACATGACTGAGCTGAGCAAGCGGTTCAAGAAGAAAGGTAGCACCAGCGGGAGAAAAGATAGTAGTAGTGCAACAGAGAGGAAGTTGTAGAAGAAAAAAAAAAGAGGCCTTAAAGTTACAACAGGCTGAAGAAGAGAGAAAACAAAAGGAAGAAGCTGAAAAGAAACAAGAAGAGGCTTAGAAGCAGAAACAAGCAGAAGAGGTGTAGAAACAAAAAGAAGAAGAAAACATATTAGGGAAAGAAGAGGCAGAGAGAAAACAAAAGGAATTCGAGAAGGCAGTTGAAGAACTAAGGAAGAAGGAGGAGTAGGATAATATTAAGGAAGAATTGGACCAAGAAACAACTCAGAATGACCCGGTAGATCCTCCCACTGCATCAGGTGGCACAATCACAGCTGGGCATATTCCATTTGCAGAACTTGGGATCACTCCTTTCACCCTATCTAAGCAACACACGGTGGCGTGCTTAGGTACCATCTTTTTTTATAAGACAAGAAATACCATCACTGGAAGGTCTGAGAAATGGTTAAAAGTGGGGTCACAGGATGATGTGGTTACAGTGACCAAAAATACCGTCATGGATGGTACTCATAAAGACCGTAGGTGCATGGACTTTGTGAATGTAGCAGTTGCGTAAGCTAGTGTTGATAATGTTGATCATTGATGGAGAATGTAGAGCGTCAAAAGGAAAAAATGCTCAAGTTGAAAGATACCCTGGTCAAAACAAGAGGAAAAGGTATAGAGCTAAATAAAGCACGATTCTATCCTCTTGGAAAAAGAAAGAATCCAAAGGGAATACCAAGCTTTGGAGGAAGAAAAAGATGCCTTCGAGCGGGTAATGATTATGGAAGGAGAGAAAAGGGATTTTGAAGCCAGGATTTCAGAACTGGAATCAAAATAATTTGCAACAAGCCAACAAGTGGGGGAATTGAAAACCCAAGTAGAAGATTTGGTGGTATATAAGGGATCCTTGGAGGACCAACTAAAAATAGCTAATGAACTCAACCATGACATCACTCCATTCCGAGACCAGGCTTGCAACAATCGAAGGAAGATGCACCAAGTTCAAATTAAACTCTCGGATGAAATTTACAAAGTGAAGCTAATGGTGACAAGGTTAGAGGAGATTGCAGCAGAGTCACTGAACTTTAGGAAAAGACTAATGGAAATCAAAGGAAAGGTTCAAATCCAGCTAACCTGGGTGGAGGTCAATTCTACATTTCCAAAACACATGCCACAAAAAATAGCAGGAGGCATAAAGATAGAAATGGCACTCTTAGAGTTTTGCAGAAAAGATTCTGTAAGGTTGAATAATGAAATCGACAAAACTCTTGAAAAATGTCTTGAATTCTATAAAAAGATCATCCAATTTCACAATTAATTCCAGCTTCCTTTAGCTGAAAAGATCGTTAATCTTCCAGATAAGGATCAACATATGGTGTATTTGTGAGATAGACTGCAGGAGGATGTACAATACATTTAGAAGATGGAAGTCATAAATGAAGAGGATATTAAAAATTGAATTGCGCAAGCTTCTGTCAGCAATCACATTTTGGAAAGTGTGTGCAAATCCTCCCCAAAAAAGGTGACATGAGTGGAGACCCATTTGGTCGTGCACAAGGTTAACGCAAATGATAGAGCCCATAAATTACAAGACTATCGCAGAGGCAGCAGATGCATGGGGAAATTATATTTCAAGTTTGACTGGGCCCACTTGAGAACTTTTGTCTTTTTTGAATTTTTTCATTTTTATTGTAAAGTACTAAAAGACGAAATTTTAGAAGTCCTAGGCTTAGGGAAGTCAATGAGTCACTAGGAGACAATTTTGTAATATAAATAGATGTAGAGAGTACAAAAGGACTTTTCACTAGCTCAAGGAGGCTGGATTATTTTGTAAGGAGAACTCATGTTTTCTATGAATAAAGAAGGACCTACTTACTGGGGAAGGACTGCATAGGATTTTGCATGAATTGTGTGGAATTTCAAATGTGGAATTACTTCTATTTAGTTTCCATACAACAGTGAGATCGTTCTGACTTTTATGAATTATTTCTATTATGATGAATGGTTTTTCTTTCTATATAAAATCCTGTGTATGAATCGAGTAATGAATGTTTTATTTTTTCAAAGCTACCTTTGATAATCTTTCTATTGTAACTATGCATATGGAATTAAAACAGCTAACTACGAGATTTATTATGAATAATTACAATGCATTGCTCTACTTATTTAAAATTTTCTCCCTACGGGGATAGAATAGATTAGACTAGAATAAATTCGGTTATAATATATTTGTTTACATTCGTATTTGAAGAAGTGATTGAGGAATAGGAATGATAAGATGGGAGGTAAGAACCTACACATCACTTGTGAGGTTCGTGTTCATCAGTCACATGCATTTAGCTTAGGCATTTGCATCCCATTCATTCTTTTAAGAAAATTTACATAAATGGTGGATCAGGCCGTAACAGGTAAATATTTAAACAAACTTAATCTACGGTAGTCACACCGTTAACCGGGTGGATTCCCCACACCTAACAATGGATGATCTAGTTGGGATCGATTACCGGGGAGAATCCCTACTCTCAGTACCTAGAAATTTTCCAAGCATCAACACCCACATGGGAGATGATGTGATTCCATTCTATGGATAGAAACTAAATGACAACATACACAAGTACATTCCTTCAGAACCCATGAAACTGGGTCTTGAGCAAAAAAACAAGTCACATTCCTTACCATTGACAAGAAGAGACAAAAAATAACCTCAATTTTATGTGAATAAATATACTTGACCTTGAATCTTAGGGGACCAATGATCTACAACCCATTTTTACACATCTCCTGGGCTAGGCTAGAGGCTTCCAAACTTTCCAACTAGTGCATGCTCAAACGGGACAAGAGATTTTCTTCTTAGCTTCGAGAATGGGAGATCCAACTGTGAGATACCTTCCAATCATTTTACATAATGGCTTTGTTGGGTATGCCTTATTTATTCAATTTGAGAGACAATATGGTGGATAAAAATGCCTCAATCTCAAGCTTGGTGGTGTCTCCCATTTTTCCAATCCTTGGAATCCCTACTTGACTACATTTTGGACTCCAAAGAGGTGCATATTGCATTGGATTCGACATTCAAACATGTTTTGAGGAATCGCTTTGATTCATTCTCTAGGTCATTAGATCCTTAGTAGCAATAGTCTTTGATCAAGAGCAATGTGATGACAGTGGCAGGGTAAAACCCTAAACATAGATGAAGAACCTATGCATCCTCTCGCAGTTTTCTAATGCATTAAAACGTCCCTTACTACCATCATGCATTTTATTTAGGATTCCATGTGTCACTTCCATACACACATTTTTCCTATGTAATTGCCATGATCAAGAAAATTCCTTCAATAGTTAATAATCGTGTCACTTATGATCTTGTTGCAAGGTATAAACATTAAGTTTCCAGTTGACACACAACTATATGAAATTGCCATTCATCAATTAATCATCTCATTGCACATTTACCATGCTCATTCTTGTATTTGTATTATTTTAGGTTTTCCTTACATGTCTCTCAATCTCCCAACTCAAGATGAATGATTACATATGATAGATGTCCTTAGGATAAACCTTGGGACACAAGCCATGGCACAAGCTCCCACCAAATGACAAAGAATCTTAATTTGATACATCATGGAGAAGTTCTCAAGCAATGGCATTCTCATCAACCATGTTAATCCATTCTTTTGTTGCTTTAGAGAACTCCACTTTTGAAGTGTTGATATGAACACAAGGCTCTCATTATCACAAACCACATTTGCTCGAGATTCGAGGATTGCATAGGCTTTGATATAATGTTATATTTACACATGTGGGAGAGAGATAAACACAAGCATGCACACATGGATCAAATCCTAAATACAAAATGGAATCCCTAACCTAAGAAAACCACATAAATATATCTTCAATACCCTTGGTGAATCCACCCAAGATTGGGCACTTGAGGCAATTTACAAGGTAGACAATAACCCTATTAACTAAGTTTCCATCATAGGAATACCATGGACGTTGGCATGATAAATCACCTATAGTGTATTATTAATTGAGTGAAAGTTTAACCTAACAAGTGGGCATCAATGTTATATTTACACATGTGGGAGAGAGATAAACACAAGCATGCACACATAGATCAAATCCTAAATACAAAATGGAATCCCCAACCTAAGAAAACCACATATATATATCTTCAATACCCTTGGTGAATCCACCCAAGATTGGGCACTTGAGGCAATTTACAAGGTAGACAATAACCCTATTAACTAAGTTTCCATCACAGGAATACCATGGCCATTGGCATGATAAATCACCTATAGTGTATTATTAATTGAGTGAAATTTTAACCTCACAAGTGGGCATCCTTTATGAATGGAAAAATACTTTAAATCAGTTGAGAAAATTATTAACTTTATCTTCTTGAATTTTGAGCACTAATACTAATCGTTTAACTACACTTGAAAAATATCCTTGATAGACAATTCCATTATAATTATTGCTTGAAAATATGAATTAATCAACCTTTACACGAGGAATGCTAATATGTGAAGGCTTAACCTAACAAGTGGGTGTCCTTATGAATAGAAAAATTCTTTAAATCAGCTGGCAAAAGTATTAACTTTGTCTTCTTGAATTTCAAGCACCAATTCTAATCGTTTGACTACACTTGAAAAATATCCTTCATAGACAATCCCATTATGATTATTGCTTGAAATATGAATTAATTTACCTTTACATAGGGAATTCTAATTTCAAAAGGTTTTAAAACCTAAAAATAAACTCAAAGAGTCCTCCCTTAATACCAAAAGATTGTGGTCCAGAAATAACCCAAATAAGGATGGATTGAGCTTGATTGCATAACGTCAAGATACTGTTGAGCGCTATGGCCTTGATGGATGCCATGAATGTGTCTTATGGGTGATATTAGGCTAGGGAAGATTGTAACTCTGAAATTCATTTATCCCTACCAACCCCAAGTTGATGGGACTTGCCTTGATAAAATTGAATCTTAAACACTATAACTATTTTGGATCGAGACAAAGTGATTTAAAATTGATGACTAATACTCTTCTAGTGTTAAATAAGACAGTATTTACTATAATCATCTATGAATGTCACCCTTTTATACTCTTAAATGGGGCAAGATATTAAATTGAGCACATAGATCTATGGATCAACACACAACTCACAAAATAGATCACACAATTTACTCAGCAATTGAAGAATGAAACAGTGGAAAAATGGCTTGCAACTATGAATGCTTTCATTAATCAAAAGTAATTAGATAATAATTACAATGAAGTACAATGGCTAAATAGCCACATGCAATTCGAATCCATGCAAGGAAATTCAAATTGATTGGACTCTACTTGATTGAATGGGTAACTAACCTTGTCTAAATCATTATCGGAGTTCATCGGAGTTCAAAATCCAAACTCAAGTGTCTAATTCAGTGTTGACTAGTCTAACTGACTGAGGTAGGTGGGTAAATGCACCTCACCTGCATGCAACCACCATGCAATCCTAGCGCTAACTAAATAGAACTAAGTGTAGGGAACTAGAACTGAAAGTAACTGACTCCTAACTGAGCTTGACTAGTCACCAACTGAACTCAACTGATGGAGGTTGGTATCAACACTCCTAGTGGCTCCTAATTTGTAGGGATTGATCTAGGAGGATCCTAAACTAATGCATGCAAGTGAAATCAGTGGAAATTGGCCTCAATTAGCGTTCCCCGCACTTTAGTAAATGGTGCATGTGCCCTAATCAGGCCAAGTGGACCCAATGGTGCTAGTGACTAAAAATAGACTGAAAGGACTCCCGAATTAGACATGACTCCTGATTTAGACATAATGAACAAATTGAATAAGGGAGGATTAATAATCCTAACACCCCCCTGAATGCTAGCTTGGACAATTTGTCGGCCCTGGTAACTAAGACCATAGGTCACCCATTACAGCAAGTAAGGTAAAGTAACTGTTCAACACAAGGAGCTATGGAAAAAACCACATGGGGAAAAATCCCCACTCCCCCCTCTAACTAAGCAGATAGAATTAGGATTCAAGTTTGAAAAACTTGAAAATGTGTTGCTGCAGTCTCTATGATGTAGTGGGGAAGCATGCATGATGTTTTGTGCACAAGTATCCTGGGGCCTAGCATGTAGAATTCTCCATCTTCTCCCAAAATAATGATGGAAGGAAGGAGGAATGTAACCTTTTCCTCTTACTGGATGAAGAGGTGTATGATCCACTCTATTCTTTTGACTGTAGTGATACTAAGCCCTTTCCATGTAGCATCTTGCAGGAAGTATATGCATCTCTTTGAAGGAGGTAATATTGCATGACATAGCACAAGGGTCTTTCCCTTCTGAATGTCAGATGGGTTTCCACTCATCTTCCTAGCTTCCAATTTGGAAGTAGGGACTGGATCTGGATCTGAGTCACCCTAAATCTCAATCTTATAAAATGTTATAGCTGGATCTACAATACTAGTGGAAACTGCAAAAGAAACAGATTAATTTTTTTTACCTTCCCTTGCAAGTGGCTGTTCAGAGTGCACTGGTTCTGAAAATGACATGAAGTGTGAGAACTCATATTCCTTGGAGGCATGATTTGTAGCACCCTTCACTATGATGTTCCCAGTAGAGATATATGTGATCTTCACTCAGTTAGGACCATAGCATGACTCGCTTTGGAGAGCCAGTATGAGTCATCTGGTATACAAATAATAGGTTTGTAGCTAGGGAGGGAACATAAAGCACATCTTTGAACTTTCCATGTTCAAGCTTGATAGAGCCCTTCCCTTTGGCTTGAATTTTACTGCTATTTCCCATCTGAATACTAGGACCATCAAAATATTACAAGGAAGAGAATGATTCTCTAGATGCAACCATATGATTGGAAGCTCTGAAATTAATGAGGAAGGCATGTGTTGTTGAGCAGCTAGCCTTCAGTGCATGTCATGTCTCTTCATGTTCTTCAGTTTCTTCTCTATGGTCATCCTTCCTTACGCTAGCAAGTATAGCAATGTTATGTTTCTTCAGAAGAAGAGGCATCTCAACAATTGTTCTTCTCATATAGGATATTTCTGGATGAAAACCCTTTCCACAGTAAGAACATAGTGTCTTTTCGTTTCCATTCTTCTTGCTTCTCTTCGAACCTGAAGGCTCATTTCACTACTCTTTATCTACATGAGACTCATCCTTTTGCTTCCCTTTATCATTTGCTACCTTAGGTCCTCTTGTAACCAGTGCTTGATCTCTGGAAGATCAAATTATCCCCATTTGGAGCAACTTGTCATGCTCCTAAGTGAGAGATTCAATGAAGGAGTTAAGAGTAGGCATCTTCCAGTTTGGTGTAGAGAGCTTCATAGAATGAAATGTTGATACAAAGACTAAATAGTCTGCACCAAGTTTGGAGAGAATGGCAATGATGAGTTGATCATCCTCCTTCTAAACCTTGCACGGCTTCAATTGGAACACTAGATGCTTGAATTTTGTGAAGAAGTCATTTAGTGTTTTGAAATTGGCTGGATGAATGGAGATCAGCTCATTCTCCAGCTGATAGATCCTTAGATCATCTTGCTTGTCTAATAAGGAAGCAAGATTATACCAAACCTCCTTGGGAGGCTTCAATCCATTTATGTGGAAGAGAATCTCTCGAGAGATTGAGAGGCATAAGCATCTGTAGGCTTCATCAAGCCTATTCCAGTACTTTTCTTTGTCAACATAATGAATTGGCTCTTTCTTTGTCTCCATTGTGAGTCTAAAGATTCTTTTGGAGCATAGTTGCATCTCCATGTCCTCCTTCCACTGGTGGTAGTTGAAAGGAGTGAGAAGATGCATTGGAGGATCCATTTAGAATGCAAAGAAGAGGACTGAGATGATGTAGTGAATGTAGTGAAGGAGACTGGTAAACATGTAAATCACACAATAAAATAGACAAAATAAGGTTGTCATTCTGCACTTTTGGAATTTCCTCCACACCCAGCATAGTTGATCAAGCAATCTTGATCAACAATTCCTTAACTTGGTATGTTAAGTGGTAAATTCTCCACTTCTGGTGCAGTACTTGAAGGAGAAATTTTTCTCAAAAAACAAATTTTGATCCAAGTATGGATCTATAGTAGGAGAAGTGCCTTGTCCTACCAAGGCTCTGATACCATATTAACTTGAGCACATAGATCTATGGATCAACACACAACTCACAAAATAGATCACATAATTTACTCAGCAAAAGAAGAATGAAACAATGCAAAAATGGCTTGCAACTATGAATGCTTTCATTAATCAAATGTAATTAGATAATAATTACAATGAAGTACAATGGATAAATAGCCACATGCAATTGAAATCCATGTGAGGAAATTCATATTGATTGGAGTCTACTTAACTGAATGGTTAAATGACCTTGTCTAAATCGTTATCGAAGTTCAAAATCTAAACTCAAGTGTCTAATTCAGCGTTGACTAGTCTAACTGAATGAGGTAGATGAGTAAATGTGCCTCACCTACATGCAGCCATGAAATCCTAGCGCTAATTGAATAGAACTTAGTGTAGGGAACTAGAACTAAAAGTAACTGACTCCTAACTGAGCTTAACTAATCACCAACTGAACTCAACTGATGGAGGTTGGTATCGGCACTCCCAGTGGCTCCTAATTTGTAGGGATTGATATAGGAGGATCATAAACTGATGCATGCAAGTGAAATCAGTGGAAGTTGGCTTCAATTAGTGTTTCCCACACTTTAGTAACTGGTGCATGTACCCCAATTAGGCCAAGTGGACCCAATGGTGCTAGTGACTAAAAATAGACTGAAACGACTCCCGATTTAGACATGACTCTTGATTTAGACATAATGACCAAATTGGACAAGGGAGGATTAATAATCCTAACACAAGAGTCATAATGAGTATGAATATTACCACCCACTTTGACTGGAATTAGAGATCGAAAGGCTAGTTGAAGCAACCCTCCTATTGATTTAGGGAGATAACCAATGTAACATATTGTGTTGAACTGAAAGTTGCTTTTTGAGTCAATAGGTGCATCATTGGATGTCTACATGCAATGTATCTTCCTTGTGTATCTTGTTCTATAAAAGAGGCCTAGGGAACATCACTAGGATTGTGAGTGAGTTGTGGTTTTGAGCTATTGTGGTGTATTTCTCTTTTTTAGTTTTTCAATAGAAGATATATGTGATGGGAGAAGAGATGAGCTTTCCTACAAAGACTTTTCATTTCATATTCATGAAAATAATATATTATTACAAATTGATTACATAGAATGATGTAGAAATGATACCTAGCTAATGAAAACAACCAACGACCCCCCTACTAATCAGGAAACCAAGGGTTGATTGTTGGCCCAAAAGGACATTTGTTTCTGCCTCGTTATTTTTGGTCTCAAATGTATTTCCTTTCCCTTGTGAGAGGAGGGGATGGATGAGTTGATTTCTTTAGAACTATAGCAAAGGAAAGAGATTCAAATGGCTCAAACAAATGATAACATGACACTAGAATTGTGAGTTCTTTCTCCACGGCCTTCTCTTTTAATTCTACTTCCTCCTTTAATTCCTTTGTTTCTTCTTCTTCCTCCTCCGGTTCCTTTGTTTCCTATTCTTACTCCTTTTATTCCTTTACTTCCTATTCTTGCAGTAAACCCCCCTCATTGACTAGAGGTTAAATTTTGGATGGGTCCAATATGCCTTCAAAATGCATTAAATCTGCCACCAATTACTTCATTTTCCTTCTTCATATCATCTAGATTTCCCAAAACTTGAAATTTTGTACTACTTGGATTAGTTGGCCCTTCTTGGGGTGAATTTGGAGACTCCTTGCATTGGTATTTCTTGTGCTTGCTTTGAACCAACATGAATTCATATTCTTCACTTGGTAGATGCTTTTGGGGAGGTTGTTCCACTTCTATTTTTGGTCATTTTTTGGGGAAAATGCCCACAAGTGTGAAATGCAATACACTTAAAAGGGATATGTTTATAATACAGGGTTTCATGGAGGCTCCACCCATATATATTCATCTACAGAGCCTTTGGAAGACCCTTCTCCAAGTCTAGCTCCACATAAATGCAACACAAGAGAACACATTTCCTTTTGGCTTCGCTAAGTCAATACGTCAACCCAGATTATTCCCAATATCTCTAAAAGTGTTATCATCCCCAAAAAATATAAGCATATGAGGTAACCTAGCTAACCCACATGGGATATAAAGTGATTCCATTCTATGGATTGAAACTAAATGACAGCTTACACAAGTACATTGCTTTGGAACCCATGAAACTGGGTCTCGCGCAAAAAAAAAGTCACATTCCTCACCATTGACAAAAAGAGACACAAAATAACCTCGATTTTATGTGAATAAATATACTTGACCTTAAATCTTAGGGGACCAATGATCTACAACCCATGTTTACACATCTCTTGGGCTAGGCTAGAGGCTTCCAAACTTTCCAGCTAGTGCATGCTCTAACGAGACGAGAGATTTTCTTCTTATCTTCGAGAATGGAAGATCCAATTGTGGGATACCTTCCAATCATTTTACAAAATGGATTTGTTGGGTATTACTTATTTTATTCAATTTGAGAGACAAGATGGTGGAGAAAAATGCCTCAATCTTAAGCTTGGTGGCGTCTCCCATTTTTCCAATCCTTGGGACACCTACTTGACTACAGTTTGGACTCTAAAGAGGTGCATATTGCATTGGATTTGACATTCAAATAGGTTGTGAGGGATCGCTTTGATTAGTACTTTAGGTCATTAGATCCTTAGTAGCAAAACTCTTTGATCAATAACAATGTGGCAACAGTGGCAGGGTAAAACCCTAAACATATATGAAGAACCTATGCATCCTCTTGCAGTTGTCTAATGCATTAAAATGTCTGTAACTACCATCATGCATTTTCTTTAGGATTCCATGTGTCACTTTCCATACACACATTTTTCCTAAGTAATCGGCACAATCAAGAAATTCCTTCAATAGTTAAAAATCACATCACTTATGATCTTGTTGCAAGGTATAAACAATGAGTTTCCATAGTTGACACACAACTATATGAAATTGACACATCGCCGATTAATCATCTCATTGCACATCTACCATGCCCATTCTTGTATTTGTATTATTTTAGGTTTTCCTTACATGCCCCTCAATCTCCCAACTCAAGATGAATAATTACATATTATAGATGCCCTTAGGCTAAACCTTGGGACACAAGGCATAGCACAAGCTCCCACCAAATGAAAAAGCACTCTTAATTTGATACATCATGGAGAATTTTTCAAGCAATGGCATTCTCATCAACCATGTTAATCCATCCTTTTGTTTCTTTTTAGCACTCCACTTTTGAAGTGTTGAGATGAACACAAGGCTCTCATTATCACAAACCACAGTCGCTAGAGATTCTAGGTTTGTATAGGCTTTGATAAAATGTTATATTTACACATGTGGGAGAGAGATAAACACAAGCATGCACACATAGATTAAATCCTAGAAACAAAATGGAATCCCCAACATGAGAAAACCACATAAATATATCTTCAATACCCTTGGTGAATCCACCCAATATTGGGAACTTGAGGCAGTTTACAAGGTAGACAATGGCCATATTAACTAAGATTCCATCGCAGGAATACCATGGGCATTCGCATGGTAAATCGCCTTTAGTGTATTATTAATCAAGTGAATGTTTAACCTAACAAGTGGGTGTCCTTTATGAATGAAAAAAATCTTGAAATCATTTGAGAAAATTATCAACCTTATCTTCTTGAATTTTGAGAACTAATACTAATCGTTTAACTACACTTTAAAATATCCTTAATAGACAATTCCATTATAATTATTGCTTGAAAATATGAATTAATCAACCTGTACATGGGGAATGCTAATATGTGAAGGCTTAACCTAACAAGTGGGTGTCCTTATGAATAGAAAAAATCTTTAAAGCAACTGACAAAAGAATTAACTTTATCTTCTTGAATTTTAAGCACTAATTCTAATCGTTTGACTACACTTGAAAAATATCCTTGATAGACAATCCCATTATAATTATTGCTTGAAATATGAATTAATTTGCCTTTGCATAAGGAATGCTAATATCAAAGGGTTTTAAAACTTAAAAATAAACTCAAAGTGGCCTCCCCTAATACCAAAAGATTATGGTCCGGAAATAACCCAAATAAGGATGGATTGAGCTTGATTGCATAATGTCAAGATATTGTTGGGCGCTATGGCCTTGAATGGATGCCATGAATGTGTCTTATGGGTGATATTAGGATAGGGAATATTTCAATTCTGAAATCCATTTATCCCTATCAACCCCAAGTTGATGGGACTTGCCTTGATCAAATTGAATCTTAAACACTATAACTATTTTGGATCGAGACAAAGTGATTTAAAATTAATGACCAATACTCTTCTAGTGTTAAATAAGTCACTATGTACTGGAATAATCTATGAATGTCACCCTTTGATACTCTTAAATAGGGCAAGAGTCATAATGACAATGAATATTACCACCCACTTTGAATGGAATTAGAGCTCAAAAGACTAGTTGAAGCAACCCTGCTATTGATTTAGGGAGATAAAAAATGTAACATATCATGTTGAACTGAAAGTTGATTTTCAAGTCAATAGGTGCATCATCGAGTGTCTACATGCAATGTATCTTCCTTGTGTCTCTTGCTCTATAAAAGAGACCTAGGGCACATCACTAGGATTGTTAGTGAGTTGTGGTTTTGAGTTGTTGTCGTGTTTTTCTCTTTTTTAGTTTTTCAATAGAAGATATATGTGATTGAGAGTTTAGATTTGTATATTTTGTTGTTCGTACTTCTAGTAGCGTGAATTTATTGATTAACATATTCACAGGTTCCTTTTGATTGAAGTTTTTTCACTCTTCTAGGTACACATTGTTTGGGTTATTCTTCAAGAGCGAAATCTTCTTACCATGGTTTGAAACTTAACATGGCCCTCACTAACATGTGGGTGAGATGGAGAATTCAAAATTCCACCACTTTCTTAAGCTAACTATGCACTTGGATATCCTAAATACCCCTACTAAACTATGCATTTGTTGTTGCGAGAATTAGTTACCCGCAACTTGAAAACTCAAATGTCGTATTTTGTTGTTAAAGAGAAAAAAGAATCAACTTGAATTTGCGATGAAAAATGTCATGAAAGACTGTTAGTAAAGGATTATATGTAAAATGTTTTCATGAGTCATGTTGCCCATAACATAATAACTATGCATAGTTTCCCGTGGGAAAATTTTGAAGTGAATAGAGATGCATCTTTACATAATTCACTTCTTAAATTAGACTAGTGGTCTCTCGCTTGATAACTAGCAATTGATGATGCAAAATTGGTTGATATACATCTTCTAGGAGGGGCAAGAGTATTAGATGATAAGAAACATGTTCAAGGGAAGTGGTGTTAAATTTTTCACCTACAATATAAAAGTAAGTATCATCATGCATTATATCCCTAGTGGTTTATACAATCCTTTTCAGAATCAATACCTCACAACCTCATGCATAATAGATCAAATATTAGTTCTGACATGGTAACCCAAAATTGAGGAAATCACACTAAGATGTCTTCAATTCCCTTGGCTAACCTTCAATTCCCTTGGCTAACCCAACCAAGACTAGCAACTCAAGGCACTTTACAATGTCGAGAATGAGCCTCTTAATAGTTTGCCATCACATGAATACCATGGGATAAAACAATGTGCTATGATAAGAAAACTATGCAATATTATTGAACAAGTAAAGGATTAACTTAACAACCCCCTCTTGAAACTTGAATTGGAATAAAAACCTAGCCCACTATAATCTTATCTAAGAACCCAAGAATATTACATTATACCCTCCCTTAATTATATCACCTGGAATGATTTATAGCCAAATAATGGTCCACTTATAGAGCCTTCAACTAACACATATCTCACTCCAATTGTTAACAACCCATTTTAATTGACCAAATAATTAAGGGATATTCATGCAAATTGGTCTTATAGTAATATAGCCTTTACATGGATAAATAAACAATCTCCAAACTCAACAAAAAGAACTCCATATTGACAAGACTATTGTCATGCATTTTTTCTAAGATTCCATGCAATACTTCCCCATGATACAACTCTTGCCAAGGTAATTGTCACCATTAAGGAAATTCCTTCAATAGTTAACAATCATGCCACTTATGATCCCGCTACAAGGTGTAAACATCAAGTTTCCATATTTGACACACAACTATATGAAATTGGCACATCATCCATTGAACATCTCATTGCACATCTACCATGTTCTTTCTAATGATGTTCTTTGAGGCCAATTGTTTTTCTTTTCATGCTTCTTAATATTCCCACTTCAAGATGAATAATACCATATTGTAGAGCTCCTTAGGCCAAACATTGGGATGCAATTCAAAGCACAAGATCCCACCAAATGACAAAGCTCTTTTAATATGACATCATCATGGAAATATTATTAAGCAATGACATTCTCACTAGCAATGAGAATACATACTCTTGTTGCTTTTGTGAACTTCACTTTTGTAGTGTCGATATAAGCCAAAGGCTCCTAGTATCACAAACCGCTCTCACTCAAGATTCTAGGCTTTCATAGGCTCTGATAACATGTTATATTTTACACATGCAAGGAAGAGATAAATACAAGCACACATACATAGATCAAAGCCCATATTAAAATGGAAACCTCAACTTGCAAAATCACACAAATATATCTTCAATACCCTTGGTTAATCCAGTCAAGAATGAACACTTGAGACACTTTACATTGTAAAATGAGTCTCTCCAATAAACTACAATTACATGAATACCATGGACTAAAACAATGTGGTAAGGTAAACTATTTACATTATATATTGATTACAATGGACTAAAACAATGTGGTAGGGTAAACCATTTACATTATATTATTGATAATGTAAAACTTTAACGCAACAAATACACATCTTTATCTTTAAATCAATTACATTATGTTATTGATCAAATCAAGAATTAACTTAACAAGAGCCATGAGGTGGCAATATCCCAATGTTGCCACCTGTCTCAAAGTTGCCACTTTGATCAATTGCTAGCTATTTGATGTCTACTTTTGTACACAATGCATATGTGTGAATTAGAAAACAACAACGATAATTAAAGCACTATATTTATATGTGAGATCAAACTAGCTTGGATAAAATTTGAATACAATGTTTAAGGCATAAAGAAACATACCACTGAACAAGACATGACATCGTAGTGAGTGAAAATACATTATTTGAATACATGTACTTAACATACAATGTGCTATTGCAGTTTTGTTCACATCATTGCAATATTATTTTGTGCATAGTTTGAGACAAATATTCAGTAATGAATCTTAAAGCCATGTTTATTGACAATGATCAAAACATATCCATTGCACAATTCAGAGCGGCATGAAGCGCATGTTTTGTCTTTATTATATATACTCATTGTTGAAACAAATATTATAAATTAACAAAGAACAAGAACATACATGTAAACTGTCTTCAATAGGAAGCATCACACTTCCTATGAGCTGTTGTTAATTAACTAAAGCAAACAAAGTTTGTTTGAAAATATTTTGTGTGGAAAAGAAAATAAGAGTCAATTACTCAAATAAGCAAATTCATATACTATTCTAGACATCAATTGCTAAAGACAGATAAAAATGTTTGTGTTTCATATGCCATGAGTTTAAGAGCAATGAACAGATAAAAATGTTTGTGTTTCATATGCCATGAATTTAAGAGCAATGAACAGTATTTGAAACCATAACCAAACTCTCAAAATTGGACTAGAAAGCATATGGAATCTGTTTAACTAAAAACCATGTGAACTGTATATTGCCATGTGTCATTACAATGCTTGTCACTGCAGTGAAGACAAAAACAAAACCAAATTTAAAATTTTGCTAACTGTTGATAGCCTTTGTGTTGCAAGAAAGAAAATATGCATAGGCAGTTGCTATCATTCAAATCTGTAGATAGCATAAGCGATAAAAAATAAAAAAAAGAGTTACCACATGTCAAGAATTTCTTTCTTTCTTTTGTTGTTGTATCACAAAAAGAGTTACAACATGTCAAGCGTTTCTTAATAAGTGTTTTTTTTCTTTGATTTCTTCAAAAAATAAGTTTGTTAAGTAATCAAATATGTTAAGGTACATTGTTGCTCGATATATGTGTAGAGGTTGTTGTCTAGTGTGCATATTAACAATGGAAATAAGAGTCATCTAATACCATTTTTGTTGACAGTGAATATGTCCAAGGAAAACTATTAAACTTTCTAGTCAGTTATGATGGTGGAAGATTTTTTTTTCCTAAAAACAAAATAAAGTTACCAAGAGATCAGATGTCAAAGAGAGTTTTTACTATTAGATTAAATTTCACGATTCTGAAAAATGCGGAATAATAAACTCTGAAACAGAATCGAAATAGGAACACTGAATAGATAATACCTCCAACCATTGATGCTGCTGACTTGTTGTAGAAGATTTCCCTGTTCCACAAGATTTAGCTTCCTGTACGGTACTTCCAAGCTCTGCTTACTCTTTCTTGATGGTGTAAAACTGAAGGGGATTGAGTTAGTGAGCTTGGGGACCAAACAGGGGTTTAATAGCCAAGCTTCCATCAAGCTTCTGTTGGCTATGTGTCAACTGTTCCACAAATCGAGGTAGAGAACCCTAGATGGAGTAATGGACCACTCCAAAAGCTCCCAGCAAGATAACAGTCTCCATAACTAGAAATCAAATCGAGTTCAGTTGGAAACCGAATGAACCGGCGGTAGTGTGAGGAGCCACTCAATGCGGGAGCTTACATTCTCCCACTTGGTCCATACTTCCAAACTTAATGTCTCATCTTAAAACCTATTGACAATATGTATTTAGTAATAGATACAAGAATCATGGCGATAAGTCCTCTTATGACAAGTATTACCTTCCATGTATTACTATGTATTTATTGCTATTTTAATTTATGTGGCAACAATTTCTTAATGAATAAACCTTATGTTTATTCTTGGTCCTCATAGATGAATTTTCTCAAATTAAATTAAGGTGCACATAAGTATGAGAAAAAACATCATAGTAATTAAGAATTTCATTAAAAATAGCATTGTCCATACAATGAGAAACTACATAATGGAACCAAGTCCTGTATTCATTACATGATCCTTGAATTTAAACGGTGGCATGCCCTTAGTCAAAGGATCAGTGATCATCAACTCAGTGTTGACATGCTCAATGACCACTTTCTTTTCTTTAACATGTTCCCTTATGGCTAAATACTTAATGTCGATGTGTTTATTTCAACTCCTACTTTTGTTGTTTTTAGCCATAAAAACAGCAGTTGAATTGTCGCAATACATTCTCAATGGCTTAGATATAGAATCCATAATTCCAAGCCCAGAAATGAAAATTTTAAGCCATACACCATGTAAAGTAGCATCAAAACAGGAGACGAACTCGGCTTCCATAGTGTAAGTGGCAATCAAGGTCTGCTTGGCACTCCTCCATGATACAGCTCCACCGACCATCATAAAAATATATCCTAATGTTGATTTACGTGAATCAACACATCCAGCAAAGTTAGAATCTAAGTAGCCAATTACTTCCAAATTGTCAGTTCGTCTATACATAAGCATGTAGTCTTTAGTTCCTTGAAGATACCTCATTACTTTCTTTGCAGCTCTCCAGTGGTCTATACCTGGATTACTCTGATATCGTCCCAACATTCCCACAACAAATGCAATGTTAGGTCTTGTGCAGACCTGAGCATACATTATTCTTCTGATAGCAGAAGCATATGGAATGTTCTTCATTTGTTCCCTTTCAAGGTCGTTCTTCGGGCATTGGTTCAAATTGAACCTATCACCCTTCACAATGGGAGCTATACTTGGTGAACAATCCTTCATCTGAAATCTCTCTAAAATTTTATTAATATAGGTTTCCAGAGACAGACCTAAGAGGCCTCGAAATCTGTCTCTATGGATCTTAATGCCAATGACATAATATGCCTCACCCATATCCTTCATATCGAAATTTTTAGAGAGGAATTGTTTCACTTCATGCAACATAGCCTTATCATTGTTTGCTAGCAAAATGTCATCCACATATAAAACAAGAAAACAAAATTTACTCCCACTAACTTTTAGGTATATACATTGATCCATAATGTTTTCTTCAAAACCAAAAGAAGAAATTACATTATGGAATTTCAAATACCATTGGCGGGATGCTTGTTTTAAACCGTACAAGGGTTTCTTGAGCTTGCAAACCAATTGCTCACCATCACTAGAGGGGAATCCTTCAGTTTGTTTCATGTAAACCTCCTCCTCTAGATCTCCATTTAGAAAAGCCATTTTCACATCCATTTGATATAACTCCAAGTCGAAATGGGCTACTAATGCCATAATAACGCGCAAGGAATCTTTCTTAGATACAAGAGAGAAAGTCTCAGTGTAGTCGATCCCTTCTATCTGAGTGAATCCTTTAGCAACAAGTCTAGCCTTGTATCTCTCAATGTTGCCCAATGAGTCTTTCTTTGTCTTAAAGACCCATTTACATCCAATGGCTTTTGCACCATTAGGCAACTCAACAAGATCCCAGACTTCGTTACTCTTTATAGAATTCATCTCTTCCTTCATGGCATCGTACCATAATTCTGATTCTTTGCAATTCATGGCTTGTGAAAAGGACTCGGGATCATTTTCGGCTCCAATGTTAAAGTCAAATTCTTGTATATACACAACATAATCATCAGGAATTGTTGATCTCCTTGGTCTAGTAGATCTTCTTAATGTTGTATCACTATCTTCTTGAGAAGTATGTGGTTCAACTCGTTGTTCAAAAGTTCTTGGAAACTCTTGAACTACCTGATCTACTAGAATGCCGTCAGCAGCTTGTGGAACTTCAACAATTGGTTGTTCAACACCAGTTTGTACTTGAGGGGTGCTGTGAACAATAACCAATCTATCACTTGAGGTGGAAGGTTGAGATTCTGAATGATCCTTCTCGAAAACTATGTTCCTGGTTAGATCGCTCCCATTGATCAAGTCATTTTCAAGAAATTTTGCATTTCTTGATTCCACAATCCTAGTGCCGTGAAATGGACAATAAAATCTGTAACCTTTAGACCTTTCAGCATATCCAATGAAATACCCACTAATGGTCCTTGGGTCCAGCTTCTTTTCTTGTGGATTATATATTCTCACTTTAGACGAGCATCCCCAAACATGCATATGTCACAAACTTGGTTTCCAACCTTTCAATAATTGAAATGGCGTTTTAGGAATGGCCTTGGTTGGAACTCGGTTTAATATATACACTGTCGTCTTAAGTGCTTCAGTCCACAAGGATTTAGGAAGATTGGACCTGCTAAGCATACTCCGCACCATGTCCAATAAAGTTCGATTTCTTCTTTCTGCTACACCATTCTGGTCGGGTGAATTAGGCATGGTGTATTGGGCAACAATCCCATGCTCTTGAAGAAATTTTGCGAATGGCCTAGGTGCTTGTCCATCTTCTGTGTATCTACCATAATATTCTCCACCTCAAGCTGATCTCACGATCTTAATTTGCTTGCTGCATTGTTTCTCTACTTCAGCCTTAAATATCTTAAAGGCATCTAATGCTTCATTCTTTTTATGAAGCATGTAGAGATACATATATCGTGAGTAATTATCTATAAAATAGATGAAGTATCTCTGACCATGTGAGTCCATCTCTGGACTACATATATCAGTATGTATGATCTCTAATATGTCTGAAATCCTATTGGCACCTTTCTTTGACTTGTTGGTCTACTTTCCTTTTATGCAATCCACACAAGTCTCAAAATCAGTGAAATCCAGAGTATTAAGTACTCCTTCATTTACCAATCTTTTAATTCTTTCTATGGAGATATGATCTAACCTCCGGTGCCATAATTTAGAGGAATCTTCATTAATAACACATCTTTTAGTGCCAGTGTGAACATGCATTGAATCATAAGTGACATTGTTTTGTAAATTAATGCGGTAAAGAACATCAGACAAAATACCATTCCCAACATAATCAGATTTATAAAATAAATTGACGGATGTTTCTGAAAAGTTAAAGGAATATCCAAAAGGTATAAGTCTTGAAACTGAAATCAAGTTTCTAGAAAAACTTGGAACATAAAATACCTTTTCTAATTCTAAAACAAAGCCACTACTTAAAGTTAAATAGCATGTTCCTATAGCT
>LPNX010080724.1:52807-116883 GCA_001517045.1 Pseudotsuga menziesii
AAATTTATGAAAGATTATAACCACCAAGTATAATTCTTTTTCTAAATAATATGCATATCATCACTAACAACATAAGGCAAGTTTCTTGTGAATAAGATGAGTTACAAAGTAGTGCATAGATGGATAGCACAATATCAGACAAAAAACAAAGTGTAATAAGACAACAGCTTGTGCCCTAAGCCATCATCCACATACAACATTATGTATGAAAAAAGAACGAGTAGAATCACAATGGATTCTATCTTATTATAGTTAAAACCACAATAAGATATGCATAATAAGCAAAAAGCCCTTGGGATGGTTTGAGAACATATATTGCCCATCCACAATCATTTAAATTAAAATACACTACTACAATTCTCAATACAAATTTACAACACACTTTCCAAAATAAATTTAGCAGCAACGTTAATGCTATCCCACATTCTAAATATGTGCTTATTCAAATGCTTAAAGAGATATGATTTAAAGTAATATTTACCCATGTTGACCTGAGTATTAATTGTTGAGGAATAAACAATGAGTTCATGACATTAAAATCCTGTATATCATTGCTATCAAGCTATATTTATAACCTGCAAGGATTGTTTTATGGATTTATCCCATGTTCTCATTACCTCATACATACACAAATACATATTTAGAACTTGCAAAGTTATCATTTACATCACTCTTTGTATACTGTCAAAACTACAAGGAATGTTTTATGGATTTATCCCATAGTTTAGAGTCTAAACCTCAAAGCAATTATGGTCACCAACAGGTCATGACAGACCTCAAATCACAGTGGCAGCCCAGGAAGTCACCCAACAAGATATCAGACGAATTAGACAAGGTTCTAATAGGCAGTGGCCTCCACAAGCTACCAAAGGCAACCCTAAACATAGCAGATATGACCGATACAAGATCTCAACAGGCAGAGACCTCCACAAGCAGTCCACAGAACAGGAGAACTGACCTTAAAAAAACAGTGACTTCCACAAGCAGCCACAAGACAGTCCACGACTGGGGTTGGTAGGAATCCCCAGGGTTGCAGCCCACACAAACAATCCACAAACAGGCTGCAGCTTGCTCTAACAGCTCACAAAGGAGGGTACCAGGCATCCCTAAGGCTACGGCCTGCTTCAAGACAGAAAAATAGTCTACGTAGAGGAGCAGCACAGTCAACAGGGTAGTAGATCGGTTCCATAAGTAAACTTAAAGATGGGCAATAACTTCACAACTCCACAGTACCAAAAAACAAACCAAATAAAAACGCAGGAATTATAAGCTCTTCCCCTTACCATTCACATCGTAGGAAGCTAATGCATAAAATTTCAAATCAAATCGAATAAAAACGCAGGCTTTATGAGCTCTGCCCTCTACCATTCACATCCAATGCAAACACACAGAGAAAACCCTGCAGTGGCGACTACATACAGAACACCAAGGCAGAGATAAATGGGCTTTGATACCAACTGTTAGATTAAATTTCACGATTTTGAAAAATGCAGAATAATAAACTCTGAAACAGAATCGAAATAGGAACATTGAATAGATAATACCTCCAGCCATTGATGCTACTAACTTGTTGTAGAAGATTTCCCCGTTCCACGAGCTTTAGCTTCCTGTACGGTACTTCCAAGCTCTGCTTACTCTTTCTTGATGGTGTAAAACTGAAGGGGATTGAGTTAGTGAGCTTGGGGACCAAACAGGGGTTTAACAGCCAAGCTTCCATCAAGCTTCTGTTGGCTATGTGTCAACTGTTCCACAAATCTAGGTAGAGAACCCTAGATGGAGTAATGGACCACTCCAAAAGCTCCCAGCAAGATAACAGTCTCCATAACTAGAAATCAAATCGAGTGCAGTTGGAAACCGAATGAACCGGCGGTAGTGTGAGGAGTCGCTGAATGCGGGAGCTTACATTTACTTCTATTTTTCAGTGATTGTAGAACAACTCTCATAAGGATACAACATATTAATTGTTTTTTTGTAACAAATGCAAAAGAGTTATTTTCGTAATTGTGTTTTTTGTTGGGAAAGAAAAAAAATTTAAAAAAATGGAAGATGTGTCTAACGTAAAAAAAATTGTGTGCAGATGCAGTTCAAGTAGCTACATTTTCAACTGTAGTGACTCAAGACCAGTTTTGTGTTATTATGTTTCAGAAACATGGTACCAATGATTGTTGTTATCTAGTGAAAAGGCTATTTTAATAAATCAACATCAATGTTATCGACAATGAAATGAATTAAGTAGTGCACCAAATCAGTTTTTAAAACAATTACTAGAAGCATAGAAACAATAGGCAGCATGTGCATGCAACATCAAAATTATTTTCTAAATACAATGTTATGAGCAAAACACAGAAGATTGGGGCCAAAGATATGTTCATTGTTCAAGTAGCCTATGCAGATGCAATTGATAGAACGGAAGTTTGGACCATTATGAACTAAACAGGGTTTTGAGCTACAAAGTTTCATAGCCAGGATACCGGTTTTTAATTTTAGTTTTCTAGAATTTTATTTGAACTAGGAACAATGGCGAAATTGCTTAAAGCATAAATATATGTTGCAGTAAAGAAGGTAAATAACAATGAACTACACAAGGAAAATGTGTCAGATAGTCGATTGTTGAATTGGTTTCTTGTTCCATAATCAAGGAAAAATTAGAGGCATGTATGGTACAGATATCTGCTGCAGCAAAAGATAGTTTCCAATGATGCTATTAAATCATTTGGAAAAAATAATTTTTTTTTAAATGCCCATATGTTTGGCATGGGAAGATGTAAAAATAGGATGAATGCAATTTTCTTTTACAAATGCGTATGGGTTTATAGCAATAGAATATATACATATTCAGTGTGCCCATAACAATGTTAATGGATTGGTAGACTTTGTGGTGGCCAACATTATGACATGGATACATGGTCGTTGTTAAGACACAAAGAAAATTTTAACTATGCATATGAAACATGAGCTTCAACAATGGAACAAAATATGGATCTAAACATTAAAAAAACATTAATGGGAAAGTGAAACCATGGAAAGGAAGTTAGTTGCGTTTTGTTTGTTTTGAATTGTTGTTGTTAAGATGCAAAGAAAAATTTAACTATGCATATGAAACATGAGCTTCAACAATGGAACAAAATATGGGTGTAAACATTAAAAAAAAAATTAATGGTAAAGCAAAACCATGGAAAGTAAGTTAGTTGTGTTTTGTTTGTTTTGTTTTTTATTAAATGAATGTAGTTACAAGAGATATAGTTTTGGGGTTTGTATTGGTATCTGTATTTTGCTATGTTACCAGAAACGAGAAATGAGAAAGGGAAGAATCGTACTAATGTAGTAATAATATTGAAGATGAAGAAGAGTTAGAAGAATGCATAAACTCTTTTAATAGCTTTAGTTATAAAGATTTGACTTGAATGTAAAAATGGATCATAATTTTTTTTGTAACATTTGCCAACATTAATCTATAACTAACTAGACCCTCTTACAAACAATTAAAAATAATTAAAATAATTAAATAAAGAGATACAAAAAAGTAACACAATTTTTTTTGGCTTATTTTATTTTTTTATATCCATCACTAATTATCTTAATTAAATCTTCAAAATCCTCTTTTTCTATTTAAAAATTCCGTTACTAGTACTATTAATATGCTATTATACCCCAAATGAAAACTAAAATACTAAACACTTATATAATTAAAAGCTTATTTATTAAACTTAACTACAAGACAAAGCAATGAAATTTTAATTATTTTAATTATTAATTTCAGCAGCTGCTACCCAAGAGATTGTTCAAACGACTTTTGTATTGTTTTTGTTTAAAAATCCAAAGAAAACTCACAATTATAGCACCTTATTATTCTAAAAATAAAAGACAACGCCAAAAAAAATCATCCAAACTGTTATTTTTCAAATTTTTCGGTCAAGATTCTAGAAACGACGGGCAGAAACGATGCGAAACGATGATTGTTTCGTAAGAAATGGTTTCAGTTTATTAAAATGGGAATGGCCGTAGAAAGCGGTATTTCTCGTCCGGTTCTCGTTTCTATTCCGCTTTTACAAGGAAACGAGTGTGGTCGTTACGTTTTTGGTAACAGAGTACTATTTTGTTGCTTGTTAAGTTCTTATCACATCGGTTACTCTATTTTCCATTGCCAAGCTAAATCCCTTCGTGACAGAATCAACGAAGGTTAAACACTGTGGAGGAAACACTATTTCAAATTCGTCATATGAAACAGTTGCACTTGTTCGGCAAATTTGTCTGAGAAATGCACCTCACAAAGTGCAGTCTATTAGGCCATTAGTCGTTTCAAGATTGCATTCCATATTATGTTCATATGTAGTTTTTGTTTCCTGTTTGCAAAATGTACATAACGAGAAGTTTTAGACTATTGGCATATTGCAGTTGTTACAGATGGGCCTTAATGGAGGAGAAAAATCACTTTTGAGTTTTAGCACTCCTTGTATCTATTAAAGCAAGTTTGCATATAACAACAAACATTGGAAAAAAAATACAGTGTATTAGTCACTTTTGGAATGGAGGACAATAAGGGAAGAGAACTATTTTTGCAGCTTTAAAATACTTGAACTTTGTTAACATCACCAAAACAAATACTTGAATATGTTTTTTAGCAGCAGAACAAAGCAACGAGGTAATAATCTAACCAAACCTGTGTTTTTGACTCGGCCACTAGTATCAGGTTTTGAATTGCATAATCATCGTTCAACCGGTCAATAAATGTGGTTGTTGATGTTTGTATCACACAAACTCCTTTAGACCCATTACAGACAATATTTTTGAACAAACGGAATGGTGGGTCATCATATGCAAGTTGTTCTTGCACTTGCACAAAAAGATCTTTATACGCTTCCTCGACTTGTAGCAGAAAAAGTATTGACACATATCTATCAAAAGTTGACAATAGTTGTGAACTAAATGGTCTAAATCCATTTGTTTTCTTCCAGTTGAAAGAAGCAAAATACAAGAAAACTCTGGACAGGGAAAAAAATCCAACAACAAAAGAAAAATGGTGTATGCGAAAAAGACATATTTCTTTACATGGTCGTTTGTTGTTTCACTGTCTTTGATGTAGAAATCGAATTGTCTATTGTTGTATTGCATTGTGACAACTATCACTCTGACAGAGCCAACAACAAAGATGTCATTTGATGACAAGAGATCACTAATTTTCTATGGCAGTTTATGCATTTTGCAAACTTGAACAATTGCTTCAATTGGAATATTTGCCAATAGGGCAATTGAATATTTTGTGTCACTTCGCTCACACTAACCCTTTTTTTGGTCCAAATTTGTTGATCCTAATACTTTTTCCAAGTTGAAAGAAACGAACAAACCATTTTAGCATGTTATCATTTGCACTTGTTGTAATAGTCATTTGTCCATCTCGATCGATGAACTCTACATGCTAAATGTTTTCTTTAATAAGAGAGTTCTGATTTTTATTCAAGGAAGGTTCGTACACAGCCAAAATATCACCTTCAAAGACATTATTAGATGTTGCCGTACACAGTGGGATGATAGTTGATGGTTGCAAAGGTGTTTGTTTTATTTTGCAAGCAAAATAAGGGAAAAAATATGGGCAGATAACAAGTGTGTAGAGAATATAGTTGTCATCGATGTCAAAGGAGTTCAAGAATGACAAAGGAATAACCAATAGACATGTAGCAGGATGAAATCAGTAAAAGGCAAAGGATCCATTACATGGATTATCATTGATGTCAAAGGAGTTCGGCAATGAAAAAGGAAAATCAGTAACAGGTTTGCTGAGGGAAAACAGAGATCGATTGATCGATTCTTTGATCAATCGGCATGAAAAAGAGAGCATGAATTAATCAATTAGATCATTGAGATTTCATGAATGGAATATGTTTCAGACCTTGTTGCAGGTTTATCAACAATCAATCACTGTAAGGATCAATAATATATGAATCTTAAGTATGTGCAGGCTTAGATGGTTTAGATCATGGTAGGAGCAAATCCAGGGTTGAAAGTTGATTTCGTAGGTTGGAGTTACATCTAACATAACCCAACACTGCCTAAGTTAAGTCATCCTCGCTATTGTACATCGTGTGGTGGAGATATGAAGGTTTTAGAGATCTACGGCTAATATGGATTTCATTAATTTAATAGCGAGGAGGATAAAAAGGGAGTTGGGCTGCGAAATTAGAAACTAATTGCCAAGAAGGAGATCGAGATCAACGGATGAGGTTGATCATGGAAGCATATCAACAATTTCGCTAGGAGAACTAGCACGAATAAATAAAATTCAGATGTGCGCAAAATTTCCTTAAAATCGACTTTATGATATTTGGAGTCCACCATCGATCTAGATCTGATGGTCCTCATTCATTTCGTTGATTAACTAACAGGTGAGTTAATAGCAGATCTTAGATGCGAAATTCTTATGTAATTTAGTTATCAAAGAATTGGAGTCTGCTCTTCATTGAGCACTTCCTAGGAGATTGGTCGGTTTGGTTAGATTTAGTAGTTCTGCTAAATATAGAACCAACAAACTCATGTATCAGTCCATGTAAAGACTGCATACATAGGGGCCTAGTATCAGGTTTGGTATGGTCGATGGCAGTAAAGACATTTCGTTGGATGAAGTGATAAGAGGTTAACACGGGCCAATATGAGCAAAATTTCATTAAGAAATGATTGACAACATGGACGATCCAAATCAGTTGAGAGAAATGCGGAAGCCAGTTTTGAGAAGATTAATGGTGGAGAATGATTTTCGCACAAAGAAAAGGGAAGATCCACAAATACGCATTTGATCATAGATCAACGGTTAGGATCGAATACGCAAAAAAATGTACAGTGGGGAATGATTTCTGCACAAAGAAAAGGGGAGATCCACAATCCACATTTGATCATAGATCAACAGTCAAGAAGACATCCGCAAAAGATCGACGGTGCGGAAAGGAGTCTGTCAGCAGAATGCGAAAGGCAGAGAATCGTGAAAAAGACTTTGGGAAATGTCACCATTTCGCTACCCGAAATCCAGAAGATCGATGGTCTAGAAAACATCTGCATGATATTGACAGTGCGGAAGAAAAATGGAAAAAAGTGGAAATCTCAAAAAGGCATGTTGAAACCTGCAATCCAAAATCCAGAAGATCAACGATCAGGATAGAGCTCGAAGAAGATCAACGATACAGAATGATTGGTGCGGAAAGCAGAAATTGTGGAATGATATTTAGAAAAATTCACATATCCACTATACGATTTTTATATCAGATCTACAGGTAGGAAAAATCATGAAATAAGATCAACGGCTCAGACTAATTGCGGAAATGAAGATTGTGGAAGGTCACGACTGGAGGATTAAACAGTAAATCGATTAATAGGGAATTGTTTTAGTTGTTGTGAAGAATCACGAGGGAGGTAGATGACTCGAAGGCTCAGTGTTAGAATGAGGAATGGAATTCTCATGAAGAGGCATGATCAAAGAATGAAATGACGCAATGGTGAAGAGATGCGTCCGTAGGAAACATGACGGTATTTATACAAAGAGGGATGAGTGAGAGAAATTGTCTCTGTGGTCCCAATCATAGAAGAAGAAGTAGAGACCAGTGAGGGTGACAGATATTGAAGGGTAAAGGGATCTGAAAGATTACTAAAAACATATTAGGGTGGTAGGGTGGCGCTAGGGAAGGAAATAGGCCTGTAGGGGGTTGTAGCCTCCTTTCAGTAGTTGCTGGTAAATAGATTTTAATACCAACATTGTCTATAGTAGCAGTAAAAACTACTTGTAAATAACAATTTTGTAGTAATAGGAAGTATTGGTGGTTTACCCAATTGGGCTTCCACAATAAATTTGTGTTCTTTGTACTCTTGTTGGTTATGTGTTTTAATAAGTAAATTATAAAAGTGGTTTTAAATTGTGAAAAGTTACAATACTGATTCACTGCCCCCCCCCCCCCTCTCAGTATTGTCCAATATTTCAACAAAGTGAGTGAAGAAAAAGTAACAAAGTTTCATTGAGATATTTTTTGAATTTGACAAAGAACATTGGAAACAAGGAATGAGCCAGGAAAACCAATGACAACCTTTTTTATGGTATATGTGTATGGCACTTTATCTAGTGTTGGACTATTTGTTTTGGTGCTGTGCTTGTCATCAAACTATTTTTTTATGATGTTATCTCCATCTTATATTGTAAACAAAGCAATTTTTTTGTGGAAATATTGGTTAGCATCCTCTGCACAGTTTTTTTAGTTGCATCCGTGCAAAGCCACTAGTAAGGACCACAAATGTGGAGAACCATTTGTAACAACAGGGAAAAGACAATTCCATTAGCAACAAGGTAAATGTCAATGGTTAATACCTTTGTTTTGGTGAAGGAAAACTAACTGCCATAGTAATTGTACTATTGCAAGGAACATTTTCCTGGTGACTCGTTCTTTGTCTAAGAGAAGTTGCATAGAGACATTGATTTTTGATTTTTTTCCTATATCTTTTTAGCTTGTCTTTTGTTTGTTTTTGCATATGTATTGAGCAAGGTTTCAAATACTAGGAAATTTGGATACGACTGATATGGTATGTGTTTTTTTTCCATTGGCATTGGCCAATTGTCTTGCAAATACAGATTATTTGTTTTTAAAATTGTTTCCTTTTTTTAACTTCTGTACAGATACTATATGTTTTAACTTGTACTAATTTGTGTCATTTTTTGAGTTGTTGTTGAAATCTAGAAAAGCATTAGCTTGTGTTTTTTTTACTTCTTTTGTTTTTTGCAATCTTTTCTCTCTCTCTCTTTTTGTTTACAAAAAAGAAATGTTAGAAACAACATATTCCAAAACTAGAGACAATTTTTTTTGTACTTGTAAATTTGCACAACACCATTGACAACAAACAATCTCTAATTTTTTTGATGTTAAACAACCAGTGTATATATACTTGATATGCTTGAAGAGGTAAACAAGATTATGCTAAGAATTATAGACATTTTAAAACTTTGAAAAAATACAATGATTGTAGAAGTTTGCACAGAGAAATCAACATGATTTCAAATGAATTTGGAATTGCTTTTGTTCACATGGTCAATGACAATTGTTCCAGTACCAGAAAACAATTCAAATTTTCTTGCCATTTGTATTTGAAAAAAACATTGGGTTATATATATATATATATATATAATTCTACTATGAAAAATTTTGCATGGTTTTGATAGGGATTGACAAGAAACTTGCATTATGGTCAGTCCAATACGCATCTGAAGTGTTGAATGAAAGATATGCATCTTGTATGTTTGTCCAAAAGTGATCAATTGTGGAACCTAATGCGGTTGTTGGATTTTTTCTTTTAAATATCAAATGTTTCATTTCCATAAAAGATTGCAATTTTTATGGTGTTTCTTGCAACATATCAATGTTAAAGTCACCATATATTAGAATATGTGCATTGTTCGTGGTCTTTGATAGGATGCATTCCAATATAAAATGAACACTGCAATGGAGCACAAAAATGTGGTCTAACACAAATGTTTATGACCTTTAAGACAATGCCACCAAATATTAAATCAATGCCAATTGCCTCAATGGAATTTTATAAATAATTCTCTGATTTGATTATAGCAATATCTTGTTTTATCAATGTAAAAATACCATGCACTGAAAATCGGTTTTACTGTTGTACAAAAATTGTTTCATTTGGTGGTGTACGCAAGTGTGTTTCTTGAAAACATAAAATGTTCAACTACATTGATTCATGGTCATTTGTGACATCTGTAATGTGCAACCTACATGTATTCAATGAACAAACAAACAAATGTTCAAATCTTGGCATTAAGTTCAGGCCATATTGAAATTTCCAAGATGCATAGGTTTGCAATCTATTCATTTTGTTTGCAACTTTTGGGCAGATCAAGAAGTTTTTTTTCTCCATTTTTTTTGAAGAGATAAATACATTCAATATATTTTACACAAGATAGTGTTGTGTATACAATTCCATATTTTTTTAACTCCTTTTGGATCAAATGCCAATTTTTCCACAGTTAAACCTTGCACCCCATGAATTGTGTGTGCACAAACCAGTTGAACTGGAAATTGTGTCTGCATGATACTATTTCTATTTTCATCGGCCACTTGCACAATGTTTCTTTTGATTGGTGTCCAATTGGGTTTGATCACAGGCGTAAATATATGTTACAGTTTGCTTCTATCTATGAGACCGACATTTGTATTTGGAAACTCAATCCAAACAATATGAGGATCTTCTTTTGCATAATCTCTAATCAACCCCTTAGAGTCATTTACTAAACAATCTTCATTTGAGTAGTTGCCACCTATGGGTTCAAGAAGCATGTTTTTTAGGGTTATTGTAAAGGGAAATGGCATTGGTTTATGTGTCAATGTGGTTTTGTCCATTGATTCAATTTTTTTATGAAATGTTATTAGATTAAATGTCTTTGCATCGAAAATTGTCAACATTTTCGAATTATATGCTTCGATATCTTTGTTACTACAGAATAGATAAGGAAATGTTGGATCCAATGAAGGTTGTTCGTATTAATGTTGATTTAAGAAATCAATGTCTTGTATGGTCTGCGAACATGTTCTTATTCTATTTGAAATAGATATAAACATTTCGTTTCTTTGTATAACAATTGCTTTTAGATCATAAACTTTGGCATGGTCAGACCAAAATCTATATGGGAATGTATGCTTTTTAAATTTTGACTATTAAAAAATCCAAGAATCCTAAACATGTTGTGTTTGGAAAAGGTCTCCACAAAATATGACATCAACACCTCCAAATGGTTTTGTTGGAGCATGCATGATTTCTCGTAATCTTTTGTGTATGTTATGAAAGATTCGAGATCTAAACAAAGAGACTTAATCAATTAACAATACTCATAGTTGTGCATATTCTTTTGTTAAAAGGTCAAGGATATTAGAACTTAGTGGAAGCATTGTTGAAGAATCTAATGGAAACCTTAGAGCATAATGGACATTGACACCATCTACATTGTATATTGCTTTTCTGGCAAATGCAACTATCAAGCCTTTTTTTCCAAAGGAATGCTTTCAATATCTTTGCCATATTAATGCAATACTCCATGGTAGCTTATTTTTGCAGTGTGTGTTTTGTTTCTGTCTGCTCCTCCTATCAAAAAATGTAGACTAGAGTTGCAAGATTGTGTCTTTTTGTTAAAATATTTTCTTTTGTTATTGCCTCTTGTTCATTATTAAGTGTTCTTCTAAGTACATGACGTTCATGTACGGAGAGAGAAAATGGTTTTTCTACCAATTTGCAAATGTCACTTTGTTGCAATGCATGATTATAATATTTGTGTATCAGGTCATTTTGAATGTCATATTGCTTAAAGGGGGCCATTATGGCTAGTTTGTTATATAATTCCATACGCTTAGAGAATTGTTCGGCCTCAATTGTAAGCATTTTAGCAGCAGCATCAATGTTGCTCCATTTTGTGGTTGTTTGTGCCACAAAATTTTGTTCGATAGTATCTATTTGCTCTTTGTAAGCTACATATGCTTGAAACCATGTTTTGAAATTGTTCTTCAATGTTGTGCATTTGTCTCTCTGTGGATATAGGGAATCATTTTATCTCAAGAAAAGTTCTTGAGATCTTATTCTTTGTTGTAATGTATGTATCGTATGATACATGGCCTATTTCTTTTATTGTGATTGCATGAATACAAGAATAGGAAGATGCAAAAATTGAAACAAAAAGAATGTCCTCTTAATAATTAGGCACTTTTTGAAACAACAAAGGTTTCCTTAGAACAACTGTTTACTTATTGTCAGGTGCAATGTTTATGAAAATTGTTTTTCTTGGTGATGAATGGAGAGGCAATAAAAGCATAATATGGACTACTTGTCTAGTAAACATTTGTTGCATAATTAGAAGAGTGTTTCCAAGCTTGTATGTTGTTTGGATTTTTCCATCATTGTCAACAAGCCAATATTCTTTGATTTTCCTAAAAGCAATTGTCATGGTCCTAGGTATCTTGTTTATGTAAGAGTTGACATATTTTGTCGTTGCATAAGCATCTAGAATATATTGTGCATTTGTATTTTCTTTCCATAAATTCATAATCGACTTTGCAAATGGGTTTACCCAAATATCACAAGCATCTCTTTTTAGCAATAAACAAGGATGATCCAGTAAGCAACACACAGGTAAAATGTAATAATCCTTTGTTAGCTCTAGTTTGAGCAAGAAATATGTGAAGGGCATGATTTTGGTGTATTGTTTATTTTCTAGAGTTGAGAATATTTGTCTTTCTTTCTGATGAAGATCGTTTCCATTGTCTTCAAGTGGGTCTAATATTATAGTTTTTTCCATAGGTTGCAATGGGAAATTGAACCTGCATTTAGACTGATGATGTTTTTTACATGTCTTTGTGTGATGATGTGTTTAAATTTTAAGAAGATTCTCATCTAGCAGAGAGGAGTATGTGGATATGTAAAGATCATTAAAGCCAATGATTTCTTAATCAGTATTTTTCCATAGATTGGAGCGTCTTTGATCCAAAGAAGACAATGTTCATGTTCATTTCCTCTTTGTTGAAACTTAGTAGTGAAGAAAAAATCTTGCACTTTTCCAAATATTAGATCATTCTTTAATATTAAAGGCTTCAACGATGTTATCCTATGCATGTAGTAATGGTTACAAATGATTGGATGTCTTCAAATCATTGAATTGAATGTGTGTTCGGAAAAATTGCCATCTGTTTTTTTATTAATTGTTTTTTTTTTCAATTTTCTCTAATGCACTGCACCAAGGGATCCAAAGATGTTATCCACTTGTAAATGTTATGAAGAATATTCAAGGACCAATTTGTCTAATCATTGTATAGAGGTATTTTTCATATTTTCGTAGTAGTCTGGCGAAGTTCTAATTGCTTTCAATGAATGGTTTGCCACAAGTGTTTTAAGAATTTTTTTCAACGTTGATTTTGGATTTGACATCTTTTGTTGTTGTTTTTTACCTTTTACTTCATCGATACGAATTGATATCCAAGAAGTGCTGGAAATTTGTTTTATGATCACTTTAACTGCTTTGAAGAAAATATTTGTGGGCCATGTGTTTCGAAGTCTGTGGTTTCATGTTCTAGATCCCATTTTGTTATTTGCCGGTCGGAGAAGTGATTGAGAATGTCTTCTGGTCTATTGAATCCATAGAAGAGTGTACTTTAGTTCTTCAAAATATTTTACCCTGGAAAATTCCAAATGGGTGAAAGTTCTCTAAAGGTGTAAGCTTTATTACATTGTTGCTTAAATCATCTAGCAAATGTGTTTCATCATATCCATGTATCAATGTTTTGTATATTGCTTCAAGCTCGATTTCATTTTCAATTGTTTATGTTTCTTGCATAGAGGGTGGCGTGTTCAAGGCTTGAGCAATTGATCTATTAAATATTTCCTCGAACCTGGTGTCAACAACCATGCCTTCGTTTTTGTAAAAGCTTGTTTTGCAAAGATCATTAAGTGTTGTCATAACAACCTTTGGACGAACATTGCCTGAAAAGAAATCATATTTGTATTCTAGTTTTTGTTTCAACATAACTACAATAATCATTGTGTCATCCAAATTTTTGGGAAAAGCTAGTTGAACTTTATCTAGATCTATTGGGATATTGATATTTGTTCCAGTAAGGCCAAGCTGTGATCTTTTATGACCAAGTTGTCTTATTTATCCAAAACATGTTTTCGTAGAAATAAGGTGTTCCTCTAAAGGTGTCAAAATATTTATTCATGGCAAGACATTATTGCAGCGAATTTGTGTTGGTGATGCAAATATTGGAAATTTTCCATTGACCAATTGTTTCTTGCAAAATTTGCAAATCTTGTCATTTTTTGAAGGCAGGGTAGTTTCTTCATTGGTTAGAAAAGATGCAATTGCCAATATTGTTGCATTGTCAATTGCATGAATGTCTTTTTGAAATGCAATCATTGGCACATAGCACATGGATGCACAGGTTTATCTTGAATAAGATCTAGGTATGTAACAAATGCCTTGTTTGCCTTTTGACATTAATTTTTCCAATGGTGACTAGCTAGGAGTTATATTCTCATGTTTTGTTTCAAGCACCACAAGTTCTTTGTCGAAGCATCGACAACATGATCTTGGATATTGTTTTCCAATAGTTGGCAGCTTACATGAACATATGACATATTGGTATTTAGGCCAAGTTGTGGCTCTTTTTGGTGCTCTTTTCAAATAGGTTGTCAGTTTGTAGTATTTTTTTCCTAAATTATTTTCTTGAAGGTAGTAGCTAGTCATTCCATGTGTTATATTTGGAGAAGTGTTTTTTTGTAATCATTTGTATGTTTTTTTTGTAGCTGTCTTTTGCAATAGCAAAGGGCGGTTCAATTGTCGAAGCAAAAAATTACAAATAGTTTGAATTTGAACTATTCCTTATCAAGGGCTTGAAGTGTAAATGCGAGTTGTCCACCGCGTCGTGTATTAGATACATAACCTTTTATGTACTGCTTGTTGATTCAAACTATGAAACAATTTTTTTAACATAGTGTCCCATAAGCAAATGTTAATGCAAAATAGTTCAGACAAACATTGAATAGAAAATTTGTCTGCTTCTACATGTCCAATGGAATATGGCTTTGACAATTGTATAATATAAGTTTGTTGATTAAGAAAATTCATGATTTCATTGGACATATGTTTGTTGACATTGGTTTTTAGACATTTTGTTGCTCTATGTTATTTAAAAGCAAACAATTGCAAAAAGTTTATCCAATAGCTTTTCTGAGACTAGAACCATCGCAGAACATTGTAAATGTGCATATGGATTCAAACAAGGATTCATGGAAATTGTCAACATGTTCAAGTTGATGTTCAAAACCTTGTCGAAATAGCTCATTTTTCAAAGAGCAGATATTGCATTTTGTATTTTTACAGTTGTTTTTGTTGGTGGTTTTGGAGAAAAGTCAAGAGCCATGTTTTTTGGTGGGTTCTGACTTATAGAGGAGCAGTGGCTCAAAGTAACCAATTGTTGGTGTTTGATCATGAAATAATAGATTATAGAAATACCTCGATTTTGCAGGGTTGAATTGAAGGTATTTTCTTTGTTTTGTCAATGAGTACACAACTACTGGAACATCTAGCCATTTGGAAAACCATTTGATGTAGAAAATATCACCCCAAAGTCCATAAATATTCTGTTGATTTAGTTTAGCAGTAGTATGGGACATCTGATACAAGTACTCTTCAACACTTGAAATGCTATGCAAACTTGACAAATAGTCAATTACCAAATCTGTTTACATAGATTGCAGGGCGACAAGATCTCCACATTCAAATAAAAATGAAAATGATAGATAGTTCCCTCCCTTATTTATCTTGATGTATATCGAAAGCGCAACAAAACAACTAGTGCATCAAACAAACAATCCCCGATTTTATAATGGAAACTACTTAACTGAAGCAAATGGAAGTTGGACAAAATTTGATCTATGTCTTTCCAATTGGAGCCTCTCACTCTGAAGCCATTTTCCTTTGCAAGTTGGCACTTTGGATTTGTGCTCTCTTTCCCATTGTTTTCAATAGCAAGAATAGACCAACAATATATTTATTTCCCATCTTCTAAAAAGCTATTTTTTGCAAACAAGAATGAAGCAAATGTACCTACGAAATCTATGTAAAGTGGTTATCAAGGAGAGATAAGCAAACGTCCTTAAGGGAATATAAGGCAAGTAGAGGAAGACAAAAAAACAAAAAAAAAATGGAATTCTTTAAATTCAATGTATTTGATGAATGCTTTGAATCCTAATGTTTAGCTAGAAACTATTTGCTTAGAAAAGAACAATTGAAAAATGCATACATGCTATAGATAAAACAATACTGCAAGATAAGTAAGCAACAACATTATTTTTAACATATGACTTGCTAATAGGAAAATTCTTCTAGAGAGCAATATAATATACAAGTTATTAAGCATCAAGTCTCTTATCCAATAAAAGGAGGGGTTTTTTAAGTGCATTGACATTGTTCAATGTTGAAAACTATAATTGTCTAAAGAATGTGCCAATAAAATATGGTACTTTAACCAAAGCATCACACCATTTGCCTTAGCACAACTATATAAAATTTAACACATTTGCTTGATTTGCAGTTGATTTTTTTTTTAACAAGAACGGCTGAGGGATATTGTATTAAAAAGAGCGACAGAAAGTTACAAAAGCATGATCATGGACTGAATCCAAAGGGATTCATATACCATAACATCCTATTATTCAGTTACAAAGTGTAGCTTATCTCGAAAGGGTCAAAGTCTGGAATGACTATATGTTCTTAAAAAATTCCCAAGGATGAGAATACAAAAGCTAAACATATCATAAATTTATTTGCAGCTGTCCTAAATTCTGAATGTAACAATGGATTCATTTTCTTCTGAATCTGAATAACAAATATGCTCCTGAATCAAGGGACCCAACAACGGTTGGGATTTTTCCCATTGCAAATTATGTAACCAAAGTCTAGTTGCACCCCCTTGTTCGCCATTTGATCTGCAAAGTGATTGTTTATTCGAAGGACGTGGAGGAAGTTGATAGCATTAAAATCATTAACTAGACTATTGAAAATGTGATGCATCTTTGTAGTGGGGATTTTATAATTCTCGACTAGATTTCGATCCTCTCTAATGACCAGTAGTGAGTCTCCAAACACTACTAGATCTTTGATTCCAAGAGTGTAGCAATTTCCAACCCCTTGAATAAAGCGATCCATTCTGCATTGTTGTTTTAATTTTTCCCTAAGCCTCAAGCATAATCTTTCTATTTGTTCCCCCCAGGGTAAAAAATTACCCCTCCTGCACCTGCCAACCCAGATGCAGCTGAAAATTTTAACATACAACAAAAATATTCAAAAATTTTCAATATCTTTGATTTCAATCCAAAATAATTTGAACACAACTGACTCTTTGCAAACATACATATATATGTCACTTAATAGAAACATACATTAAACTCATTTGTATTAATTCATTGCATTAAAAAGAAATCGTTACTTAACGTTCATAGATTATTCAAAACCTTAGAGAAAAAATCGCAGGAATATTTGTAAGATTAACGTTTAGGGAAAAATTACATATAAACATATTTGTAGGTTAACCTTTAGAGAACAAATACATAACATGTCGACATATAATATGAGATCAAGAAACAAAGTAGCATATGCAAGACACATACAAAGTATCATAGTCGAGACACATGCAATCTACATAATCAAATTCATCATAGTATGTTTAGATTAGAGCCAATCTTTTGAAGTTTTGGTAAAGAGAGGTAGAGGCAATGTTTACCAATAGACAAAACAAACTAATATTATGAGCACAAACCCTTAGACAAGCAACATGTCCAGAAACAAACATATGCATATGAAATAAACACTATAAAGTGGAACAAGCAACAACTCCATTGAATGGGTCAACTTAACATGCATTTACATATGAAAGAAAATGAAATATCCAAAGGACTTAGTGTTGATTGCATAACAATGTTGAGAAATGTTTTGAGCTAAAAACACGCCATTCCAGGAAATATTAAAAAGGAAAAGTGGTATATCTCAAATCCCTTTCGAAAACTAAACACAAATATCCGAGACGAGTCTCTAAAGACTTTCGTATTGTCTTCCTACATATCTAAGAAAAATACAAAATGAAACAAAACAAAATTATTTTTGCTATTAAAGACATCAAAATAGAAATAAACTTTGACAGAGACACAATTCCTTAAAGAGGCCATTTGAGGAGTAAAAAACCTTAAAATGAAATGCCAACCATGCAAAATTTAGTATCTTCAACGTGGACAAATTTATGCACATTTTAGCTGCGAGATCAAGATTTGTTTTCAACCATTAACTTATGAATTAAGGAATTAGTTGGTTTTAAGGATATTTAAAAAACCGAGTTCTTTAAAAGAGTAGCCGAATAACTAAAGGGTGTTTAAATGACTACACTTCAAGGTCGTTTCAACGATGAAAAAATAAATAAATGAAAGAAGAACTTGCAAAAAAACCGATATATTGCTATAAATTCTATACCTAAACATCAAAACCCTAGATATTGAGCCAGAATCCTTGCCATCTCAACCAAAGATGGGGGATGGAGCCTAGGGAGTAAACTAGTTAGGAGGGAATTACCGCTAACCAGGGCCCACCAGGAACAACTACTAGCACAAAGATCCCAACACATAATCAAAACCAAGGAACATAATATTGTTGCACACTAATGCCACAACAACCAAAGGAAAGAGCACTACTCTTAGGGGCATAACACAGACACACACACACACACCAGGAACACTGACTTGAACAAAGAGTAGAGCAAGAAATAAAGATGAAGCAATCCACACCAGCCTGTGGACCAAAAGTGAACCCCAAAGTGACAAATGTCAATAACAAAACCAAGACTTCACACAATATCGATTTAGAAAATCCCAGAGAGCCATAAACAACTCGCCCAAGATGTATTACATAAGCAAATAGGACTGCAATTAATTCACATTGTCAAGAAATAAATGCACCTAAACAATAATTCGCCAACTCGTATCCATAGTGAAGGCCATCTGCGACAAAATAAATGTAGCCCACAATGAACCCCACTCTATACCTTGCACCATAATAAGCCCTTGCGCTAAAATTCATCGCATTTCCCAAAGCGCAAACTGGCGTCGAAATCCACCAGAGCAAAGTTTCACAACAATACAATAAACCTTTGTGTGATAAAACACTGGAGAAATACTCATCATTAGAAACCCCATGAATTGCTTCATCGTAAAATCGCTTGAAAATCAAGCCGTAAACAAATCTAGATTATAGAACATACATAATAGCCAAAGCACCTTGCACCCAAGGCAGTCACACCGAACCCTCTCTGCCCTGACACCGTTGAACATAAAAAAAACAACATTAAATCCATGCTCATGCCATCCCGCCACTAATGTTTGGGAAGACATTCCCGAGGCATGACCTCACTCCTTACCAACCAATAACAAAGCAACAGCAACAACAAAAAGATTAATACAAAAACCAACATTAGCCTCAACATAGTGCACCACAAAAAAATTAAACCAATTGATAATGTTGCATGTTTTGTAAATGTCCCAATAAAGACCATAATAAATATATATCCTATATCTTTAAATCAACTAAGCAAAATATAAAATTTATATTTATAAATGTTGAAAACTAAATTTTAATAATTACGCCGTAAGGCGTTTACCAAATGGGAGTCGACTCCCCTCAGTTATTGCGGTTTTTTTTTCCCGCGGTATATTTTTTTGGTCTGACGATTGGGCTCATCTTGATTGTTCATCGTTGATGTCCACTCCGTCCGCCATTACTGCTGCTGTGCACCATTACTTCTGCTGTGCAATCGGCCATGCTCCTGTCCAATCCGCCATGCTCCTATCCAGTCCGCGGTCAATCGATGCAGTCCGCGCATCCGCGGTCAAGCGGTGCAGTCCACCATTACTACTGCTGCTGTCGCTGCATCTGTGGATTTGTGTTCGTGTTCGTTTTTCCCAGCGCGAGAGGACATCCTGAAGGGTTCCAACGTGAGATCGACTCAGTAGACGGATAACAGCATCAGACTTCCAGGTATTTCACAGTCTTTGCTCTTATCTGCACAAGCCGGTCCCCTCATGTTTTAGACTTTAATTACTTATTCATAGAATCTAGAAATTATAAGATGCCTTGTTAAGCACTAATACACCAATAACGAAAGATCTGTGAAGATATGTAGGTAACAAATCGCTCGAAATTTGGGAGTTCTCAAATGAATTTTTTTAAATATAACTATACCGACTGCAGAAACTAAAATCTGTATTACCCAATTGCTAAAAATGGAGATAAGGATAATAGCAGTACCTTTGTTTTAACAACATATTTATCGGGAGGCAACAAGAGGAAGAGAATATGCAATCCCAAATAATTACGAGATATTATATGCATATAGAGTTAGCAAAACGTACATCGTCATCGGAGTCTGTGGAAGAAGTGGAAGGCCCTACAACCTCCTCTGTCACCCCTGCCTTCACAGGAGAGGTTTGCCAACTAGATTGCACCTGTGCGGATGTCGCCTTGCCTGCCATCCGAGCTTCCAGTTTTGCAAGTTTTACAGGCAAAGACGGGTCTGATTTATTTGAATTTGATGATAAATGCATAAGCATTTCCTCAAACATTGCCAAAAGCAATTGTGTTGCCGGCCTGTCTGCCTTGCCTTCTGTAATGCCACTCCTCTAAAGAAAACGGAAAACCCAAATACAGATTTTACTTTCGCCTAGACAATTGTAATTACTAGAATCCATTGTAATTACTTGAATCTAATCACAAATATAGTTCTGATTTCTTTACTACATTGAATCTTGGAAGTAAATGTTGGGTGGAATGGTGCAAAAGAAATTTACAAATCACAAATATAGTTCTGATTCCTTTACTACATTGAATCTTGGAAGCAAATGTTGGTTTCAAGTTTCTCTTTGGACTTAGCTTATGTTCCAGTCATCAAACAATTTAAGCCACACTGATCATGCTGCAAAATTCAACATTTAAAAACACAAATCCAAAACTAGCACAAATTTATGGAGGCAAACTAACGTAAATCTATGGATCAGCTCTTCGTCCCATGTCCATTTCGATTCAGGTGTGGCAGTTCTTCAGTCTCGGGATTGCCCAGGTCAATGGATTTGGTGATACCAAGTACTTCTTTTCTTGGAATCTTGGATGGAAGAATGAATTGCAAAAGCGATTCAAGCACTTCCATGTTGTGTGTTATGGAGTCTGGCCGACTAGGAATAAGTATAACATGATTTTTGAGGAAAACGTTCCAGCAAAACCCTTGAACCCTTACTGGAAAAACCCAAAGTCTGTAAAATTGCATTCAAAACCAGCACGACAAGGATCATAAAAATTAAAAAACTTGGGCAATAAAAGCATAAATGCTTAACAACTTTATATTTAAACAACTTCCAAAGACAATACAGAATCAAGCTCAGAAGAGGAAATGCATAATAATTGTGATGGAGAGGGATCCTTACCTTGAACTTGGTTAAATGAGATTCGATCCCTTGAAAGTGTGCTGGTTGTTGGAGTGTGCAGAACAACGCTCTGGAACAAAAAGAACTAGATGAAACAAAAAGATAAGGTAGAATGGGGTGTACTTAATACACAATTCTCCCTCGATGGAATTTATCTCTCTCTAGAACCTGCATTAAAGAAACCTGGCTTGGGCTCTCATGGTTGCCCTGCTGGAAACAACAGACATCCAATGGGTGAGATTTTGGCACTGCATTAAAGAAACCTGGCTTGGGCTCTCATGGCTGCCCTGATGGAAACAACAGACATCCAATGGGTGAGATTTTGGCACCCTCTCGAGGAGTCTTCCAGGATTCTTGGCACCTGAGCCAGGAGGTGCTAACACAGACGGAGACACCAAAGGCTAACATTTGTCTTACATGCTGGTCTCGGGTGAGATTTTGGCACCCTCTCAAGGAGTCCTCGAGGAGTCTTGGCACCTGAGCCAGGAGGTGCTAACACAGACAAAGACACCAAAGGCTCACATTTGTCTTACATGCTGGTCTCCCCGCAGCATGACATGCATATAATATATATTTAATATATACAGAATATTAATGTTAGCCAGTCACCCCACCGTGCACTTTTACACTTCACCCCACCATACACCTTTACACGTTGCGTCTTACTTTTTTTCACATCCACTGTGTGGGATGAGATGGCGGACCAAAGCGCATACCCAACGTTTGTCAATAACAATTAATACATAGTATGAATATGGATTCTCTATTGTTAGCTGCATATGCTATTGTGTTATTGGATTCACTTAGTTTGTTGGCTGGGGTTTCTTCTCCACAATCAACATAACTGTTTTGTATCACAAAGGGAATGGCATTTTACTCAACCATGAAGAAAACTAGGAAAGATGATGCTAAGCCTGGAAGCCTTAAAGTGCACGCCAAATTTGGACAGAGAAAGAAAAACCAGCCTTCGAATCTCTTACAAGTTTGCAAGGAATCCACTGAACTCTGCACCAAGGGTGGATTTCATCGTCGGCATGAGCTTCTCTCCGAGGTGCTATTCTTGTAAAGGCAAGGATTCTTATGTACTCTAAAATAAAATTCTGAGCTTCACAATTATTTTGAGATCAATGTATTTAATCACTCGAAAGAAGGATATTATACTGATCTAAGTGTCTCAACTCTAGATTTCATCATACTGTATATAAGAAATACATCTATTAAACTATTTTTCTAAATCTTGATAGATATGTAAATAATTCCATCTTAATTTTCTTTGCCCATTTCAAAATATGATATCCTTCTTTTCAGTTTCATTTACCCTTAGTTACAATGTGAGCCCATCTTAAGAGGAGTCACGTTCAATATGAATATTCGTCTTGCAATTTTACGCTTCCCTCTACAAAATTTGTACAGATGGCGCTGAATTCAGTGTGGATACCCATACGGTGTGCCATGCCATTAGTTCATTATAAGCAACTTTCTAAATCATATTCGCTCCACCAACAAAAAATGAACGGATTTCATAGCCATAGCTGCCTTTGATTTCTGGTAGAACGCCAATAAACTTTGGGAGTTGGTTCCTGATAAAACATAGAGAAGTTGCTCAGGTAAGAGTAATTGGGGCAGTTGACAGAATAGTACAATTCCTTCTATACTCTGATGTATTTTTATGTAGAATTTTGAATTTTTCTTCATAGACCATTGCATAGCTTTTCCATATTTTATTTATATGATGTTTTACTCTTACTGTATGTTTATGCAAAAAAAATGTAATTTGTTTAAAGATCATATCTATTCGACAATGTTTGTCAAATATTTTCTCAAACAACCCATTTGTTAGTGCCAAAATAATTTTTGCAAATGTGGAGTTGATTTACATGCAATTTCCTTTATTGAAGTTAGACTTTCTCAATACTAGAACAGAAAATTCCAGAATACTAATGTATGAACTAATGAAAAAAAAAATTAGTTGGTAAAATGAGATATTGTTATTCTTTCATCATATATGAAAATAAAAGCAAATGATAGAAACACTTTCTTGTCCATTTAGTTGGTAAAGTTGGTAAAATGAGTAACTTCCAACCATATTTTAATTAAAACCAGATACAGCCCGTCAATTAAAAAATGTATACCAACACAACACTAAAATGCTTATATATGAACGGAATCAACTAGCCACCAAGAACCACATTTCAAATATCAATTAATAATAATATGAATGACTAGGACTTGTAAAAAACAAATTAATGAACTGTACCGACAGCCTTCCAATGTAGATTAAGCTAGTAATCACATGAGATCCTATAAGCTCTAAGGTTTGATAGCAATATTGTAATGGTGAACAAATTCATAGCAAAATAATCATCTTCTCCATGAAGCATTTTCAATGCCAGCCAATTACCATTTTACTTTCTCAGGAAAGTACTGCACAGAGTAGCAATAGACCATTATTAACTCAAAAATAAAGCATTGTTTATATAAAATATTAATAAAATTAAACAAACTATAGTACATAACCAGATTCAGATTTTTCAAAATTGTCATGCATCATTATGAGCATATACCTTACTGATGAGTGAGAGATAATAAGGTTTCACTTCATCTACATTTATCCTCACTTTGCTCTTGCTGTATAAATCATATGTGTTGTACAAAACATGATCATGGTTATAATTGACTGATCATCCATGTAAATAATGATATTATATGACACTTAAATACTTAAAAGAGTGAGTACAGTTCTTACTTGAAAATTTGGAGCCATTTTAACATCTCCCTATCGTGTTCATTCATGAAGTATGTGTATGCATTAGCCCTGTGCAGAGCTGATTTGTGGTAACCATTCATAAATATCAGCAACCGATCCATGAGTTGATCAGACTACATATTTGAATTAAATCAATATCTTTTCACTTACCATAGAATTAATGAAATCTGATTATGAATAGAGCAGCTGGAGGTAGTTGAGTCCTATTCTCCTTAGCAACCTGGATAGATCAACAAAACAATAAAAAGATATTAAGAAATGAACAGGAAAGATATCATATGAAGTAGTGTTTGTTAAGCACTATAGGGATTGATTTTTTTGGATTATCATTCTGACCTAATCTCTTTAATGATCAAGTTGTATTTTTTCATTATTCCATGTAATTACCAATAGCTAAGTAACCTAAGTTAGATATTCTCTTTACTATTGCATTACAGTTTCTACCTACTCAAAAATAAAACCAAATGTTTCTATCCACAATCTTATATGTTCAAGTGCCCAACATGGCTGACTGGTTATATGAATATTACGAACTTGATTAAATATCTCTGCTCAACTAATTTACCCAAATTACAAAAAAGAATTAATTTCCAAAAGCCAACCGAATAGACCAATGAATCTTCATCTACAAGGGGGTATTGGCTAAAAGATCCAGCAAATATAAATAAGAGGTGATGCAGTCATATGAAACTTAGCTTACAATACGGCGTTCTTTTATTGGACCCCTAGGTACAATTGCTAGTTTAACTGCACTTAAATTTATTTATCCTTGACAATTCATCTACTCTTGCAAAAAAAATTCTATGAACATTAAATGACTTGGATTCCCACGAATAAATTATCAAATATGTTTCAAGTAAAGAATCAACTCCTACATATTCTTCCAAATTTTGGATGAAATTAAATTCCATATCATAATTTTATTTCAACGTAAGGTCTAGCCAATTATGACGCTTCATTTTCCAATAAATTACCTTTTAAACATCCTAAATATATTGTTCAATTTATTATGTCCCCAATGGGGGACATTTATATTTAGTGAGGTTGTATTAGTTTTTTTTTAATTTTTTTAACTATATACTTTTGGTTTTGCAAAGTTAAATTATTTATATTATTAATTTTTTTATTTTTTGTGCTTCTGATTGGATGGAATAACTTGACCTCACGCCTCAGGAGTCCCTTTCCCGACGTAAGTGGCGAGATCATGTAAGCATCAATTAAATTCATTTTCTTGTTATTATTGCTAATATGCTATAAATAATACAGGGCTAAAAATAATATATTTGACTTATATGTAACATTTACGCTTGATTGATGGATTTAACCTTGGGAATGGCACACTTCCCTTTACGTCGGTTCTAATCATAATAATAGTACGTACTCTCCAGCGAGTCTTAAATTTTTGTATATGTGCCAATTATTAGAATTTGAATGCCATTTAGATCTTCAAGCAGATAGTTCTAATAATATTTGCAGCAAATGGAGAATGAAGATACAAACTGAACAAAACAAACCACACAGGAAACAGAGGAGTATTGCTCAGGAATTTACAGTATCAATTAACGATGGATTCGAATCTATCCACTGGATGTGGTTGTATCTAATTGACCATCTAATTCATGGTGTCTCAATCAATACCAGAGTCCAATAGATTAACTCCCAGATGTCCAATCAACTCAATCAATCAGTGACAACTAGTTAACTCAGTGCAACTGAGTGTGGTAGGTGGGAAAAGGCGCCTACTCCACATGTAGCCATGCATTGCTAGCGCTAGCTAACTGATTGTGAACTAACTGAAAGTAACTGGAAGCTAACTAAGACTGACTAGTACTAACTCCAACTAATTGGTGTAGGTTGGTGTCGGGACTCCCAGTGGCTCCTAAAATATAGGGATTGGTCTAGGAGGCTCCCAAACTTATCCATGCACATGCAGTAAGTGGAAGTTAACCTCTAGCAGTGTTCCCCACACTCTAGTGACCAATACATGTGGCCCCATTATGCCAAGTGGACCCAATTGTACTAGTGGACCCAAATAATTAATAAGGTTCCTAAGTTAGGCTAACTTAATCTAATAGACATTTAACCAAGGGAGGATTAATAATCCTAACACCAATGTACATTGTTTGACTGTTGTATGTTATTTGGTGCTCGTACTTTACCAGTTGTGTCTTGGCCTTTTGGGAGAGCGTTGTGGCATTTAATTCTGAAGTACACTTGTTGAGTTGATTCCTCTCTTTCTATGTGTCCTCTCCTAGTAGCTCAAGGAGCACCTGATCTTAAAGAATAATTATGTACCACACCGACGAAATTTAATGCATGCAAGTTATTTTACACCGAGCTTTCCATTCAATGATGCAGAGGGTTTTATTGTCTCTTAAAGAATTTATTGCAGGCAATATTTTTCCCACCAAGATTTCCATTCGAAGATCCAGGGGTTTTGTTGTATCTTATAGTGAGGGTTTTGGTTCAAAAACAGTCTGGCTTTCCATTCAGATTCATGACAATCTCGACAATTTTATTGTCTCTTGGGGTGAGGCTTCCTATTATTCCGCCAAAGGTTTGGTTTACTGAGGTTATTTTTGCAGGTCAATAGTTCAATGGCAAAGATGTGGAAAACCAAAGTTCCCTCCAATCTAATTGACATGTGAGGGGTTCGATCTAAGGAAGTAGGGACTAGCTCTGTGTAATGTTCTGGGATGGCAATAAATGGCACAAAGTTTATGGTGGGTTAGGGATAATATCCAACGATTAATTGATGAAACATACATGGAGAGAATGGCAACGTCCCATGACTTGAGAAATGTGTTAAAGATGCTTGTTTTGGCAATGGTGGTGTCATCACTACAAGACACATGGAGGAGATTAACGCAAGACTTGTGAGTTCAAGTTCTAGAAAGACTACCTATGGAAAGCATTTAGAGGTTTAGCCTAGTTTGCAAATGATGTCAGGGATTGTTTTAATCCTCAAAATTCAAGTGATGAGTGGCCACCTTAGCGATTTCCTCTATTGAGGCATTTCTCATTGTTAAGGGGAGAAAAAAACTAACTATCGTTGGGTGGAGGGATATTAGATACAATAAGTTGAACTCATCAATCCCTATATTGACCTAATCCCACCACCAACGTTTTGAGATCGATACCCACTAGCAGTGACAATAAAGGATTCATTGACGATTCAACATCAACATGTCTAGATCCATTAGTCCCATGGGCTGAGGTAAAGACACCCACCTTTGCTTATTTTTATAGAACTGGATAAAATGGGGTTGGGATTGCTTCAACACCCCTTGTAAATTGGGTGGAGGTCGACGTTGGAGGAATGGTCACAAACCATATATGGCCTCTAGCTAAGAATTTAAAGATACAAACCTTCTTTTCAATTAATGTTATCTTAGTATCTATTAATAAGAGTAAGCTTCCAATAACCATATCCAACCTATCGATATCATAGTATGCCAATATTTGTCATTAACCCCATTTTTTAAAACATAATAGAAGATATGTCATTTATCCTATTTATGTAAAATGTTTTTTTTTTTAAAGATGCTTGTTTCGGCAGTGGTGGTGTCATCACTACAAGACATATGGAGGAGATTAACGCAAGACTTGTGAGTTCAAGTTCTAGAAAGACTACCTATGCAAAGCATTTAGAGGTTTCGCCTAGTTTGCAAATGATGTCAGGGATTGTTTTAATCCTCAAAATTCAAGCGATGAGTGGCCACCTTAGTGATTTCCTCTATTGAGGCCATTTTTATTGTTAAGGGGAGAAAAAAACTAACTGTCGTTGGGTGGAGGGATATGCCACATAGTACCGTTATGCTAGATACAATAAGTTGAACTCATCAATCCCTATATTGACCTGATCCCACCAGCAGTGACAATAAAGGATTCATTAACGATTCAACATCAACGTGTCTAGATCCATTAGTCCCATGGGCTGAGGTAAAGGCACCCACCTTTGCTTATTTCTATAGAACTGGATAAAATGGGGTTGGAATTGCTTCAACACCCCTTGTAAATTGGGTGGAGGTCAACATTGGAGGAATGGTCACAAACCATATATGGCCTCTAGCTAAGAAATTAAAGATACAAACCTTATTTTCAGATAATGTTATCTTAGTATCTATTAATAAGAGTAAGTTGCTAGTAACCATATCCAACCTATCGATATCATAGTATGCCAATATTTGTCATTAACCCCATTTTTTAAAACATAATAGAAGATATGCCATTTATCCTATTTATGTAAAATGGTGGGTTTTTGGTTTTGTTTGTTTTTTTTTGTTTTTAATCGGGGAAGTATTCTTGTCAGTTACCCCATTTTTTAAACGTTTGGAAAATCTGTCATTCATCTAACTTTTGTAAAATGATTTTTTTATTTATAAAAAAGGAAGTATTATACTATTAGTGTTGGCTCGATTTATATACTTTAGTTCAGAACTCTCTGAGAATAGTTGCATAAAAAGTGGAGAACTTAAGTTTTGAACAGTGGGACAATTGGTCGAACCCCTTTATTTGCAAATTGCTTGTTTAGTGACAAATTCATAAAATATTGGAACTATATTCTAATAATTTGCATATAAACTAAGCAATGGAAGCTACATGAGATATAATGAAGACGAAAATATTATTGATACCTAAAAAACATGAAGTGCAAAGACCTTTGACGTCCTTAAGAACAACTCATTCATTGAAGATAATTCCTCATTTCTTGCTGCAATTGTAGCTTTATCGTAGCTTGTTGGTATATAAATTTGATTCAAATTTAGGTAAATTGTTTCATTGGTATGGGGATCCTAGATCGATTAACATGCATAGCATTGATTTCACTTGAGAGCATTAAGGAATACAATGAATTTGGGTCCTCTTTCTTTTGCATAAAGCTGTCCTCCATCGACTTTCACCTATATATGTATTTATTAAGGAGGAAAAGCTTGTAAGCTAGAAAAATATGAAAAATAGATGCTTCTTAGACAAGTTTATTAGAGAACTCGTTATTTTCTTTTTTTATTTCTAAATAGCGAGTGCAAATCTGATAAGGTGACACATGAAAAACATATAGTTGACTAGTGGTAAACAAATGGTCGCATATATGTTGTATAAGTGTCCAGACATTGTAAACAAGTGTTTGTGGGAACATAATGCATTCTTTGAATGATTACACAATGTTATTTGACTTTAATTATTTAATACTTTATAATATTATGACTTACTAAACTCTAATAAAATCGTAGGCTTTTGTAAAATAAATTTTGTTCATGCTTAGAGAGGAAGCACCTTCCTATGGGGGAATTGTTATTGATAACCCAAGAATAATATAAACCAAACCATGGTTATAATAAAATATATAGGATGTTGAACTGAATGGGAGGATTCGAGTTTTTGCTCCAAGAAAGTGTTAAAAAAAAATTATTTGCGAGTTGGATTCGGCCCTAGCTCACCTAGCTCGGGCTCGTGGTTTGGAGGATAGATCTTGTGCAGAGATGCTATTTTGACCTATTTGTTCCACGATCTATTTTCTGAACGCATTCTTGGTGTAGTCTTGAAGGCAGAAGGGTTTTGTTATGAACCAGAAGCCGATCTCTTCTATTTTCAGCTGGTTTTTGTTGAATCAATTGTATTGGTGGAAGATTTTGTACTTGGAAATCCTTTTAGATTATTTTTATTTGCGGGTCTTCAGTTCTAGGGGATTCTGATATGGCTATGGGAGGGGGATCCTCCTCTCCATCTGAAATTGCAAGTTTCAAGAGTTTGGTTGCAGCAAGTGGAAAAAGGAAGCTATCTCAGAACCATCAAACTTTTGTTAAGAAACTTGACAATATTCCATCGGTGGCTCTTCCGGCGGAACAGCCATGTCGTACAACCATATATTGCAGAGCGGGGTCTCATTGGCCAGTTTACTGGTCTTTGGCCATCTCCCAAGGCTATTAACGGGTGGGTTCAAAGAAATTGGAAACCCCTAATCTTAGCAGGAATTCGAGGTGATCTAATAGGCAAAGGGTGTTATGTCTTTCTCTTTAATAATTATGAAGATAGGGATTTAATATTTCAAAACAGTCCATATTTCATGGGCCCTCAAGGGCTTTATCTGAACAAGTGGAACCTGGATTTTGATATGAATTAAGACGTTCCCTTTGTTGTTCTTGTTTGGGTGAGACTGTCGCACCTCCCTCTTCATTGTTAGAATTTAGAGTCTCTTGAAGCTATAGGAAACACTCTTGGGAAGTACATTGATAAGGATGAAAGAAGAGAACAATATACCTGTGCTCGAATATGCGTCGAAGTGGACCTAGAGGAAGGGCTTCTTGAAGCTATTAAGTTGACAGTGGCATATTGGAATCATGTGCAAGAGCTCAATTATGCGCAATTACCTTTCAAATATAGAAATTGTCATGGATATGGGCACTTTTCCAGATCATGCAAGAAGAAAGTTGAGGAAGAAGCTAACAAAGAGACAGGAGAACAATGGACACAAGTCCATAAAGCTAATACATCAAAGCAGGGTAACTCTTCAAAAGGAAAAAAATATGAATCGGGGTCGGGTATTAACCCCAAACCCAAGGAAAATGAAGTAGAAATGAAGGAAATAATAACCCAAAACAACTTTGATATTCTGAGTATTCCTGAAGAATAAGTGCCTACAACTCTTGAAGAGGGAGAACTTCCTCAATCACAAGATCAGAGAAGAGAATAAAATAAAGAAATAGCTGAGACAAACCAAGGTCCTCCTACTAATGGTCTCTCTCCTACATATGCAGAAATGACAAAAAAAAAAGAAACCAATGGTTAATTCAGGATCATCTGAAGAAGAATATATTGAGAGATCCTCCAAAAAAGGATGCAAATCTCATAAGACAATTAGGGAGGAAGAAGCATAAAGGCTAAATTTGCAAGGAAGCCAAGCTGCAATTGAAATGTCAATTGCAAGGAACACCAGGACTAGACCTTCAAAAGCAGGGCCTCCTCCTTCTGTCAATAATAAATAATGAACATCGTCTCTTGGAACTGCAGAGGGCTCGAATATTCATTGAAAGTGGAAGTTGTAAAAGATCTAATTAGAATGGTTTCTCCAGTTAATCTTCTGCTCCAAGAGACCAAAATTGAAGAGGAATTCCTCCTATCCTTAAGCAATAAGTATTGGAAAACCAATGTTGCAAAGGATGTGAGTGCTAGAGGCATTGCTGAAGGAATCGCAACCTTGTGGTTAGAAAATCATTTCTCTTTGATCATCTCTCATGCAACGCAGAATTAGATATACACAGAACTTCAACACTCTCAAAGTAAGACTTATTTTCCCTTTTTAATCTATATGTACTAGTCAATTATCAAGAAAAAAGAGAATGTTGGAATTCTCTGTCTGCTTTCCTATCTGCTAATTCATGTTCCAATATTATCGTGGTTGGCGATTTAAATTCAATTTTGGATGCTAAAGAGAAAAAAGGAAGCGTTAGTGGGAGAGATCCCATGCTTAATTCGGTTGAAAATGTTATTCTATCATGGGAGCTGATTGACTTTAAGCCTAAAAAAGGAAGATTCACGTGGACAAATAATCGACTGGGTGCAACAAATATTTCTGCCATGCTAGATCGATTTTTAATTCAGTGTTCATTGCTGGTTGGGAAAAAAATAATTTCATCCAGCATATTAGCCAAGCTTACTTCTGATCATAAGCTGGTCATGCTGCTGATAGAAGATGAAGAGGACTTGGGACCCATTCCCTTTCAGTTCAGTCCATTCTGGAAAGAACAAGAAGGTTTTGTGAGCACGGTTTCAATGGCTTGGGATGTTCCTGTTGTAGGATCGCCAAACTTTGTTTGGGAGAGAAAGCTTAAAAATACAAAAGTTGCGTTGAAGAATTGGATTAAGCTATCTCAAAAAAATCCAATAAGTGATAGGAAAGATGCCCTAAGAAAGCTAGAGGAAATTCAAATGGAAATGGAAGATACATAAATCACCCCTACTTTGTTGGAAAAAGAGCACGGAGTAAAGTGTAGCTCCTATAGAGCTATTAGGCGAGAAGAAGAAATATTGAAGTCAAGGAGTACTTGGTTGCAAGTTGGAGATCGGAACACTACTTTTTTCCACAAGCAGTGTAGAGCCAGAATATATCCCAAAATCACATATCGAAAATCTCTTCTCTGTCTGGAGAATCTTTTAAAAGCAATAACTCAAATAAAACAAGTGGCTGGAGCTCATTTCCAGGTTGTTTTTAGTGAAGATGGCTTCTCAGACTCAGATTTAACAACTGATTTCTTGTCCAATATCCCTTGCTTGGTGAGTGAGGAAGAAAATGTCGAGTTAATGAAGGCTTTTGCAAAACAATAAATTATTGATTTTATATGGGCTATGGAGTCGGATAAAGCCTTGGGCCCTGATTGTTTTGCCTTTCACTTTTATCAAGTTTGTTGGAAATTTATCAAGCAAGATCTTCTCCGGATGTTAAAGCTTTTCATTTAAAATCCAAAATTGGTGGATGCACAAATTCCACATTCCTAGCTTTAATTCCTAAAGCAGTTAACCCTTCTTCTTTTGATTGATTCAGACCTATTTCACTATGTAATGCATCTTATAAAATATTCTCTAAACTCTTAGCTAACCGGATCAAACTTCTGCTTGGGAAGTTGATTTCACCTCTTCAAGGTGGTTTTGTCAAAGGGAGGCATATTTTGGACAATTTAATTCAAGTTCAGGGAGCCATGCATTCAAGCTTTCGAAGGAAGGAGAAGGGCATGCTAATCAAACTTGACATGGCAAATGCATTCAATGAGGTAAAGTTTTCCTTTCTATTCTTATTTCTTCATTCTTTTGGCTTTAGCCATGCCTTTATAAATTTGATAAAAGCATGCATAGTTAAACCTTGGATAGCGCCATTAGTAAATGGTAGACCAACAAATTTATTTCAAGCAACCAGGGGTCTTCGTCAGGGTTGTCCTCTTTTGTCGTTTATGTATATACTTATGGTTGATTCCTTAAGTAGAAAGCTAACAATAGGGAAAATTGTTGGGATCATCTCGGGCACAACTTCATCAGTTGGAGTAGAACCCATTAACCATGCCCTATTTGTGGATGATACTTTGCTTTTGGGTGGGGCTTCTTTAAACATTGCAAGAGTTTTTAAGACATTATGAATCAGTTCTGCATCATTTCAGGAGTACTTATTAATATTCGAAAGAGTGTTGTGTATTGTTGGAATGTGGATCAATCAACAATAGCAAACATTTCTTAGATTTTGGGCTTTGAAGGGTTTGCTTCTTGGGACAAGCTTTAATACTTGGGTCTTCCTTTGACCTTGGGGAAAAATAATCCTTCTCTCTGGCTAGATATCATTGGCAAGTTAAAAGCTAAGATTGCTTCATGGGGTGGACACTAGCTGACGAAGGCAAGAAAGTTCATTGTGATAAAGTCTATTCTTTCAGCCCTTCCTATCTACCAGTCATATCTTCTCCTAGCTCTGAAAAAGATCATGGATAAGATATCTAAGCTGCTTAGAGACTTTCTTTGGAGAGGTTGGAAAAACATCAAAACCAAATGCATATGGTTAAATGGGAAATTGTAAAAAGGCTTATGCTTGAAGGTGGACTGCAAATCAGAGATCTGGTTTGTCTAATTTAGCTTTGGGAATTGCTATGGCAGTTGTTCTCTAATAAAAAGCACCCAATGAGCCTAATATTCTGGAAAAAATATCTTCATGGAGGAACTTTAAGAAATTTTCAATTGGAAAATACTCCAAAAGGCTCTAATATCTGGAATTTATGCAGAAGATGTATTGATTTTTTTCCCAGCATTTATATAGAATTCTAGGAAATGGTAGACAAACATTTATGTGGGAAGATAAAATTCTAGGGAATGATCCTCTAAATTTTGTTGTAAGGTTCAATGAGATTATGAGTTGGTTAGTCAACAAAGATCTCCACCCTTTATCAGATTTCATCTCCTGGGACAACAAAGGGAATTGGGAGGCGTGGTCCTTTCCCAAAATACCAGATCGTGCTCTTTGCTTGCTCAGCAGAAATCATTGTTGATGAAAATATCTGGAATGGCTCCAATTCATAATTCTTGCAAGTACACATGGGGATGGGGACCCACAAGCATTTACTCAGCTGCTAAAGGGTTCAATATTTTGCAGAAATCGCAGGCCTATATTCTACCATCCTCTGGCTCTGACGCATCCTTTTGGAAGATGGTATGGGATTCACCCAGTGTTCCAAAAGTAAAATTTTTTACTTGGACCATTATGCATCAGAAATTCTTAACCAACGAAAATGAGGCTTCTTTGGTCCTTTTAGATGTTGCTTCTGCCTTCAATCTATCGAGACTTCACCTCGTATCTTTGTTGGGTGTGCTTTTTCTTAGGAAGTTTGGGCTCATTTTATGCGAGGGTTTCCTTGTCATTCTTTTTAAAAGCTGGCAGTCAAGGTATCCAGACTCTTCAACCAGTCTAGCATGGAGAAAAATATGGCAATCCATTCCCAAATTTGTATGGTGGAAAATTTGGATGGCAAGAAATGACCTGATTTTTATTAGTAAAGTTCTAAAGCCTGAATCAGTAGCTTTAAAAGCTAAGGATTTTCTTCTGGAAGCAGTGGGAAATCCTCAACTTGAAGAAATCAAATTAGAAGTTGAGCTTAAATGGTTGGGAACGAGGCAAGAGGATAAAGTTCGGTAGGGATTGAGCAAGCCAGTTATTAAACCAAATTGGTAGAATAGAATTTTAGAATGGTTGCAATTGAAAAAAAGTCTCAATCTTTTTCGATGGAGCGTCAAAAGGAAATCTGGGGAAAGTTGGATCAGGGGGGTTGATCTATTGCCCTGGGGGAATGCTAGAAACAAGTTTCAACTGGGGAGCAGGGCATCTTTCAAATAACCAAGCAAAATTATATGCACTTCTAAAAGCTTGTCAACTTGCAAAGGCGGCGGGACACAACAACATTCAAATTTTTAGAGATTCTGAAATCATTATTAAAGCTTTAAATTATGATTCAAAGTTCAACAATTCAAGTTTGAATGTTACCATGCAAAGGTTGCACTTCATTTTAACTGATTGTGTTTCAGTTACTTCTTATCATATTCTTCGAGATTTAAATAAGCTGGCAGATTTCAAAGCCAATCAGGGATGCCTACTCTCTACAGGAATGTTAAGTNGCTCTATGGGAAACAACATCATGCATTACGTAATGTGCTATATTGTGGTTGTTTTCTAACTATAATTTTAAGGTTGTATTTATTGTGGCCTGAACCTAATCGCACTTTGCGAAATAGGTCGCTTTTGTGGCTAGTCGAGGATCTTGGTAGTGTGATGCTTCTTTAATTACAATGATGAGAGTGAGAAACAAAGAGCAGATATGGGATAATAATAAAAAGACGCCAAATCTTATGCCCAAATATCCATATGGTTGAGCCATTGCCTGTTTATAGGATGCCTTTTTAGATGACAATGTAATTTAATATAATCCTTCATAATCACCGAATCCCATAGATCATTTCACTATCTCCTATGTGTGCATTTTAAAATTGACTAGTTTTCCATATTTTGTTTGGCATACACTCATGCTTATTATATTCATTTGCATCAACTCCTTCAATCTATTCCATCAGTTTTTGTGGCCATGGAAAGAAATTGCTTTACATTTTTTTTATAGAAAAAGTTTCTAGAACAAGCACTTGCTTTTTCGGATATAGGCTTCCTTGATTTTGCATATGATGTGTTTCTCGAAGCCCTCTAGAAGGTTTATACTGATATTGTTTAATAGATAAAGAGAGGACATTGTTGTTAGGTGCATGGATTGATGATTCTTTGAGTTAAAGAAATTATTATCGTCAGCAATTATGGCAAGCCAAGCCGACTAATAGATATGAGATAAATGATTATATATATATTTTTAACTCAAATGGGTAATATTTTTTTTTTTTTTTTTAAGAAATAATTTCCAGGTCTGAATTAGCAAATACCAAATCAGCCAATTACACTCAGAGCAGTATTAAAACTTTGAGAAGATCAAAGTATGTACAATTTATTCCAAATAGAAGAGATCATTCCCAGACAGATCACCACTCATTGTAACTCACTTTAAGGAATTGGTTGAAATGCGTTGGGTTCTCCATTGAAGCTGAGGTCTCCTTGCGATGGTAGGAAAGCTTTATTTGCCTGAGAATCTGCATTTTTATTTAATTCCCATAGAATATGGAAAGAGGCAATACTTTCAAACTCAATCAACGAATTTCAAGTTCTCTGTAGAATTTCATTCAAGGCTGAATTGTTAAAATGATATTCCGAGTTTAACAATTTAATCAACAGCTCTGAATCTCCCAAAAAATGGATTGACTTATACCCGATCTCCTTTGTAATTTGGCACGCCTTAAGGACGCTATAACTTTCTACCTAGTTATTCAGCCTTATTCCTAATCCTCAGCTGAAGTAGGATTCGGTCAGTATGTCAGGTGAAATAATTAGGTCCCCGACTCCAATGGTCCCAGGGTTCCCCTTGGATACACCATCACAAAAAATGGTAGCAGATGAGGATTTCTTCCACCAGGAAATAAAATCTTCTTCATAGCAATGCACTCTCCAGGAATGAGAACACACTAGTTTGTAGGAGACCGTCCTTCTAGAACCCATCGCGCAACTACCCATCCATGTTGAAGCCTCTGCTGGAAACGATGAGAGAAACCATGTTGCTTGCAGATTCCAAAATGAAGGATTTATTTTTTCTTTCCATGATCAAGGGAGTCGACGACATACTATTGAAAATCCAGTTGTTCCTTGCTATCCATAGTTTCCACCAAATGCATTTCAAGATAGATTATCAGAGTTTGATCCATATAGAGTTTTTATTTCTTGTTTCCGTTATTCAATCTTGCCAGGAGACGAACAAAGAGACCATCGAAGATTGGGAAGGAGCATAAGCAATCAATCCATTGAGGACCAACTCCCACACCAATTGGGAGAAAACACATTCAATGAAAATATGATCTGACATTTCAACTGCAGAGTTGCAGAAGCAACACCTAAACAATCCATGGAACCCGCACTTAATCAGATTTTCCCCTGTCAGCACCCTTTTGTGCATAAGAATCCATGTGAAGAAGTTCACCTTGGGAAGACTATATGAAGACCAAACAAATTTCCAATGCGCATGGGATACGCAAGATACAAGGGGAATTTGTAATTCAGAGAAACCTTGTGCAACTGAGTATTTTCCAGATCAACCTCAACCCCATTTATCTTTATAAGAGTAGTGGACAGGTGCAAGTCTTGATAAAGATGTAATCAACAAATTCTGTTGGGAGAGAAGATGATTTGGGATCTCAGGACAAGACCATCCAACCCAATTCCCGGCGTTGTCCCAAATACAAATGTCTGTCAGCCGAAGAATGCCTTTATTGGTTAACCATGCCTTGGTCTCATTTATCAAGATGCAAGATGAAAGAGGAGGGTTACCTATGATATTATCATCCCACAATAAAGTCCTCTTCCCATTGCCCGGATTCTATATAGCTGATGGTGAGTATTATCTATTCCTCTTGTGCATAAATTCCAGATTGTTGTGCCTATAGGGGTGTTTGGAGTTTTAAAGTTTCTTAGAGAACCACCCTTTAGATATTTCATCAAGAAGATATTGCTTACCCGATGGTTTTTATCTCCATACAATTGCCAAATGAGCTTACCTCCCAATGCGAGATTTTCCAATTATGGATCTCGAATTTGCAAACCACCTTTCGAAGTTGGTCTTTTGAGAATATCTCAACTTACCAAATGCATCTTATTCTGATTGCCTTTGCCACCCTCCCAAAGAAATTCATGAAGAAGTTGGAGATCTGGGTTGAGATAGACTTAGGAGCTAGAATCAAAGATGACTGGAAGATAGGGAGGGATGAAAGGACCACCTTAATTAAAATCAATTTACCAACCTTTGTTAACCCTTGGCCACCCCAAGATACTATTTTTGCTTTAAGTTTACTAATCACTTCCAGCCACAACAAAGGAAGGCTAGGTCCCAAGGTTAATGGAAGGCCCAAATAATTGATCTTATCCCACTTATCAAAACCAAGAAATCCCAAGGATTGGGCTATTATGAGAATAGTTAGATGGTCTACATTCCAGCCATATACAACACTCTAGCTTTTGTTAATCAGAGCTCTTGAAGTTATACATAAATTTTGTAATATTTTGGTGAAGGCCCGAGCAATAATAAGGATGCCCCTCCCAATAGGAGAGAATAATCAACAAAAAGGGCGTGGTTTATAGGATCCACACCTCTTGCTATCTTAATTCTAGGGAGAGAAACCGCAACCAATTCCGCTGAAATCTTTCTACTTAAAGATTTAGCCATCAAAATATAAAGGAAAGGTGACAAAGGGCACCCTTGTCGAAGACCTCTTGAAGCTTGGAAGAATTCTGTTGATCTGCCATTAACGAGAGGCGATATCCAGGGCCTATTTGTGCAATCTTTTATCAATTGAACAAAATCTGCACTAAATCCAAAAGAGAAAAGAACTTGGTAGAGAAAGGATAGCTTGACGCGATGAAAGGCATTTTTCATATCCAGCTTGATGAGCATGCCTTTATCCTTCCTTTGAAAGTTGGAATGGAGGGCTTCCTGCACTTGAATCACATTATCTATCAAGTGTTTTCCTTTCACAAACCCCCCCGGAGAGGAGAAATTATAGTTCCTAATAGAGGCTTTAGTCTATTGGCGAAGAGTTTGGCCAGGATTTTATATGAAGCATTACAGAGCAAGATGGGTCGAAACCTTTCAAAAGATGTTGGATTAACTTCCTTTGGAATCAAGGCAAGGAAAGTAGAATTTGGGCTCCCTCCCACTTTGGCTTTTTTAAGAAAGGCTGAAATCATACGAAAGAGGTCTGATTTAATAATATTCCAACAAGCTCTGTAAAAATGGATAGAGAATCCATCAGGCCCGGGGGCTTTATCCGGCTTCATAGCCCATATAACATCCACAATTTCTTCTCAGTGAAAGGTTTCACTACTCCAACATTAACCTCAGGATTGACTAAAGAAGGTATGTTGGATAAAAATTCAGCATTCACAATGTCATTAGAGATACCGTCCTCATGGAACAATTGCTGGAAGTGTGCTTTAGCAACCTATTGTAATTGCGATTGCCCTTTAATGCTTTCGCCTTCACTTGTACAAATTTCTGAGATATGATTTTGAGAGAGTCTGAATCTGCATTGCTTGTGGAAGAAGGCAGAGTTTTTATCACTGGCATGCAACCAGAGGCTACGAGACTTGAGACGCAGTTGTTCTTCTTCCTGGCAAAAAAAGAGAAATGTATTATTTTGCGTGGCTTACTCATTCACCAATTGCGGTTTAGAAATTTCAAAATCCTCCATACTAAGATGACGCTCAACGAAAACATCCATTGACGCTTCCCTGCTTCTCGATGGATTTATGAGAGGAGTTTTAATCCATTTTTTTAAAGTGTATTTAGTATGTTTAAGTTTTTGTTCCCATACAAAGCTGGGGGAACCTTCAACAAACTGAGATCAAACTTGTGAGACTTTTTCCCAGAATCCCTCCCTCTTGATCCAAAGAAGATTGAACCGAAACAAGATCGGTCCTAGATTTTCCTCTTCTTCAAGCAGCGGGGAGATAGGGTGATGATCGAAAATAAGCTTTGACAAAATTTTGGAAGAGATTATCATGTTTCCATCCATCAAAGAGCTTTAAACTAGAAATTTGTCAAGTTAAGCAGAAATTCTTGTCGCCCCTACTCTATTATTGGTCCATGTGAAGCGCCCTTTCTTAGGTTTGAAATCAAGAAGGTCTCTAGAATGAATTAAAGACTCCACTACTTCCTGAAGTGGATCCTTGCCCCGAACACCTCCTCTTTTCTCCTTAGGATCTAAAATAATATTGAGATCCCCTGCCACTGTAATGTTTATGGGAGAATGGTGTTCCATAAAATCTGACAGAGTTTTGAAACAAACTTTTTTCTCTATAAAATTAACTGGGACATAAATCTTGAAGAGAGCAATGGAAATCTTACTAGGAAGATGCTGCAATTCTGTATATATCCAATGTTGGGTAGAAAACAAGGCTTTTAGAAGAAACTTATCCTCGGACCATAATGTTGCGAGGTCCCTTGATGTGCCTCATGCACTTACTGCCATGCCTTGATTCTTTTTCCATTTTAATCTGCTTAAGGATAAAAGAGCTTCCTCTTCTATCTTTGCTTCTTGGAGCAAGAGAATCTTAGAAGGTTCCATTTTTAGTATATCTTTAACTGTTTTTTCCTTCAATGGATTCCTTGATCCCCTGCAGTTCCAAGAGATGATCTGCATTATTTACCCATGAAAAAGGGAGTTGTCCCCTGCCCTTTGGGAGCTTATTCCACTTACTTCTTCCTAATGACATTTCTATTGTAGCCTGACTACCCTGCATCTTTAGTTTCTCAGCTTCTTCTTCTCTGACTTCCTTTCCAGAATTCCTTCATGCCTTTTAGTGAATTGTTCATCTTCTTTCGAGGAACCAGAAGTCTCTACCGATTTCTTCTTTAGAGTTTCTGCATAAGAGGGAGAAGATGTAGCTCCCATGGGAGATTTATGAAGATCATGTAGGATTGCATCTACACTAAAAGTTTCTAATATTACTGGTTCAGATTGTTCTTGTGACCCAAGATTCACATCACCATCTTCCTTATGGATTTTAGATTGCTCCAATTCACCCTCTTCGAGAGCAGGAGAGTTTTGATCGTCAGAAGGACTTAAAACCACAAAAATATTTGAAGATGTAGTAGCATTTCCAGCAGCCTGGGGGTTTAAAGTTTTTGTCTCAATAGGAATGACTCCATTTCTAGCATTGCCTCCTTTACCTTTCACCTATTTGGAGGTGCCTACTTTCTGTACTTGAGTCCATTGATTTGTCTTCTCTTTTTTCAAGTTCTTCTTCTGATTTTTTCTTGCAATTATGAGCAAAATGGCCATATCCATGGCAATGATGGCACTTGAAAGGGAGTTGTTCGTAATCAAGCTCATGAATGTGAGACCATTCGACAACATTTAACTTGATTGCCTCAGGAAACCCTATATATAAATCTACTTCGACACAAATTCGTGCGCATGAATATTGCTCTTTACTTTCTGCCCTATCAATGTATTTTTCGAGCTTATTCCTAATGGATTCCAGCGATTATGAATTCTAGCGGTGAAGAGGTAAATGGGGGAGCCCAACCTAGACAGGAACAACTGATAGTACATCTTGGGTAGGGTCGAAGTTCGAATTCCACTTGTTCAGAGAGAGCCCTTGAGGACCCATAAGATATGGACCGTTTCGAAAAATGAGGTCTCGATCTTTAGCTAATTCAAACACAAAAACACAATATCCTCTGCCAACAAAATGATTATGAATTCCTTTAGAGACCAGGGGCCTCCAATTACGCTAAACCCATCCATCAATTTCCTTCAGAGAAGGCCACAGACCGGTAAATTGCCCAATGATCCCATGCTCCGCTAGATTCAAGGCAGTCCGACAAGGACGTTCTGCGGGTAGGTCAACAGAAGGAATATCGGTTTTCTTCACAAAAGTATGGATCATTGGACTTCCCTTTCTCTTCCCACAGGAGGAAATAAGGTGCTTGAAAGCATCAGTCTCTGGAACAGGAGGGGGGGGACCCCCTCCGAAGGCCATAGATAGAGCACTCATAGACAGAGAGTATAAAAACCTAGTATAGGATCCAATTGCCTCGCTGTCAATGTAGAAAGAGAAACAAAAGAACATACATGGTTCAAATGGTTCACAAATCTAGGGACCGATCATAATCTTAAACTAAAAACGATCCTGCAACAGAAAAATCACAAACTAGGGTCGTAGGTCAGTATAGAGCAAGCGATCTTGATCCAATAATACATGTAGACTAATGGATTTGATCAGAGAGGCCCTTTGCAGCACACCACGTTCCAACATAGCCTCCAAAACAATCCAGGCAGACTTGGAGCGAATGGACAAATCCTGAGATGAATCTCCACGATCCTGCAGCTAGCAGGACACCACCAGTGAACCGGACCGAGAAGCGTAGTTCAAGTCTTCTTGGAGCGAATTCTTTGAGGAAAAATTGTAATAGGCTTGTGATAAACCTTCGAACATGTTCTAGCACAGCCTCCAAAACAAGACATGCAAACTTGGAGCGAATGGACAAATCTTGAGATGAATATCTATGAGCCTGCAGCTAGCAGTACACCACCAGAGACCCAAACCGAGAAGCACAGTTCAAATCTTCTTGGAGCGAATTCTTTCCACTAGGTTATATTTTATGATTATATTTAAATGAGTTTTAGATGGGTGTTTTTCTTTCTTCATTTCTATGTTGTGTTTATTTATAATTAAATCCAATACATTTGGTGGATCTAACGTTGAATGTTCACTTTGTTCCTTGAGCTAAAAAAAATGGAACCTTTATTTTTGTTGCTTCTATCATTGCTTTGGAGTATGTGTACAACATGCTGCAGGCCAAACTATAAAATGTTTAATTATAAATATATACTAGCTGTGGCCATAACACCTATGTTTACAAATCCCTTTGGAAACAAAGATCTTTATACAAAACAAGCAGCCAATTATTTGTGAAAACTTATGCAACTAAAATCTCAACCTCTTACTTTCACTGCACCTTGCGAGAGCTTATGTGCTCTTCGTGAGTTATGCAAAGCTTTTATAATAAAAAACTTATGTGCTAGTTCTAAGTTATGCAAAACTTTATAATTATAAAGTATAAGTAAACTCCTATAAAAGAAAAAAATTCATTTAATCCTCTTCTTTAGAATTTTATTAAAAATTTGAAATTATAAAGAACTTATTTATAACTTCTTAAAAAAATTCAAAGCTTTATAGAATATTTTTAATTATATTTCAAACATTTTGTCAAATTAATTCATTCTTATTTATAAATTAGTTATTTTTTTTCAAATCTTTGTAAGAAGTTTTATGCATATAGTTTTTAACATAATTTCTTAAGAAGTGTTTAAAATTCATCTTCTAAAAATTCTTTTTAATGTTTTCAACATAATTTCTTAAAAAGTGTTTAAAATTCATTGTCTAAAAATACTTATTAAGTTATGAGTAAGTTGTTATGATAATACTTAGGTAAATTAAAAAGTTTACATATTCTAATTGTTAATTTGTATCTAAGCAAATAATAGATGTAATCAATAGATATATATAACTCTATTAGTACATTATAGGTCTTTTCTCCCCTTTGGTTAAAAAATTGATTTGGACTTGAGTGCTTGTTATGTAATCGACACTTACATTCCTCTCTCTACTAAATCACAAAGGTTCTTGTTAAAGTTAGTTAGTTACACTTCCATGTCACTAAACACTACTTAAAACAAATGTGGTAACCTATTAAGATAGAGATTGCATTCATAATATTTAAATACAATAAATTATGTAGAACAAAATTTTAATATTAATCAATATACATATAATTTCTAAAAAATCAATAACTAAAAAAAATTATTTTACTTTCCACATGAAAAAGAATATATTACCAAAAAAACCATTTACCATTTTTAATAAAAAGTTCTAAAAGGAGCTTTTGCCAAAAACTTCTGCTAACTGCACAAAAGTTAAATGACAATGTTGGGACATTGCCACCACGACGTGTGTTTTTGTTATAAAAACGAAGAGAATGCCATTGCTTATCAACCTAATCTTCGAATTTCTTGGAGAAGCGGTGGGGTTTAATAAATTTCCAAAAATTGGTCGCCAACCGTTCGATTACGCCTCGCAGCCTGCGGAAATTTCCCTTTCCGCTCAATATTTTCCGGGCATTTCGAGGTTTTGAATGTTACATCGGTTTCCATAAAGGTTTCGATCAATCTGTCACCTCAAAGCCTCATGGCCGCCAGATACAAGCCACACGAGCAATTTGCGCGTAGATTTTTTCTTCGGGAGAACTAAATTTTGTTCAATTTTGTCCAGATTTGGTCCCCTTTTTAGCGTTGGAGCTTTATTGATTTCCACGGTACAGAATTTGGCCCCGAATCGCCTTTTTTTTTTTCTTGCTCTTACACAGTCCGATCACTGTATTGCTTTGCATTTGCTGGTCAGGGTTTTGTTTGTCTAATTCTTGGCTATTGAATGGATTCTGAAGAGTTTCTGGCTTCGTAAATGGTCAAAGACCGTCAAGATTTGCATTATAACTTTTCTATTTAAGGCGCCCTGCTTTTATTTTGTGCATAAGCTTTTAAAATAATATTTTCCTGCCCGTCGTGGGTCCAATTTAGCCTTTCGTTTGAATCAATATTTGTAAATTGATAGCACCATCTGTTTTATTGATTGAAAATATTGGATTCGAGCAGTGAGGGTTTGATCTACAAGGATTTAGTTTCGAGGTGTTTCCTGACGTTTAGGATGGAAGGATCGTTTTAGCAAGCTAGGTTGGAATAAATAAATAAATAAGCATCTGTGCTTCGCATATATATGACGGTTTGGAAGCATTTATATGCCATTTTACGTGAGAGAGAATTTAAACCGCTGGCCATATATTGGAATATAGCAATACAAACCAGACATCCAGCAGTGAAAATGTGGCCGTAATTGCTATCCACCTATTTTTTGGGTAAAAAAATCCTTCGTACATACTAATAAAATTTCAAAGCATTTTCTGTAAAAATACTGTGAATGCAGTTAAGCCATCTGACTCTTTTATGCTCTTCCTAATGATAATACTTCTAGATCAAAATAATTGGAGTCCAGAATCAGGTAGTTTTACTTCAATGACGTGAACACTTGATAAAGAGAGATGGCATAAGTCTTCTGTACGTAATAGGGGGCACGATCTGGCTGCTTCACGGTGATTAATATCTATCAATGTGTAAGAGGTTTTGATTTTCAAGCCTCAGTTCAAGATAGTGCATAGAGCTCCATAATATCGTATTCTGAATTATTTGCAAGTACAGATATAGATAGGATAACTGATCTACTTGGATTGAGAAGATAGACGTGGGCGCAGCCCGGGTGCAAGCATGGCACTAGCTGGCAAGCTCTTCAACGCAGTGGGCAGTCGAATGGTTGGAAAACGCCCCAAAAGTGTGGTTCTGATAATCCAGATTGCTGGGGAGAGAGGCTGGGATAGCGCTGAGAATAGCCAAGTATGGGGCTATCTTAGGAAATGCTGGCGCATGTCTGGATGGGCAGTAAACAACGCCGGCGTTTTTAATGGAATCATGACTGAGCCAAGAGAGGCAAGCCACTCGCAGAGGCATGAGTTCAGGAGACGTTGGGCCAGATTGCAGCCATGGGAGAGGCGCGCTGGCAAGATTTTACAGTAATCAGAAAAACCATAAAATTAACATGTATCAAGAGGTAAAATGCGACTAACAGGAAAAAAAGAGAACGCACAGAGAATTAGGTTTTTCGGCAACACCAAAACTGAATTTATTAGAGAGCGTCTCTCTTTTTATAAGGAGGGACATCCTTCCTTATTACAAACTATGCTGTAATAAAATAAAAACCAAAATAAACTAAATAAAAACCAAAATATAAACTAAATAAAAACCAAAATAAACTAATGTTATTGAAAAATAAAACTCTAGGAGGACAGGGCATCTGCATATTCTTCTATCTGCTGAAACTAAAATGTGCCATTAAACTGACATTTCATTTTGAATGGCTGAACTTCAAAATAAACACATACTTACAAAAGGTGGATGTGCAGTTGCTTTTCGAACATTCACCATCTGCAAACACCTATCTGCTCCTTACATGACAAAGGTTTCTTTACTAACAAAGAGAGATAAAGAGAAGAATCCTCGATACCTCCTTGTGCATGTGTTTAGCAAACAAATCTAGCATCACCTTAACAAGAGTATGAACCAAGAACACTTTAGAAATTGCCTTCAAACAAGAAAGATAAGTCTTCTTAAGAGGTGCGCATCACTACAAGAGCCCTAAGATGGGTAAAAAAGTAGCATAATAGTTTTGTCCCCATTGTCTATGATTTACAAATGAAGTGAGGAGTTTTATTTGTAGTCTTCTCAACTCATTTTTATAAAATAACCATGTCGACAAGCTAATCTAATGTTTATGTAAGAATATAGCATGAAATAATATAAAATAATCTAATATGTGGGTAACTTGGGGCATTTTCCCCATAGTCACCAAAGGGCTGCTAGAAATTGCTAAAATTAAACAAAAGGTTTCACTCCGAATGGTGGAGTGAGCAGGGGGGATCGTCAAGCCCCATCTACCCCACCAGTGCTAAAAAACCCTCAACGTTCCCCCTCTACAACTATGTATGACGTCATCAGTGAGAAGGCACCAATGCGGGAGGGTGCTCTGCTAAAAAGGGGCCGGGATGGGTGCATAGGGTGACTAGAAGAGGAGGCAAGTGCCTCTGAGCTGAAATGCTGTCACCTTTGAAGAATTCAAGTAAGGGGTCATGTGACCTAGTGACATGCCCTTAGGAGCCCCAAACACCAACCAGGACATCCTTCCTTGTTACAAACTATGCTGTAATAAAATAAAAACCAAAATAAACTAAATAAAAACCAAAATAAACTAATGTTATTGAAAAATAGAACTCTAGGAGGACAGGGCATCTGCATATTCTTCTATCTGCTGAAACTAAAATGTGCCATTAAACTGACATTTCATTCTGAATGGCTGAACTTCAAAATAAACACATACTTACAAAAGGTGGATGTGCAGTTGCATTTCGAACATTCACCATCTGCAAACACCTACTAAATATCACTCTACCACTATTCATTTCTGCTCCTTACATGACAAAGGTTTCGTTACTAACAAAGAGAGATAAAGAGAAGAATTCTCGATACCTCCTTGTGCATGTGTTTAGCAAACAAATCTAACATCATCTTAACAAGAGCATGAACCAAGAACACTTTAGAAATTGCCTTCAAACAAGAAAGATAAGTCTCCTTAAGAGGTGCACATCACTCCAAGAGCCCTAAGATGGGTAAAAAAGTAGCATAATATTTTTGTCCCCATTGTCTATGATTTACAAATGAAATGAGGGGTCTTATTTGTAGTCTTCTCAACTCATTTTTACAAAATAACCATGCCGACAAGCTAATCTAATGTTTATGTAAGAATATAGCATGAAATAATATAAAATAATCTAATATGTGGGTAACTTGGGGCATTTTCCCGATAGTCACCAAAGGGCTGCTAGAAATTGCTAAAATTAAACAAAAGGTTTCACTCCGAATGGTGGAGTGAGCAGGGGGGATCATCAAGCCCCATCTACCCCACCAGTCCTAAAAAACCCTCAACGTTCCCCCTCTACAACTATGTACGACGTCATCAGTGAGAAGGCACCAATGCGGGAGGGTGCTCTGCTAAAAAGGGGCCAGGATGGGTGCATAGGGTGACTAGAAGAGGAGGCAAGTGCCTCTGAGCTGAAATGCTGTCACCTTTGAAGAATTCAAGTAAGGGGTCATGTGACCTAGTGACATGCCCTTAGGAGCCCCAAACACCAACCCTAGGGTTAAAATTCCCAACAAAGGGCAATCAACAATGCCACTAAGCCATACTACTTCTAAAGACAAAATCAAAGGGCCCAACCATAACCACCCCTGAAAAATGCAAGTAACACCCCCATCCTGGCCTTGAAGAGGAAGAAACGTCCCCTCTCCCTAGGTAGATATTTGGAAGTGCGTTGGTAGAAGTACAACCAGTGTTACAAACATCACCGATATATCGCAATGTTAACTCACTGGCGATATCTCGACAATATATTTCCTTGATTTTTTTTCCGATTTTATCGTGATATTGTCGATTTTTTCGAATATATCGCAATATTTGTCGATTTTATGGCAATATTTGTCGATTTTATGGCAATATTTGTCGATTTTTTCAAATATATTGTGATTTTTTGCATTTTTGTATTTTTTATTTTGTCGATATATTGCCGATGTTTGCTAACTTTTTCGTCGATAAATCCGATAATTTCTTTTTGGACCCTCAGCGATATATTCGTTGGCACGATATTTGTAACATTGGGTACAACGCAACAACAATGCATAATTTGTATGCTTGTATGAATCTATATGTACAACTCTGCATATCTATCTTGTATGGACCTACGTGCTACTCTCGTCCTCATCTTAGGAGGATATCTCCTATCTGGCGCTCTAACTTTGCTCCATAGATGAAATAAATCACCCTTTTGTCAAAACTTGTCTTTGAGTGAATTAATGTGTCTTAACCCTCACCTTGACTTGCCTTTATACTTGAGTTAAAACCCTCATCTCACAATGACATGTATGGTTAAGATTAGTCTAAATCACTAATGTACAAAAATACATTTTAGTAGAGTCAACAAGTAAATATAAGACTTTCACTTTATTACTAAAGTGCATTACAAAATTGTAGATTTTAAATGTTTTTTCCCCAACTCGTTGTCGGTAACATAGTCATTGTTTAATGCCCAAACCCATAACATTCAACTGTTAATGACTTGACTTCACATTAACAATTTAAACATGAAACATAAGAAAAATTGGTTGACAAAAATTCTCAATGATAGTGACAAAAATTTCAGACATCATATTTTTGGCATATTGCCCAGGAAAAACCCACAAGGGGAAAACCTGTTTGAGAGAGTATTTTTATTTCCTTAGTAAAATAATGCAACAAAGAATAGAACTTATCTCAACAAGCAAAACCTAGAATGCTATCTTGAAATTTATGCCCATAATTTTTTTTCTCATTCTCAAAAATTGTGCAAACAACTCCAGTGTCATTTTTTTCCTCGAAATTCATGCCCATCTCAGACCTCGATTTTTGTGCCCAATTAATGATGTACGGACACTATACGGATGTTGTACCTTGATTTTTGTGATGGTGTTTCTCCTCGAAATTTGTTTGCATTTATTGTTGTACAAACTGTTGTACCGTCCTCGATTTGAGTGCCTGCAAATATCTTTCTCAATCTTGCTCTCATCTCTTTCAAATGTCATGAAAAAGTTTAGAATGAAAAGTCTTTCCCTTGCCTTTTTGTTTGGATGCTGGGGTGAGTTTAAGAGACATCTAATCCAAGGTTCCACATTGATTTGGATGGGGATGAGAATAAAAACTAGTTTAATTCTCTCCAAAATTAATTTCACTCACCTCACTTAAATTTATCAAAAGGTCACTTTAATCTCTAAAGTAAAATTAAATGCTTCTCTCGAGTCATTTAATGTAAGGGTCATGTTATTTTCCCCTTTTAGTGACATAGGCTAAAATCGCTAGGGGAACAACTTCCTAGGTACAAAAATCAACACTCCCTCTTACCACGGAAGGTGTTTTGCACCACTCCCAACTTGTCCCTGAAGAAGATAAACTTGCCCTGCCCCAAGGATTTTGTCAAAATGTCTGCCGTCTGCTCATTAGTGGATATGTACCGTAACTCAACAAGTCCTCTCTCAACATAATCACGAATGAAATTGTATCTGATCTCAATATGCTTGGACCTGTCATGGAACACGGATTCTCAGAGAGTTGAATGCAACTCTGATTATTGTAGTAGATCACTGTGGGCCTAAGCTCTTGATCAAACATATCTACCAACAACTTACGAAGCCACAATGCCTTGCAACTAGCCTGACTGGCTGCCATGTACTCAACCTCAGTAGAACTCAAAGCAACAAATTTTTGCTTCCGACTGAACCACGACACTACTGTCGAGCCCAACCAGAAACAACAACTGGAAGTGCCCTTCTGGTCCGTCACACCACCCTCCCAATCTGAATTTGTGAAACCAACTAAGCCAACTCCACTTGATCTCCTGTAGTCCAAACCATAATCCACAGTCCCAACAAGGTATCTCAACACATGTTTTGCGTCTGCCTAGTGCACTCTCCTATTGTACACCATGAACCCACATAGAGTGTTCATCACAAAACAAAAGTTTGACCTTGTGTTGACCGGATACATCAGTGACACAATGAGCTGACGATATAAAGTAGGATCCACTAACTCTCCCTTAGAAGCATGAAGCTTCCTCTAGTTGGTGATCATCGGTGTCGCCATCGACTTGTAGTCCTCCATCCAGAATCTCATCAAAACATCTACTGCATATTTTCCTTGTCCTAGGAAAATATTACTAGGCTCCTGCCAAACCTTCATCCCTAAATAATAGTGCTTCAACTCAATTTCTGTCATCTCATACTTTGAAGCAAGACCGACATACATCAAAAGAATGAGAGGATCTCCACCAACCACAATGTAGTAAAGGTTGGGATCAATCTCACTCTTCTAAAATCCCATCGATAGTAAATAAGTATCAATCTTGGAATATCATGCTCGAGGAGCTTGCTTCAGCCCATACAAGGCCTTTTTCAACCTGCACACATGGGAATCCCTTTAATGGATCTTAAATCCCTGAGGCTGCTCCAAATATACCTCCTCTTGTAAATGTCCATTGAGAAATGCGGTCTTCACATCCATCTGGTGGATTTTCTAACCCATCTCTGCTACGATGGAAATCATTGCTCTAATTAAGGAATATCGTGCAACTAACGCAAAGGTCTCATCATAATCAACTCCCTCAATCTGTGAAAACCTCCGTGCCACAAACCGAGCCTTGAACTTCTCCACACTGCCATTTGCATTGTGCTTCACCTTGTAGATCCACTTGGAAGTCACCATTGAGTTCCCCTCTGGTCTCAGTACAATCTCCCATGCATCGTTTTTCATGATGGAATGCTACTCTTCCATCATGGCATCTCTCCAAACATGATGCTGAGAGGCCTCCTCAAATGTAGATGGCTCCAAATCACGAAGACTAATAACAAAATCCATACCCAACCTGTCTGGCATCATTATTGTCCCCACTGGTTCCATGGGTGATCCAAATGCTTATGCTTCCTTCAAGGTGTCACGAAGCCATTCAGGTTTCCTCTTCCCTGAGGGTTGCTCCCAAATTGGTCCTATCATCATCTGAAGAACTCCTAGAAGTAGATGGCCCAAAAACCTGTGGAGCAAGAGTTGGTGAATCCTGTGATCCGGTAGCTGTAAATGGTGAACTTATGACCTGAGAACTAAAACTTGTCCTTGAAGTACCTGTTGGTGAACCACTGAACCTGAAGATCTTGTGCTTGTAACTAGTGGCTCAGTCACCCCGAAAACTTGTGAACCTGTACTTTGCGTTGAAGGTACCTGTGAAGTTGCCTGAGGTGTGGGAACTTGCTGCTGCTCCTGCACTCACTCTCTGGACATCCTGAAGGCCTTCTCCTCAAATCTCACTTCTCGCTTCACAACAACCTTCCTCAGGGTAGGAAGATAAATGCGGAAGGCCTTCGAAGTCTCATCATACCCCACAAAAGCGCCTCTCTCTGTAGTGGGCTCAAGCTTTGTCCTCTTCTCAGAAGGTACATGTGAAAAAGTCAGGCAACCAAATATGCAAAAATGACCAACCTCAGGTTTCTTTCCTATGAACATCTCCTCAGGAGTCTTCCTTCCCAAGGCACGATGAGGACTCCTGTTCTGAAGGTATAGAGTTGTACTGCAACCCTTGTCCCAAAGGAAGAAAGGAATACTTTGATCATGTAACATGGCTCTTGTTGCTCCCATAATAGATCGATTCTTCATTTCTTCCACCCAGTTTTGCTTAGGAGTGTATGGTACAGTCAACTGTCTCTGTATACCCTCTTGTTTGCAATACTCCTCCTCCCAGTGTGGTTTTTGACAAGAGCTTTAAACTCTTGGAACTTCTGCAAGACCTCCTCAGATTTCTTGCTCCTCAGGAAGTAGATCCAGGTCTTATTGGAATAATCATCAATGAATATCACATAGTACTCAAAACCTCTTAGAGAAACATATGACATGGGACCACACAAAACAGAATGTATCAAATCAAGCACTCTAGCTGGCCTGCTATCACTGCTTGGAAAAATAGTCTTGCTGTTCTTTCCCAAAACACACCCTCTGCAGACATCACTCTACTCCGTGCTAAACTTAGGCAATCATGTAACCATGTCCCTCAACATCCTCAGAGCTGGATGATGCAGATGGGCCATCTTCTTATGCCACAACTCACAAAGCTCACTATTGTTGCTGTGTGTCAAAGCATGTTGGGGATGAAATAAGAGTTTGTACAACTTCCCACGTCTGACTTCAATGGTGTAAGAGGTAGATGGTCCTACATTCTTGGGAAAACACGCACATGTCCATCTAGGAAAGACACCCAAAGTCCCCTATCCTCAATCATGGAAATTGATATCAAATTCTTTTTCACCATAGGTACAAATAACACACCCCTCAAGGTCATGGGACTTATGGACTCCCTTTGAAATGTAATGGTTCCACGCCTAACAACTTTGACAACAATGTCATCCCCCAACACTACCTCTACATCTACACCTGGCTGTGAAAGCTCAGAGAACATCTCTCGAACACCTGTCATGTGGCTCGAAGCTCAACTATCAATATACCAAGTGGTGGTGGTGGTGGATGCACTGCAAGAATGGCATATCAACAAAGAATGCTCCCTCTCTTTCTCAATGTCTGTACTGGTGATGATGGATGCTCTCTCTCTCAACATGGTAAACATCGAGAGAAAACTCTATCTCAAATCTAGCTGTAAACTCATCAATCTTCGCCGAAGCTGTTGTTTGTTGCTGCTTATTATTCTTCTTCTGTGGGCACTGTCCAACATAGTGCCCAAATTCCTGACAAGCAAAGCACTTTACAATGCTCATATCCTTCTTTAGTCCACCTTGCTGCTTAGCCCCATCCTTCTTGGACTTCTTCTTTCCCCCGTCTGTCAAAGCCACATTCTCCTCATCTTCCCTACTAATAGAAGAGCTCCCCTGCACAAGACCTCTCCGGGTCTCCTTTTGCATGAAATCATCCCAGAGTCTGTCCCAAGAAGTCAAGTTTTTCCTGTCTACTATAGCCTTCACAAAAACAGTCCAAGGCTTTGCAACCCCATTCATAGTTGTCTGCACTAGCTCAGTGCCAGAAACAACCTCCCCTACTGCTGCAAGCTCATCTCTAGCCTTAGATATCCTAGTAAGGTAGGAAGTCACTCCCTCTGCATTGGACATCTTAATACTCTTCAATTTTTCCCTCAATACCATTTTTTGGATTCATTTGAGCTTTGGTACAAGCTGGTCAAAGCATCCCACATCTTATATGCATGGTCTTTGCTTGAGATATGTGGGATAACATGGTTTTTAACTGCATCTAGAATGATCCTTCTAGCTTTTATGTCTTTTTTGTTGAAGGCTGCAAGCGCTTGTACTATGAATGACTTCATCCCAAAGTTCATTTTCCTCCAATATAAGCACCAACCTAGCTTTCCATGAGACAAAATTCCTAGCTCCATCAAGCCTATCCTCCAACCTGAGTCCTATAGCCATTTCAATGCAAATTCAAGTTTCAATAAGGTGCTTCCCACTGACAGTCTAAAAATTCAGAAATCTGATTTCTGTCCCTTTCTTCAACTAGGCTTTGATACCATGTAGATTTTAAGTGTCTTTTCCCCAACCTGGTTTCAGTCACATAGTCATTGTTTAATGCCCAAACCCATAACATGCAGCTGTTAATGACTTGACTTCACATTAACATTTTAAACATGAAACATAGGAAAAAATCATTGACAGAAAATTTTCAATGACAGTGACACAAAAATTTCAGCCATCATAATTTTGGCAAATTGCCCGGGAATAACCCACAAGAGGAAAACCTGTTTGAGAGAGAGTATTTTTCTTTCTTCAGTAAAATAATGCAACAACAGAATACAACTTATCTCAACCAGCAAAACCCCCAGAATGCTGTCTTGAAATTCATGCCAACCCAGCAGTCTACGAATTGTTCAAAAACATGTTTGGACCTCGAAATTCATGCCCAGAATTTTTTTCTCATTATCGAAAATCATGCCTATAGCACCAGCGTCAATTTTTTTCTTGAAATTTGTGCCCAATTAATGTTGTACAGATGCTATACGAATGCTCGACCTTCCTCGATTTTGGTGCCTCAGACACATCCATCCTGCCTTGTTCAGTATAAGGACATGAAAAATAAATTAAGCCAACTAACTAAAGAAACAAGTAATCATGAAAGTAATTAACTAAGGGACAAGTGCTCTTCTCAGGAGTGCTTGAGAACTTGTTAATCTTTTGGTATCTGTAGACTTACACACATATCAAATATCCAAGGGCATCAAAAGCATCATGAGGTAGACACATCCGTCATGCCTTGTTCAGTATAAGGACATGAAAAATAAATTAAGCAAACCAACTGAATAAACAAGTAATCATGAAAGTAATTAACTAAGAAACATCTGACTAAGAAACAATTAATAAACAACTATCTAACTAACATAAACACACTAAAGGTTTGATATGCCCTGTATAATACTTCTTTAGCGCTTGCCCATTGACAGGCAAAGGAATCTTTTCACCATCTAGGTGGCTCAGGTGGAATGCATTAGGACCTGCAATGCCAGTAATTTGATATGCACCTAACCAAAGACTTTCAAACTTACCATGTTTACTAGTTCATCCTTACTTTTGTAACATAGGAGGACAAGGTCCCCTTTGTGGAAGTTGCGTTGGCGAGCTTTCTTGTCAGACTTTCCTTTAACTTTATCTTGATGCTCTGTTAGGTGATCGAAAGCCTTTCTCCGATTTGCATCAAGTTCTATCAAGCTGTTGATTCTTTGCTGGAATATATCTAGATCATTGACATTCTGTTGGAGGATCTTGTATACAGGCAACTTCAAATTGATTGGTAAAGTGACATCGGGGCCGTATAACAACTCAAATGGGCTTTTACGAGTTGATTCCTTAGGGGTAATTATACCCGCCCATACTACATACTTCAGTTTACTATCCCAACAGCTCTTATTATTGTCAATAGTCTTCTTTATGATATTCATTAGATTTTTATTGCTTTTCTCGGCTAGTCCATTCCTTTGAGCAGGGTAATTTTTATGGATGAAATTTCGTCAATTGGCTATTTTCTGGGTCTTTTTTCAAAATATAAATTCGCTCTTTCGTCATTTTTAGTCTCTAATATTGCCTATATTTACATAAAATATGTTTCTTTATCATAATATTCGCCAAAATTTATACATTTCAGTAGTAAATTGTATGTTTTATATTTAATATTCGCCTACCTTTCTATATACATGTTTTTTTCAATCCAAAATAATTGCCTAGGATACTATACTTAAGTATAACATTAGAATCCTAGGATAATAATTTGAAGAATGTGACAGTATAATACCAAAAGTATAACATTAGAATCCTAGGATAATAATTTGAAGAATGTGACAGTATAATACCATAATCAAAACAAAAGGTAGATAACTCACCCCCACTGAAAGCTTTTGCATTGTCTATAAAAATCTTTGCCGAGGTTCCGAAGCGGGTGATGATACTGTCCTCCATGAAATCTGTAATCACTTTCGCCGTAGCTTGCTTTGTCGAGATAACCTAAACCCATTTAGTAAAATAATCTTGAGCTGTCGATATCCACTTGTGGTCATTACTTGAATTTTCTTTAAATTCACTAATAAAGTCAAGTCCCCATTGCTGGAATGGTGCTTCAATTATGATTGGTTGGAGCTGAATGATGACCTCCGCAAAGCCTTTTATGAAATTCTTTCATCAACTCTTCTGCCTGAAAAGGATCAACACATGTAAGAATGATCTCATATGGGTTCCTCCATCCAAGACGCTGAACCTGTTCTCCTGGATAATCCTCGAAGCAATACTTGGTATGCTTTCCAGCTTTAAGGCCCTCTTCTTGTGATCTGGTACGTGACCCGGGCATAAAAGATTTTTGAGATAATATATGATGTGTTTGTAACAATCACACTGTGCAATTCCTTTCATTACTATCGAGACCATATGGGTATCTTCTTGTTTTAAGTCAATAGCCTCTTCATTTCCTTTTTCCAATAATTGAGCCAATCCTCTACCTTTGATTAGCTTTGTAGGTTGAATTTCCAAGTCATATTCCTGAATCTTTGTAGTCCACTTGGCTTGTATATCTAAACCATCGTGTTGCTTTAGTATTTCCTTTACTGTCGGGTGAGGGGTGTAAGCAATGATCTTAGAGTGCCCAATATACACCCTGAAATGTTTTAATGACATCACCAGAGCAGATGCCTATTTTTCCATGTTGTGATACTCATTTCTGTGCTACTCAAGGCCTTGCGCATAAAGGCAATCGACTGCTCTTCATTCTTATTGTTCTTTTGTAGAAGGACACCTGCAATAGTGTCAGCTGATGCAAAAGAAAATATCTGAAAAGGTTTAGAGTAATTAGGACTTACCAACACCAAAGCTTGAATAATAACATCTTTAATATCTTCAAAAGCTTTCCTGGACTTGTCACTCCACCTGAAATTTGCATCCTTTTTAAGCAACTTGTTCAACGGTTTAGTTATCTCAACAAAATTTGGTATAGATCTATGAATGAAATTGATTTTTCTAAAAAATTGACCTTAAAGCTTTAAGTGTTTCAGCAATGGAATTTCTTTTATAACTCTAACTCTTTCAGGATCAATTTTGACACCTTCTTTAGTAATAACATGACCAAGTAACTTACCTTTAGTAACTCCCAGAATAGATTTCTTTACTGCCACCCGATTGAAGCTTGAGAAACCATCCAGGTAAGATAACGTTTCTGAACCTGTAATCCTTTGCAGCAAGAGCTCCATATTCGGCAGCTGATAATTATCTTTCTTGGAAACCACATTTAGGTTTCTAAAGTCCACGCGTAATCTGACTTCACCTGACCTCTTTCTAATCAGTAGTAGATTCGAAAGCCATTCTGAATATCTTATCGGAGTTATGATTTTGGTTTCCACCATTTTCTGGAATTTTTTCTTCACTTGTGAAGCCAACTTTGGGTTAATCCTTCTCAGCTTTTGTCGACAAGGCTTCACGTTTTCTTCCAATGGTATAGCGTGCTGAATGATATTTTTGTCATAAGTTTTAAGCTCATCATATGTCCAGGCGAATACATCTCTGAATTCCTGAACCAAATCTATCAATTCCTTTCTTTCTTGAGGATCCGTTGTCTTGCCAATTTTGATAGGTCAAGGGTCTTCTTGAGATCCAAAATTTACATCTTCATGCTCGGAACTTTGAGTTGTTTCTTTCTTCTGTTTGCATCTGTCATTCTTGTCAATTATCTTTTCCATAGATACCTTTTCCGTCGGGATTGGATTGTATACAAGATCTTTCGTGGACCCTTCCTTTCTCCAGTCAATCTGATTACCTGAATATTCTTCTATGTTTGCCATGAATCTGCAGATCTGTTTATCATCATCAAACAATTCCCAGTCATTGAAATTGTCGGGAACTGAGGGGCAGAATATTATTTGCACTTTTCTTGTATCTTGGATTTTATTTGCTTGAACAAGAGTTGAGGCAAAAACTGCAAGTGAGTCTGCTGTTTGGTTTTGTTCCCTTGGGGCCGCTTGCAAAGTCAGAGCATGGAAGTCTTCTGTGGCCAGTATTACTGCGTCCCTGTACCTTTTCAATTGTCTTTTTGCAAGAAAATATTCCTTTGACTTGGCACACGATAAGGTCAGAATCACCAAAATATGCAACAACTTGATACCATAATCCTTTGCGATATTAAAACCAAGAAGAGCTTCATATTCGGCTATATAATTAGTACCGTCAAAGTCTAATCTAAATGAAAAACAGTGCTCTCCATTTGCAGGGGAGATTAATACAATACTGCACCCGTAATTGCCTGGGACTTAGCCCCGTCAAAATGCATGGTCCAGAATTTATCGGTGTCCATTTGGGGCATAACATCCATAGCGAACATTGCATAAGACCCAATGTCATTTTGGTAGTAAACAAATTAATTTTCCGGCTCTGCAGGGTCTTCCACGTGATGTTTCCCTTTGCAATGTTATGTAACTGCCCTCAGGGGTAGGGACAGTGTCGTATGATAGGTCCATTTGCAAGATGCCTCCCAAATCTGAACCAAACTTTCTTGACAAAAGCATCCTCGAAGATTCTGGCAAGTCAATGACCACTATGCCCATTTTTATCATTATGCTTGGATGAGTTGCCAAACGTACCGGGACATTTACCATAACTCCCCAAACCTTCACTTCTCGGGAATCCATAGCACAAATGTTTCTGTATGGTCTGGATATCTTCAACCCCAACCTGTTCATTATAGCTAGAGGCATAACATTAGTCGAAGCTCCAGAGTCAAACATACAATTATGTAAAATTAATTTTCCAATGCATAAAAAATAAATAATGGTTCGTGTCTAGGATTCTTATTCTCAGTTGGCATCATGTTAGACAAGTTGATCGGAGCATCTTCACATTGTTTAGTCTGGTGTACCACTGGATTCTTTTCCTGAAGATGAAAGTGCTCGATATTTTGCCCCCTTACAGCGGCAATATTTTCTAGTTCGGTCAACGGTACTGGAACCTTCAACAAACTTAAAGTTCCTGTGATATCAATGTAAAAGGGTTTATCAATAATCAAATCAATAGAAGCCTTACCTGCACTTACCTCTGGTGGAGGAAGAGTGCTTGTTTTTCTGTTACCACGGGAGGAGGCTTTCTACGCCTTTGATAAACATCGTCTGCAGTTTTGTTCTCATACAACTTTCTGGTTTGCCCTCGAGAGGGCATTTCCCCAAGAAGCTTGTTTACTTTGTCGGCATCAAATATAATTCTTTCTTACTTCCTGCATTTGATCATTAGATCAATTGAATTGCCTTTTATCCTCAAATAAATTACATACGTCAGGGTCCTCTTCTTCAAAAGGAATGTTATTTCTGACGTATTCCATAAAATGGGCACAAGTGCGTTTGTCGTGAAACCCTTGGCAAACCCTGCAATAGTACAGAAAATGATTTACCTTGTTGGTGGACTTTAAGGATGAGAGATGCCTTTGATGTTGTGGAGGACCTTTGTTAAAATCCTTTGGAGGAAACCTGGGCTGCTGGTTCCTTTCTAATTGGACAATTCTATTCTGCATCTTAGTATTTTGCTGAGTCATAATTAGTTGCTTCATCTCTTCAAGTAGTATACTCAACATCTGGAGTGTCATCGGATGAATAAACTGCTTTGTTCTTGGGTTCGGGCTTTGTCCTTGAATGTCTGGAGGTATCAGGTCTTTCAACGGCTTTCCAACTATCATCAAGAATTCTGACTTTCTTCTTTGCTGCTACCAAGTCCTAGGGCCTGTCCAGACTTAAGTGAAACACAAATCACCTAGAAATGTATTTAGGTAATAAGAGAGAATCGTTTGATCTGGAGGTTTACAGTTTGTTGGAAATTCCTTCACAATTTTTTCAAACCTCGATCAAACTCGTCAATAGTTTCATTTTCACTTCTTTTAATGGTCATCAAAGCATTATTCAACAAAATTGGATCCTTCTTTTCCTGCCATCTATCAAAGAACTTTTTCTTCAAATCATCGTAGAAGAACTTTTTCTTCAAATCATCATAGGTAGGGTAAGCATCAAAGCATTATTCAACAAAATTGGATCCTTCTTTTCCTGTCATCTATCAAAGAACTTTTCTTCAAATCATCGTAGGTAGCTATACTTTGGGCAAGTAAAGATTTTAACCATTATAGGGCATCACCCTTTAAACAAGCAACAGATCTTTTAAGTTTAACATCAAGATAACTAACATCAGTAAGTGTTAAGCTGTATTCAAATTCATCCCAATGCTGGGCAGCAGTAATAGTAGTAATGACATTTTGACCAATAAAATAGGAATTTCCTTTAAATCTTTGAACTTCAATGTTTGATGAGGATAGCCAACAATGTTAGTGAAATCAAAAGCTGCCAATATTAAATTGAGCACATAGATCTGTGGACCAACACACAACTCACAAGATGGATCATACAATTTACTCAGCAATCGAAGAATGAAACAGTGCAAAAATGCTTGCAACTGTGAATGCTTTCATTAATCAAAAGTAATTAGATAATTAATTACAATGGAGTACAATGGCTAAATAGCCTCATGCAATTCGAATCCATGTGAGGAAATTCGAATTGGTTGGACTCTACTTGATTGAATGGTTAACTGACCTTGTCTAAATCATTATCAGATTTCAAAATCCAAACTGATGTGTCTAATTCAGTGTTAACTAGTCTAACTGATTCAGGTAGGTGAGTAAATGTGCCTCACCTGCATGCAGCCATGCAATCCTAGCGCTAACTGAGTAGAACTGAATGTAGGGAACTATAACTGAATGTAACCGACTCTTAACTGAGCTTGACTAGTCATCAACTGAACTCAACTAATGGAGGTTGTATCGGCACTCCCAGTGGCTCCTAATTTGTAGGGATTGATATAGGAGGATCCTAAACTGATGCATGCAAGTGAAATCAGTGGCAGTTGGCCTCAATTAGTGTTCCCCACACTTTAGTAACTGGTACATGTGCCCCAATTAGGCCAAGTGGAACCAATGGTGCTAGTGACTAAAAAAAATTCTGAAAGGACTCCCGATTTAGACATGACCCTTGATTTAGACATAATGACCAAATTGGACAAGGGAGGATTATAATCCTAACAACCAAAGCCATACTTACTTGAATAGTGGGATCAACAAATACTCTATGTATGTCAAGTAAAGTCTCTAAAGTCCTTGAGACGATCTTTTCTTTCATGTAATATATGATTGAAGTCAGGAAGAAGAGTACCTTTGAAGTTTTCCCTTTTTGAGTACCTCTTCAAATGTGGAGTCGCCAGGAGAAATCTGTGAAATTAAAGGAAACAAATCCCACCAAAGTTCATCATAAGAAGCATACCTAATTGATGGGTTGAGTTCTTTGTTTAGTCACCAGATAAGCTTGCAGATCAGTCCTTACAAGAAAATATATACATTGACATGAATAAGAACCTACCCCAAGACTTACCAAGTGTCGTTCTTGCCCGGATTAACTACCTCAACAATCTTGAGTTCCCCTGCAACCTTGACAAAATGTTACCGAGCAAACTAGCAGGGCTAGTGCCTAGTAAGCATATGTAAAGACTTGTGACCCAATGTTACCCCAATCACAAAGCTTGAACTTCTTTGGAGAGACTTGTCCTCTAAGGGGAGAGCCCTTATAGAACACCAGTAAACACTTAGCCACCGAAGTCTAGATTTTCCTATGCAATTTGTATTAGTGACCAGCGCCGTGTAGGAGTCAACTATAGAATGATGAAAGCATAAATTATGAATGTCGTAAGGTATTATCGAACATAGCTAAACTTGTCATTGTTATAACAATCCTTTCTTCAAAACAACTGAGCATGTAATCATTTACCAAAGAAGGAAGCAAGTTGTATGAATAATGTTGTAACTAAGGCAACTTTAATATTAATAACCAATTCAGTATAGTGATTAGCAGCATACTTAAACAAGGATCTTAACCAATGATTATTCAACAACAATGATATGCAGACAGTCCTTAGTATGTGCTAAACTAAATTCAACTTGAAGAGCTTCGTTGTAGCAAATTTGAGAAAGTTAATTAAGGTATGATATATCAATATTGTAATATGCAAGCAGTGACAAATTCACTCTTTGTGTCAGCCCTAACTTGAAGAGCAGTCAACTACTCCTGGTACAAGTGTGATCCAATAATTTGCTAACTCCCTATAGGTATTTATTTGGACCTTTTGTGACAGGTTTGAAGGTGGCAGCAGAAGATAACAGGCTACCCTTATGACAGAACTAAGATGGAGATTTGAAAAGGGCTGAAATAAGGGGAAAGATGGGGAGCCAAGGTCACTGAGGGTTAGAAGGGCTAGCTGTGGTCTACGGAAATTTTTAGGGTTTAGAATTTAGGTTTAGGATTTTTTTATAATTTTACTGTTTTTAGATTTTTAGGGCTTCCACAAATATCTCCCTAGGTTTTTTAGGGGTAAATAGGCATGCCGAATTTGCAGGGGCGAGGGATGAAATTTGTGGGTGACCAAAAGGTTGATTTTTTTTTTAATAATTTTTTAGGGTTTTAGAGATATAATTTTAGACCTAATTCTACCATGAAATGTAAATATTTACACATGCAAATACATGAAGAAATTGAAGGACGAGATTGATAAACAAAAGGGTTTTAAGGTGTTACCTCAAAACATAGGGCATCAAGAGAGGTGACCAGCCTCCCTCTTGACATGTTTCTTCAAGGTTTTGGCAAACTAGGGCCTTTCTTAACAGCCTCAAGGGCTGGTTAATGGAGGCTAGCAAGGGAAAAAACCAAAGATCCAATGCTACAAGCTTATAAGAACTCCTTCTAGATGACGTTCTTCAACATGCCAAGATGACAAAAGGCTGATAGGTAGCCAAAATTAGACAAAATGCAGCACTAGGGCTGCCATTCAATCCACAAAAAACAAAACTGAGCAACTTCTAACAAAGAGAGATCAAGGGAAGAATCCTAGGTACCTCCTTGTGCATGTGTTTAGTAAACAAATCTAGCATCACCTTAGCAAGAGCATGAACCATGAACTCTTCAGAAACTGCCTTCAAACAAGAAAGATAAGTCTCCTTAAGAGGTGCGCATCACATAAAGGGCCCTAAGATGGGTAAAAATGTAGCATAATAGTTTGACCCCATTGTCTATGATTTACAAATGAAGTGAGGAGGCCTATTTATAGTCTTCTCGACTCATTTTTTACAAAATAACCATGCCGACAAGCTAATATAATGTTGATGTAAGAACATAGCATGAAATGATATAAAATAATCTAATATGTGGGTAACTTGGGGCATTTTCCCCATAGTCACCAAAAAGGTTGTTAGAAATCGCTATAATTGAACAAAATGTTTCACTCCAAATGGTGGAGTCAATGTTATTAGAACCGGACCGGTGGATGAACCGGCCCACCCCGAGAACCGGAACCGAAAAAAAACCGGAGCGAAAAACCGGTTAAGCAAAAATACATTAAATATTCACATTTTCAATAAATATATATATATTCATGTGCATCCATGTCAATTCAAACAATTATACACAAATATGCAAAGTTTCTCATGTATATAGCAAGTAAGAGTGTAGAAAACAACAATAGCACCGAGTGCAAATACATATCTGATGAAAAGTACATCCACAAAGAGGCTATAAATGGCCTCTAAAGTCAAAATATAACCATATGACTATAGTCTAGACTCTAGAATCTACAATCTAATGATTTTAATCATATATCAGAAATATTTAAGTCCTCATGATCAGACTCAGAGTCATCATCTACATCCTCAACAGGAGCATGGCTTGATTCCCCTGGGCTTGAAGGTACCGGTCCAACTGCAACATCAATGTCCACATCCTCTTGTTGTGGAAGAGGGTCCAGGTCCATCCAAGATAGGTCTTCATTGTCAAATGCTGCTGGCTGACTCTCCACAACCCAATCTGATGAGGGATCAACATCCTCCAACACTATGGTTTGTGATCCAGGGGTCTTGCTCAACAACTGGTTGCGCCTCAATCTAAGGTTGTATTGAACATAGACCATATCATTCAACCGTTTTTGTTCTAAACGGTTTCGCTTCTTGGTGTGCATACGCTCAAAAACACTCCAATTGCGTTCACACCCAGAAGCACTGCATGTCTGGCTCAAGATTCGAATCGCAAACTTTTGCAAATCAGGGCACATGCTACCAAATTGTCCCCACCAATATACTGCAATATGAATTAAAGACAAAGAAGCTTCAGTAATAATAATAAGAAATTGACTCATATTTTTCCATGAATAATATAATAATTAATTTAAAAAATTAAAACATTCAAATTACTTACCAGGTGGATCCTTTACTCTACCTCGAACAGCCATAGCCATGCCAAAAGTACCAATGCCCTCATTGAAATGAAGGAGCTTACTGTGTATCTCATCTTGTATCTTAGGATCCGGGATCATGCGCTCAATGCATTTGTATAATCCTTCTTTTACCTCCCCGTCTGCTTCAAAATCTTTTGTGTAATGGTACCTTTAAAAGACAAATAAACTTAACCAAATGAGATTGAGAATTTGAGAGTTGAAAATTTAATTTAAAGTTTAAACAATGAATGATATAACTAAAAACTTTGAAATTTGTATTTACTATTACAGTATTACTTACCTTGGGTTCAAGTAATAGCCCGCTGCATGTAAAGGTCGATGGAGTTGTTTGTTCCATCTTTCGTCAATGATTCTCCACAAAGGAAGATACTTTTGTCTCTTATCTCCATATGCTTCCTTTATTGCCTCTTTGGCCTGATCCATAGCCTCATAGATAAAACCCATGGCAGGTTTATCACCATCCACCATTCGTAGCACTTTCACAAGTGGCTCACTGAATAGTACTATCTCCTCTGCCTTTTTC
>LPNX010080724.1:118192-196580 GCA_001517045.1 Pseudotsuga menziesii
AAACTGATCATGCACACAGAGGGATTTTGGACAAGGCCCTATATGAAAATTCCATTTATCAAAAAAACAACAATAGTTCACTTTTCCCAATCAATAGAAATATCATTTTCAAGAAAATGATAAAAACAATACCTCATCACCCATTTCCCGTAGATATTTGATAAAATTCTGGAAGCGGTTTTTGTATCCTGAAATGTATCTGCAAACAAGTCATCTGTAAAAATTACCACTCATCTGCATCTGAATGGAAAAGGATAAATATGCAAAACCTATCAGTCGAGCTCCAAGCTATGTAGTCTAGTTCGAGGTCACTGTATGTCAGCATCATATGTAGCCGGTATTAGACTGAAGTCTGAGACATACTCAAATATAAATCTAATCCCATCTCGCAGCCTACAGTATACTTTTATAGAGCAAAAAACGAAAACGAATATAGTAGAAAACGAAATGTAGCCGGAGTAAGGGATCCCAAGTTCTTACCCTAACTGCACAGTCCCGAGTTCGATTTAACATCCACGGGCTGTTGCTGCAAGCGATCAACTCTTCCACGATAACCCACGGGCCACGAGTGATTGAGAAATATTACGGAGGGTGGCTTCATTTATAGATGTCCAATGCCAAAAGACCGACATTGTATAATAATAAAATAAAATTTTAATGTTCCATTTAAAATAATAAAAAAATCACGTTAATTTTGGCTTTAGCCCCTGCATGTCGGAACCGGCCAGTTCAGGGCAAATGGATCGGTTCAGGGCAAAACCGGGCGGTTCAGGGGTAAAACCGGGCGGTTCAGGGCAAAACCGGCCAAAAACGGTTCAGTCATGCCATTCGAGCCGGTGTTTGGTGTAAACCGGTCCAATTGGCCGGTTTTTTCAAAACCGGTTTGGTTCCGATAACATTGGGTGGAGTGAGTAGGGGGGATCGTCTTTCACCATCTAACCTTGCCAGTGTTGAAAAAACCCTCAACGTCCCTCCTCTACAAGATTGTGGGCCTAGTGGCTGAGGATGATGTCATTAGTGAGAAGGCACCAATGAGGGAGGGTGCTTTGCTGAAAAGGGGCCAGGATGGGTGCATAGTGTGACTAGAAGAAAAGGCAAGTGCTTATGAGTTGAAATGTTGTCACCTGTGAAGAAATCAAGTAGGGGGTCATGTGACCTAGTGACATGCCCTAGGAGCCCCAGACACCAACCCCAGGGTTAAAAACCTAAACATAGGGCAGTCATCAATGCTAAGCCATAGTAGTCCTAAAGACAAAATCAAAGTGCCCAACCATAATCACCCCTAAAAAATGCAAGTAACACCCCCATCCTGGCCTTGAAGAAGAAGAATTGCTCCCTCCCTGTGTAGATATCTGGAAGTGTGTCGGTATAAATACCACGTGAAAACAGTACATAATTCGTATGCTTGTATGAATATGTATGTACAACTCTACGTATTTGTCTTGTATGGACCTATGTGCTACTCTCGTCCTGATTTTTTATTGTGTGCTATTTGGCGCTCTAACGTTTTTGCTCCATAGATGAAATAAATCACCCTTTTGACAAAACTTGTCTTTGAGTGAATTAATGTGTCTTAACCCTCACCCTGACTTGCCTTTATACTTGAGTTGAAACCTTCATCTCACATTGAGATGTATGGTTAAGATTAGTCTAAATCACTAATGTACAAAAATACACTTTATTAGACTCCACAAATAAATACAAGACTCTTTCACTTTATTACTAAAGTGGATTACAAAATTACAGATTTTAAGTGTATTTTCCTGAACCCGGTTTCATTCACATAGTCATTGTTTATTTCCCAAACCCATAACATTCACCTGTTAATGACTTGACTTCACATTAACAATTTAAACATGAAACATAGGAAAAATTCACTGACATAAATTTTCAATGACAGTGACACATAAATTTTAGACATCATATTTTTTTCAAATTCCCCAGGAAAAACCCAGAAGGAGAAAACCTGTTTGAGATACTTTTTTTATTTCTTCAGTAAAATAATGCAGCAACATAATACAACTTATCTCAACCAACGAAACCAAGAATGTTGTCTTGAAATTTGTGCCAACACAACAGTGTATGGACTGTCCCAAAACATGTTGTACAGACCTCGAAATTTGTGCCCATAATTTGTTCTTTTTCTCGAAAATTGTGGCAACACCTTTAGCTTCAAATTTTCTCGAAATTGTGCCCATCTTAGACCTCGATTTTTGTGCCCAATTAATGTTGTATGGATGTTGTACGTTTCTTGATTTTTGTGGTGTTGTTTCTCCTCGAAATTCGTGTGTACTATTGTTGTACCTTCCTCGATTTGTGTGCGTGCAAATTTCTCTCTCAGTCTTGTTCTCAGCTCTCTCAAATCTTATGAAATACTTTAGAATGAAAATCCTTTCCCTTGCCTTTTTGTTTGGATGCTGGGGTGAGTTGAAGGGACATCTAATCCAAGGGCCCACATTGATTTAGATGGATGGATGAGAATACAAACTAATTTAATTAACTCCAAAATTAATTTCACTCACCTCACTTAAATTGATCAAAAAGTCACTTTAATCTCTATAGTAAAATTAAATTCTAATCTCAAGGCATTTAATGCAAGGGTCATGTTATTTTCCCCTTTTAGTGACTTAGGCTAAAATCACTAGGGGGACAACTTCCTAGGTACAAAAATCAACACTCCTTCCTACCGAGGAAGGTGTTTTGCACCACTCCCAACTTGTGCCTGAAGAAGACAAACTTGCCCTGCCCTAAGGATTTTGTCAGAATGTCTGCCACCTGCTCAACAGTGGATATGTACTGTAACTCAAAAACACCTCTCTGAACATAATCACATATGAAATAGTATCTAATCTCAATATGCTTGCACCTGTCATGGAACACTGGATTCTTAGAGAGCTGAATGCAACTTTGATTGTCGCAGTAGATCACTATGGGCCTAAGCTACTGATCAAACAAATCTACCAACAACTTGAGAAGCCACAGTGCCTCACAACTTGCCTGGCTGGCTTCCATGTACTTAGCCTCAACAGAACTCAAAGCAATGGGATTTTGCTTCCAATTGAACCACGACATTGTTGTCGAGCACAACTTGAAACAACAACTAGAAGTGCTCTTTCGTTTCGTCACACTACCCGCCCAATCTGAATTCGTGAAGCAACCCAAGCCAACTCCACCCGATCTCTTGTAGTCCAAACCATAATCCATAGTCCCAACAAGGTATCTCAACACATGTTTTGCGGCTGCCCAGCTCCTAGGCTCTACCATGAATTGACTGAGAGTGTTCATTGCAAAGCACAAGTTTGGCCTGGTGTTGACCAAATACATTAGTGACCCAATGAGCTGATGATATAAAGTAGGATCCACCGACTCTCCCTTAGAAGCATGAAGCTTTCTCCAGTCGGTGATCATCGGTGTGGCCATTGGACTGCAGTCCTCCATCCATAATCTCCTCAATACATCTACTCCATATTTTCCTTGTCCTAGGAAAATATGACCAAGCCCTTGCCAAACCTCCTTCTCTAAATAATAGTGCATCAACCCAATATCTATCATTTCATACTTTGAAGCAAGATCCGTCTTGCAAACTGCAATGAGGCGCTCCTCACTTTTGATAAACAAGTTATCGACATACAACCGAAGAATGAGAAGATCTCTACCAACAACATTGTAGTAAAGGTTGGGATGAACCTCACTCTTTTGAAATCCCATCAATAGTAAATAAGCATCAATCTTGGAATACCGGGCTCAAGGAGCTTGCTTCATCCCATACAAGGCCTTTTTCATCCTGCACACATGGGAATCCCTCCGATTGATCTCAAAGCCTCGAGGTTGCTCCAAATATACCTCCTCTTGTAAATGTCCATTGAGAAATGCGGTCTTCACATTCATTTGGTGGATCTTCCAACCCATCTCTGTTGCAATGGAAATCACTGCTCTAATATAGGAATATTGGGCAACCGACGCAGAGGGCTCAGGATAATTAACTCCCTCAATTTGTTAAAACCCTCGTGCCACAAACCAAGACTTGAACTCTATGCTGTTGGGAGTGGGAGCTAAAAAGCGAAAATTTCAAAAATTCCGTTTCGGGAGCGTTTTTTATATAATACATATTTTAATATATTTTGATGCATATATATTAAAAAAACATGTATTATGCTAAATTAGCTATAGAAAACATAGATATAACCATTTAATACACATGTCACATATAACAAAACCCTCGTGCCACAAACCAAGACTTGAACTCTATGCTGTTGGGAGTGGGAGCTAAAAAGCGAAAATTTCAAAAATTCCGTTTCGGGAGCGTTTTTTATATAATACATATTTTAATATATTTTGATGCATATATATTAAAAAAACATGTATTATGCTAAATTAGCTATAGAAAACATAGATATAACCATTTAATACACATGTCACATATAACATCAATCAGCTAGGAGTTATGACTTGTAGCATTGTCATCAAATGATCAATCATCAACAACACCAACCTTCAAATTTCAACATATAATATTTGCCATCAACAAACACTAACAGTTTAACATATAACATCAACCATGAAATGAAACAAAGCATCATAATATCATATTCAATACCAAAGAGTTGTAAGATCATAAGATGATAAGAATTAAGATGCAATCAACAATTTAAAGTTCAAACTTCAAACTTCAAAGTAGGCCATAATGTTACAAAGTAGGCCATAATAAACATGAAATACAAAGTATTATGATACTATCTAGTAATCTACTAAGTTTTCCTCTTGCCACAAGAAACTTCTAAATATATTTCTCGTGTTCTAAGTGGAATAGTAGCTACTGGAAGTGATCGTGGAACATGAGAAGAAGATGAATGCCCCCCACAGATTGTCGGACGTTGTGAAGCTAAAGGAAAAACTCTTGCATTTGGAAACCTGTTGGTGGTTGGGGGTGGCATCTCTGATGTATGAATCAGATCACCCTCATGATCACCCAATAGTTCATCCTCCAAGCGCTCTAATGCAATGGCTCCATCCTCCACATTAGCCTCCTCTAGATTGTTGTCCCAAGTCAAAAAAGTTCTATCATTCTTGGTCGCTTCACAATAATAGGACAACAACCTCAAGTTGTAGTGCACATAAACCAAACTTTCGGCCCGTTATATATTCAAACTATTTCTCTTGACATTGTGGATGAAGCTGTAGGTGCTCCAACACCACTCTGCAGAAGAACTATTGACAACCTGTGAAAGCACCCTCACGGCCAATTTATTCAAATATGTGGCACCACTGCAATACATGTTCCACTAACGGATATGCTCCAACCTCCCTCGATCTTTGGTTGCATGCAAGGTACCAAAGACTCCATGTTCACTGATGTATTGTTTCAATTCACTCCGTACTTGAGCACACTCCTCCTCATCAAGGACCAACTTGTCTAATGCAAGCATATACCCATTTTGCACCTCTGGATCTGTGTTCTTTTCATAACTCCATCGCCAGGTGCAGGTTGGGACAACCAAGATGGGGAATAATATTTTGGAGTAAGGACATATGTAAGGGCACGGAGTGGAACATTCGAATTATCCCACCTTTTGACTACATGTTTATGAATATGGTCATACAAGATTGCATCTCTTTGCTCAACAATGTCTTTGATATGACCAAGCATGCTATCCATTTGCTCATACACCTCCCCAATCACCGGATGATTTGTATCTGCAAAATGAATCATATTATAAACGGGCTTGGTGAATTGTAGAACATATTTAACCTGTGCCCAGAACTAACCATCAAGAACGGTGTCCTGCACCTCCTGAAAGTCGATGCGCTTACAGCTCTGTTTTTCAATCCCTGCCATGAATCACTTGAGACCATACTAGCCAATGCCTCTCTTACCTTCAAAAGCCTCCTGGAGGTGAGGTAGTAGCTAGCAAATCTAGTCTTCTCAATCTTCAATAGCTCCAACCTAGAGTGATTGCGAAAAATGTGGTGGGTCATGCTATGATTAGTGATAAATTTTATCATTTTCTTACCTCTCTTGTACAAGGCACCAATACATCGGTAACTAGGGTCCTTCATCTTAACAATATCATGCATCAAAAGGTTCAATGTGTGAACCAAACACTCTGACCAAAATATGTTGGGATACTTATCCTCAATGATTGCTCCTGCTGCCTTGCAATTAGCAACATTATCTGTGATAACTTGAATGACATTGTATGGCCCAATTGTTTGAATGGTTTGAAGTAAAGGTTGTGCAATATTAATACCAATCTTGTAGCGATCTGAGTAGTCATGAGCTGTAAGGAAGACCGCACCACTTGCAGACACACCAAGAATATTTATCAATGTCTTGCCTTTAACATTTGTCCACCCATAAGATATAATGGATACCCCATAGTTGGACCAATCATTTGTAAACTTTCCAAGAGCACTATTGATTTTGGCTCTTTCCCTGTCAAGTCCCACGATTCTAGCTTTGTCATACCCAAGGCTCCTATATCCTTTAGGTGCACCATTGATGGCTTGTACCATTTCATGCCAATAGGGTGAGCGAAGAACATTGAATGGCACACCACATGCATAGAGAAACTTGTAAATTTTTGAATCCACATCATCTCTGCAACCAAGGTCAAGGAAATCTGATAATGTTTTTCGCATAGGCAAGAATCCACTAGCATGGGTGGATGATGATCCAGATCCACTACTAAACATTTTCCGTGGGGATTCAAATTCGACCCTTAATCTCTTGGAATTGTTTTGAGCGACCTCTTCTTCCGTTTTGTATTTGTTTCTTTCTTTAGCTGACACTTTGTCACATGTTTCGACTCCAGTAGCCTTACCTTGATCACATGGCATAAGCCCACACAAATGCTTTCTCACACGGGTGTATGAACCTGTGTAAGTTTTATTACAATGGAGGCATGTAAACTTTGTGGTTCCACCCCCTCTCCCTCCCCTAAGCCTTGTCACATACTTCCACAAATGTGTCATCTCTTTTTGTTTTTGCCCCTCATCACTCTCAATCTTCTCCTCCTCCTCCTCTCCCTCTTCCTCCTCCTCTCCATGGTATGTGCCACTCCCTATCTCTTCATCCTCATCATTGCCAGCACCAAATCTACTTCCCACCACCACCATCACGAGAAGAATCAGAACCAAAAACAAAAACTACATGCCCATCATGCTTGTTGATTCAATATGAGAATCACTTCTTGCCTACAATAGAATGATGGAGAAGAAGAAATTGGAAAGAGTAGGAAAAATAAACATACAAGATTTAAAATTTTAACATAGTGAAATATTTTTTTCAAAAACAAAACAAAAATTGGGTTTTTAGAGCCTACCTCTTTAGCTTTTCAAGGATGTTAAATGTCTCTATGAAAGCCTTCAATCTTCTTTCCAAGCTTTCACAAATAGAAGCTTTCAATCTCCCTTCCAAGCACCTACAAATTTGCTCTCAAACAACTAGCAAAGGCACTCAAATCTCTAGCAAGATAAATGAAAACAAGCAAATGAGGAATAGAATGAGTCCAAATGGAGTCCAATAGTGTTTATAAAGACTAATTAAACCCTAGTCAATCACTAAAAAACATTTTATTTTTTGCAAAAATGAGAAAATTGGGAAAACAATTCCCCAATGTGCGAGAGCGTTTTTTTTTGGCCCGGAATCGCTTAGGGAGCAATTAGGAATAGCTTTGGGAGCGTTGCTTCCTCATCGCTCCCTCAACGATTCCGAGGATGGGCAGGGAGCGTTTTTTTCCCTCAGGAATCACGATTCTTAAAAACGCTCCTAGGAGGAATCGTGAATCGTGATTCCTCATCAATTCCTTCCAGAGCACGAATCGGGAGCGATTCGAGGGGGGAGGAGCAATTCCCTGCAGTGTAGCTTGAAATTCTCCACACTTCCATTTGCAACGTCCTTCACCTTGTAGATTCACTTGGAAGTTACCACTGACTTCCCCTCTGGTCTTGGTACAATCTCCCTTGCATTGTTCTTCATGCTGGAATGGTACTCTTCCATCATGGCATCTCTCCAAACATGATGCTGAGAGGCCTCTTCAAATGTAGATGGCTCCGAATCACGAAGACTAGCAATTAAAGCCATGCCCAACCTGTCTGGCATCACTATTGTCCACACTGGTTCCTTGGGCGATCCAAATGCCTCTGCTTCCTTCAAGGTGTCACGAAGCCATTTAGGCTTCCTCTTCCCTGAAGGTTGCTCCCAAACTGGTTTATCATTTTCTGAAGAACTCCTAGAAGTAGATGGTCGAGTCACCTGTGGACCAGGAGTTGGTGAACCAACCACTAGAGAAAACTGTGATTTGATCGCTGTAAATGGTGAACTTGTGGCCCAAGAACAAGAACCTGTCCTCGAAGTACTTGCTGGATGAACCATTGAACCTGAAGATCCTGTTTATGTAATCTGTGGTCCTGTCACCCCGGAAACCTGTGAAGCCGCCTGAGGTGTGGGAACCTGCTGCTCCTCTTGCACTCACTCTTTGGACTTCTTGAAGGACCGCTCCTCAAATCTCACTTCTCGTCTCACAACAAGATAAATGTGGAAGGCCTTCAAAGTCTCATTATACCACATAAAGATTCCTTTCTTTGCAGTGGGCTCAAGCTTTGTCCTCTTCTCAGAAGGGACATGTGAAAAAGTTGGACAACCAAATATGCAAAAAATGACCAACCTCAGGGTTCTTTCTTGTGAACATCTCCTCAGGAGTCTTCCTTCCCAAGGCACGATGGGGACTCCTGTTTTGAAAGGTATACAACTGTACCGCAAGCCTCTGCCCAAAGGAAGAAAGGAATACTCTGATCATGTAACATGGTATTTTGCTACCACAATAATTCGGTTCTTCCTTTTTGTCACTCCATTCTGCTCAGGAGTGTTTGGTACAATCAATTGTCTATGTACAGTGTATCTCCCAACACTACCTCCACATCTATACTTGCCTGTGAAAGCTCAGAGAACATCTCTCGAGCACTTGTCATGTGGCTCGAAGCTCCAGTATCAATATACCAAGTGTTGGTGGTTGATGCATTGAAAGAATGGCTGGTCAACAATGAAATCTTCCTCTCTATCTCAATGTTTGTACTAGTGATGATGGAGGCTCTCTCTCTCAACATACCCAACACAGATAGAAAACTCTCTCTTGAATCTAGCTATAAACTCATCAATCTTCGCTGAAGCTGCTGTCTGTTGTTGCTTTTTCTACTTCTCTTTTGAGGGTATTGTTCAACATAGTGCCCAACCCTTGACAAGCAAAGCACTTTATGGTGTTCATAATATCATATACTTCTTCTGTCCACCCTGCTGTTTAACCCTACGCTTCTTCGAGCCCTTCTTGGACTTCTTCTTTTCCCTAGCTGTCAAAGCCACATTCTCCTCATCCTCCCTACTAGTATAAGAGCTCCCCTGCACAGGACCTCTCCGAGTCTCCTACTGCACGAAATCATCCCAGAGTCTGTCCCAAGAAGGCAAGTTCTCCCTAGCTATTATAGCCTCCACAAAAACAGCCCAAGGCTTTGTAACCCCATTCATAGCTGTCCGCACTAGCTCAGTGCCAGAAACAACCTCCACTATTGCTGCAAGCTCATCTCTCACCCGTGCTTTTATCATTGGACATATTTCCCATTGAAACCCTATGACAACTCTCTGCTTCAGACAACTTGCCTCTCCGTACACAGAATTTGGAAGATTTCAGAAACTGGGCTTTGGTACCATGTTAGATTTTCATAAACCATGTTTTGAAGACCACACCAAAATAATTTTTAAACTACTAGTTAGCTGAAACCTGAAAGCCCCTCAAAACCGCTGTTCTAGTAATGCTAAAGTCTACAAACGCATATTGCAGAAAACATATATTGGAAACTCATGGGGCTGTCCTAAATCACATCACTATTATTAAGCAGGAAAAAACAGAATTACAACATAGTTGCTAAATCACTATTAAAAGTAAAAAACTAAATGAATAAACCTACATCCTTGCCTTATCTTTTATAGATTGAGAAGGAGAGTAGGTACAGTGGATTTGGACACATGCACAACAATGCCTGAGCTGAAGATCCGAGGCATGTAAACATGCACCCTACCTACTAGATTTCATGCGCTTAGCTGAACTTAGATTCAAGCTAAAAATTAGAAAATTGCTTAATAAAACTGAAGCTAAGACATGCAATTATATGCACCCTCCTTTACTTAATTGAGAAACGACATTGAAAGTGTCAAACACATGCAAGCTATAAGCAAATTCCATGCAAATTGTTGGGAATAATGTAATGAACATAATATATAAGGAGCCATGAAATAAATAAATAAACAACAACAACAATAATAATAATTAGTGAAGTTACAGATCCCAATTAAAAGGCACAACCTAAGGAAGGGACATGTCCAATCAACCGTGGTTACCAGTAAATGTGTATAAGTCGTCACATGGCATTGTAATCATTATTCATTCTATCATCTATAACTATTCAATTATTTGCTGTCCTATATGGATTTCTGTTCTCTATCCTTCTTATGTTGGAAATTTGTTAGTGAATGAACTTTGTTCATCTCATTCGTATTAGAGCCAATTCTGATCTCAGCCCATGGCCAAATCTTTTTCTGATTTGGCTTTTGGCCACATAAATTTTCAGAGTTCTCTAAATTCTTAGGTCTTTGACCATATTCAAGCTTTCATCCAATCACATTTTCCGAGTTTCTCTGACCCAGGTTTTGACCACAAATTTGGCATTTGGCCATTTAAAATTCATAATTTTCGTTAAAGAAAGATGTTTCTACCAAAAATTTGAGAAAAAAAGAGTCAAAAAATCATACTGCCCCCCCCTCCCCGCCAAGAAAAGGAAAAAAGCTTTCCACTGCAAATGCAATGAACATTGGACAGATTCATGGGCATAGCTATTGTTTCAGGAAGCCACCTAAGCTAGAACAACTGCCTAACTCAGAACATAACTGCCATTGCTTAAGCTAGAATAAAAATCATCGGCAATACCAAATTGTATGACTCCAGGCTGACAGAATGAAACGTTGTTTGGTTTCCCTCTCCAGTATTGTTGCAGACAAGGTTTGTGGAAATAGTCTGTTGCTATTTTACCTGAATTAAGTTGATTGACCGTAGTGAAATTGTGGGTATCTGTCACATATATCAAGGGAACTGCTGCCAAGAAAATAAACCGTTGTTTTAATGCCACCAATATGCTGCCAAGGAAATAAACCGTTGTTTTAATGCCACCAATATCAATAGTTAGGGTATTTTACATGGATATTGGAATTACAGATACATGGAAGATGCCAAACCCCAAGTGCAGTTGTATGATGACTTTGGTAGGTTCACTCCTTGATACGATTCATATAGATTCACCCTTCGATAAATTGTGCCTCTTCAAAACAAAATTGATTGCCCTTCGTGCTAGTTCTACACAAAATCCATATCGTGGCATAGTCAACAATTTATAAGTAATTGCCCTTGTCGTAAAATCATTGTTGTAACAAAAAGGGGTTAGGAATAAATTAAAATTCTAGGGGTCTTTTATTACATGAAGTGCAGAGTTGTAAAATCTTGTCACTTAGTGAAAGCAAGGAAACATTAATTGGAAGTGATTTATCATTAATTAGATATGAGGTATTAGAAAAATTCGTGAAGAGATGTAAAGAATTTCATAAAGCTTAAAAATTTAAAAGGGAATATAAGGATCCATAGGCCTCACTCTTGACAAGTGATTTTATTCCAACAAATCATTAAAAGGAAGATATACAATTCAACATACAAGTGCAAGGATAAGAATACTAATTTAAGTGGTAAGTTGATTTCTATCAGGTTAAGATGGAACCTAAGGTTAAATTTGCTTCCATGTATCTTATGAGACCAAACAATTTCATGCATCTGTTAGGGAGTATCCAGAATGAGTCCATAAGCATTGCCATCAATCTCACTTTTCAAGAAAATTATATTGATATAGAGTTGGAAAATAGAATGCAAATTGTGAAAGGGGAAGTTAAGGAAGCTCATGCATAAAAGTGTGGTGGCGAGATTGATAATTTAGAATTGAACATGAATGCATACGCTCAAAATTGCAAATTCATTGTCTTACAAACCAATGAAGTTGATGTAATTTTGGGGAACTCTTGGTTGAAATCTCTTCGTACTTTTAGCATGGTTTTGAATAAAAAATACATAGCATTCAAGCACCTAATCAATAAAATAATATTGCAAGACATTGATTTAGAGCATCTTTCACTCTTAGAGAACTCAGAGCAAAATCAACAACAAAACCGCAAAGAATTAGACGAAAAGTTAAGAAACCTGAATAAAGTCTCATTAGAGAAAGATGGAGAAATTTTTTGCATAAAGAAGCTTAATCAGGTGTTTCCTTCACAAATAAAGAAGTTAAGAGATGAGAAGCAATACAATAAAATTCTAGCAAGGGAATCGAGATTAAAAAAGGAACTCGACAATAACTTGTTAGTAAATGACAAAGAAAGCTCTTGCTTACATAATAATCAAAGCTTTGCTTACACAAATTAAGAGGTTAAACAATGAGAAGAAATCATAACATGAAAAGCTAGAGGAACTTTCCAGCAAGGAAGGATTGGTCAGTATTGAAACAATGATAGATCTGGTGGAATTAGAGAAGTCTTTAGATGTAAAAATCCAAGTTGTGGAGAAAGAGTCCAATATATATCAATGTTGCAAACATCATCTTGATGAAAAAATAGGTAGGGTTCAGAAAACATCGTTTCGGAATATCTCGAGAACACATTAGCAAACATCGACAATAACATCAAATAACTACATTACCACATGAATATGGAAAGAAAATTGATGTATAAGATATATAAGATGTCTAGTGATAACAAGTTATGGAGGGGTTGCCTCCATAACAAGTTCCTCATACTCAATTCTCCATGCAGTAGTGGTGTCAATCCCATCCAATGAAATGGCCTTTACGTCAACTTTTCTATCAATTTGCTTCACCCACAACTTGATATTGTAGTAGATGTAGACCAAATTATCAAGGCATTGGGTATGACTTGGACGTAGACAACTTGATATAGTTCATGGCATTGTCTGTAATGACTTGAACAACATGCTACAGGCCAATTTCCTAGATGAACTCATCCAACAAGCCAAGTCACATAGTAAAGCCGCATCTTTGACATGTGCATATGCATCCAAGGATTTCATAAACATAGTCCCTTTGCGACAATGAAACAACAAATTGAGAAGGGTCCTACCCTTCACATCCGTCCAACCATTTGACATCACAATGCATCATGTGATTTCCCATATTCCCGAAGCTCTTGCAACTTGTGAGTGCAATCAGTGTTTTCATTCTAAAGGATGGGTTCTCTCAACTTCTCATAAGTGGGGGGCTTATACCTCGGTCCAACAATAGTAGCCACCTCGAACATGGACACATAGAATGGGTTTGGAAAAGTTGAATAGAATATCACTCCATACTAGGCATCAACCCACAAGTTTGTTTGCTTCTTCTTTCTCTTTTACTTTCACCATGGACCTTAGAGAGGGTTGTGCAGCAGGTGTGGATCTTGACACAAAGAAAAGCGATGTTGCCGAAGGCATTGTGGAGTGGGTATTCAAGCCCTCCTACTAGATCCGACTCCCACTACAGATCCAGATCTTGAAGCCGTTTCTTTTCTCACAGCCTCCTGGAATTTTTTCTTTTGCCACCCTTAATTGCTTGTGTGGCCTTAACAATGATTTTTTGGGTTGTTTGGTTGCAAGGACCCACATCATGCCTTGCTATTTGTGCAAGGTGGTATTTCAGCCTGCTTATCCCACCCGTCATTTTCTTCCCACATAGATTGTAAGTAAGAACCCGTTGATTGAGTGGGTCAACAAGTTTTCCCTACTCCCAAAATGGATCCAAAGCCTTTTACATCTTTTATATGGAAAAAATGAAGTTTGAACCTAGGGAAGAAAAAAACGTTTTTTTAGCATATGTGATTGATGAAAATTTTAAAAACAATAAGAAATCAAAGATACATGTAGCATTCAAACTTTGATTTGAAGAGGGAAAATAAATGGACATTTTTGTGAGGATCTCTAAGGACCTAGGGCAAGGAAAAATCAAAAAACGTTTTTTGACTTGCATAACTGCTGCAAATGAACATAACAGGTGAAAAAATGGTTTATGATCCATTAAAAATCAATTATGAAGATAAACGCATTGACAATGCAAAACAATAACAATCCGTCTTGGAAAAATGAGAAATGATAGCAGTTTTTTACATACCTTCAACTGTGATAACTGTTGAAAAGACTTCAAATGGCAATGTCCTTTGGCAGATGTCAAATGATGGCAAATGAAATCAAGTGGAAAGTTGTCCTTGGGCAGATGTCAAAAAGATGCTAATCGCCTTGGCTCTCCTCTTCGTTGTTGTGGTGTGCAAATGTAAAACAACCAAAGTAGAAGTCACTTTTAAAAACCCTGTTCTCGGCTGGTTGAGATATTCCCATTGTCTCGCGAGTTAACGACAATTTCTCGAGAAAAGCTCGGGAAAAAATTGGCCCAAAATTTTCGACGATTTTTTGAGAAAAAAAATAATAGGGATAAAATCCTGCGATTTCTTGGCACATCACTGATTTCTCGGCGATGTTTGCAACACTGATACATATATGATCAACATCACAACTTAGAAAGATGCAAATCCAGTTGAAGTAAGGATATCTTCAGATGTCGAAGTACAAACTCAACAATTTGGCTCAGTGCTTAGAAGATCATATTGCCTTGTATCATCAACCACCACAACTACGAGGACAGAATCATGAGAAGGCATCACAAACTAAAACAAGAGATAAGTCTTTCCTTAAATATGCTTCAAGACAACGCATTTCTAAAGGAAATTGCAATGTAATGAACATAATATATATGTAACATTAAATGAATATAATAATTATTGAAGTGACACATCCTAATTAAAAGGCATAACCTTATGAAAGGACATAACCTTATGCATATAAGTTTACTATCCCATGAAATTGTCATCATTATTCATTCTAGCATCTATCAATGTATCTTTTTTAAGTCTCTGTTTGCTATTCTATGTGGATCTCTGTTCCCTGCCCTTATGTTGGACATTTGTTATTAAATGAACTTTGTTCATTTTAAATAGATTGCTGAAGATAGAACAACAATCCACTCTTATAAGAATGATTACCTTCTCATAATTAATGTGTTAAATTGCTGAAGAAGTGCGCTCTCACAGTCCTGTGCATGCAGATATGTTCACCAATGTCCCTAGATCTATTGAAGACTATTCAAGGTACAGTCCTGTGCATCCAGATATGTTCACCAATGTCCCTAGATCTATTGAAGACTATTCAAGGTACAAATCTAACACAATGATCTTTTTGGCTCCTTGGGACCAGAGCATAAAGACCACAATCTTCCAAGTTTTGAAATCAACTTTCTTCATTGATTGGCTCTAGTTAGAGGCACTATAGTCAAAGGTACTACCTTTGGTATACTATAGAACTGATCCCTCAAGGAGATGAGGATACTATGGGGTCTAGATTGGTGCACAACATGTCGTTTCCACATGGTTGACCAAGCAAAACACCATGGACTTCACGAAGTACCTTATCTTTGAAGCGTTGAATGTCATAGGATAGACAATATTGCTAATTGACGTGAAGTTCTTGTTCTTGTTTCAATCGTTTGATCACATGGTTGGGGGTGCATGGTTGCGAACCTTACCTTCTTCACAACATCTATAAAGATTAAGTTCCTCTCATTTCTGGTTTCAAGAATGAAGTGCAACACTGTCCCCTTCACACATATCTATGAGTGGAAGAGCCAACCCCCCTCCTTTAGCACCTTGGGCTCTTTTGGTTGCACTTGTGAAGTGGCAATTGTGGCACAAGGGTCATCATCTAGAATCTATGTTGCTTTGTCCTGGATTTGCAATGAGGTCAACTTTGGCACAGGTGCAGGGGTTGGCATCTTGTTACCTATTAGTGCTTGTCAGGCATGACAGCTCTCTTGAGTGCCATTTACTTTGGTGATATCACACCACTTGCCTTTGTCTTTCTTCGGCTTTCCATCTAGAGGGATTTTCTTTGCAGGAGGATTTCACTAGTGATTTTCTTGTTGGTTGGTGTCGTTTCCTTGCCTCTGTCCTTATTTGGACTTACCCTTGTGCTTGGATTTTTTCAATTTTGACCTCATAATCGCAGGCCACTCCTAGTGATTGGATATCTAAGAATTCCATCCCAGTTTGGATGTACCTATGTAGTTTGCTGTAGCACTTGAGGACCCAAGGCCACTTGGTATCCTTGTTGCGAAGCTTTTTGGACAAGGCAAAGGAGGCATTTGTGTACTTTTGCACATACTGGTCCCAACTTTGGCATAGTTGTGTCCTTGGGTCATCATAATTCCCCATAGGGAGGTATTCCTCCCTAAGCGCATCCACAAAGTCTCCCCAATTGGCTTCTTTGGAGCGGTTGAACATGGGTCTTACCTCTTGGTTCTAAAACTTGTGAACAATATTTATTCCACTAATAATTGAGATGAGGAACTTACTTCATAGGAGAAAATATAATATTTTCTTTAGTGAAATACTATTCATACAACTACTTTCTGATTGAGCCAATTTTCTAAGGCATCTACATGTATCTTTCCTTCAAATTGGGGAATATCAAAGTTTACATGTACCTGAATGGCATATTTCCTGTGAAGAGTTGGCTTGCCAAAGAAGACACATAAAAAATATTAAATGTTTTATAGCATTGAAATAAACAATAGCAAAAACAATGAAACCATATTCGAATTCTATTCAATACTGTTGGAGATCCATGGTGATAGCACTCTCTGCAAAGATATGCATACTGTGCTTGTGCCAAAAACCCCAGAAAAGAGGGTGAAACCCCTACTTATGTTCAAGTACAATAGAAAATGAAAAGGCAAGAAAATGAAGAGACAAGGTAGCCAAAAGTCTAAAAAGTCAGGGGTGCAAAGGTGTAAAATTGATGGTTAGCTTCTCTGTAATGTTACCCAGATGCCTCCCTTAGCTATTGGGGCATTCCATTGAAAAGAAAATTCATTGACAAATCAGACTCTCAGTTGTGGACCAATTTTCCCTCCAGCAACAACAAAACATATTTCATTTCGAAAATAAAGGTGGATTACATTGCATATACAAAAATCATTACAGGAATCCTACCCAGATTCAGAAATATACTCACTAACATCATATCCATCAATTTTATCCTTTTATAATGAAGTACATAAGCAACATATGCCAAGGGAATTTTATAATGAAGTACAAAAGAGAGATAATCGAAATAGGAGCAAAGATAATCACCCATCTTTTCCATAAATGTATCCACCAAGTTGGTTACAAATGACTGATTCACTGCCCAATTGTAGGCATCTGTTGGAAATGCCATCCCCAAGCTGGGTAATGAGACCATAAGGGTGAGGGATGGTTATTGGCTTTATTTCTCATCCATCCCAACCCAGCTCAAGAATAAAGCCAGAACCGGACACCTACCATGGTTTCCCTCTGGGAAAGCTTTTCCAGGCATCTTACCTAGCTTTCAATCAGTGACAGACCTCTTCCTTTTAGCTAGACACAACATAAGGTTAGGATCTCCATTCTTTGCTATACATTTCTTAGGGAACCATCCCCCCAGTTCCCCAGTGTTGGCATGAAGAATTTGAGCTGCTGATTGATCTCTGGGAATCCAGGGAATCCATCCCCTCCAGTTCCTCAATATTGGCACGAAGAATTTGAGCTGCTGATTGCTCTTTGGGAATCCCTGGAACTGGTATACCTTGGCTCGATTGCTGTGAAAAATTATTCAAACAAGTAGGTAATGGGATTTCGAGGATACCTTGGTTCATTTGCAGTGAAAATTGATTTGAGCAAGTGGGTAATGAGATTTCAAGCTACCTAGTCTCGCTGCTCACTCTACAACCATGGATGCTCACTCTTCAACCCATGCTTTTGTTAAAATTTTCGAATCCTAGGTGATTGCTATCCAAATGTTCCCGAACTAAACAAATCAAATACTAAATTTATTTAAATGCAGGAAAAAAAATTACTGAACCTATCAATCACACAATAGCTGGAAAAGTAAACAGCAGAACATAAATGAAATGCACACATACACAGACGATTTCTCCTCCTAATCAGCGTCTCATTCCTTTGATCAACGCTTACAAGGAAACGTCCAGTCTGCTAAACCAGCAGCTGTACGGTCAACAACATTACCCTAAACATAAGTGTATGGCTTGTGTAGGAGAGAGAAAAGGTACAGCAGTATGGTTTGTGTATGACCTGCTCTTTTCCTGCCTTTTCTGGACAACAAATCACTTCTATCTTCTCAACACAGAAACACATCCTGGCAGCAACAAAAGACAATCTATGGCCTGTGCATAAAAGAGAACAGCTATGGGAGTGGTACTGCCTGTGTACGGCTTGTTCCTCTTGTTGGTCACTTTAGCAAATCTTCTCTTCTCCTTACTGATGCACTTTGGCTCTTCTCTTGCTCGCTTTGTCTTTTCAACCAAGGTTGACCTCTCTATCTTGTCTATCTTTATGCTTTGACAAAATTTAAAAATCCTAATCCCTTCAACCCTAGCTACCCCTATCTCATCTTGAGATGTATGACCAAGATTAAATCCCGGTTTAAGTCACTAACGTATACAATGCGTTTCATTAGACTTTTAACACTAGGTTGAATTCAAAACATTTTACTTTCACCTTTTTAAATGAAATTACAAAATATAAATGTTTCCCATGTTTCTTATTTTACGAATAGAGGAAATGAAACAATAGAAAATCTAGCTTAAGACACAATTTGAAAAAGTTCACGAGGTCCTTCTCTTGAACAACACCACCAAGTGTCATGCATAATCTTGCACTCTCTCCCACTAAGCCATCTCATCTTGTGTCATCCTCAAAATGTCTCGAATCACTCCTGCATGTTCATACTAAAATCTGTGCAAGTTTCTATTCAAGTTACATTTTCTGACACTGAATTTTTCATATATTTCCTCTTAGCGATGAATAAATTATGCACCAATCCAAGTTTGTCTTTGAATGCTTCAAACTTACCTTTCACGAAGGGCCCAATCAGAATATCAACTACTTGTTGATCTGTGGGAGGATATTTACTGTTCCCTTTTAGATCCTATCTCGTATGAAGTGATATTCCATATCTATATGTTTGGACATGCCATGCAATATTGGATTTAGAGAGAGTTTGATACAACTTTGACTATCACAATATATGACCGTGGGATCCAACTCCTGATAATAAAAAAATTTGCAAGCAACTTGCAAATCCATATGGCCTCACAACTAGCATTTCTACCTGCCATGTATTTTGCCTTTGCTGATCTAAGTGCCATGGAATTCTGTGTATTGTTGAACCAGGATATCATCGTTGATCTCATGCTAAAACAACACTTTGAGGTGCTCTTCTTGTTTGTAGCATTGCCAGCTCAATCTGACATCTCCAAGATATTTGTGACCATACTCCATTGTGCCCTTCAAGTATTTGAGCAAATTTTGTGTTGCTATCCACTACTCGTGCCTCAGTTCCACCATGTAATAACTCAAGGTGTTCACTACAAAACATATATTTATTTAATTTTTGACCACAGACATCAAGGAATTTATCAACTATCTGTACAACATAGGGTCTGCAAACTTTGAATTTGAAGTTGTGACCATTCGTGTTCATGGTTGTGGGCTTAGATTTGCAATCCTCTATTCGAAACCTCTCCAAGATTTCAACAACATACTTACCTTGTCTATGGAATATCTTGCTTGGTCTCTAGGAAACCTCTCAAACAAAGAAGTAATGCATCATGCCAATGTCCATCTCAAACTTCGTTGCCATGTATGCTTTGCACCTTGTAATGAGCTGCCCTTTGCTTGTAAGAAACAAGTCATCTACATATAGTAGCAAACTAAGTAGATTAGGCCCAATAAATAACAAAGAAAGATTTGTTGGGACTGATTTGCTTCATTTTGTTGAAGTTCACACTTTGCAAATATCCATCTATCTTGGAATACCAAGCTCTTTGTGCATGTTTGATTCCATACAATTTCTTCTTAAACCTGCAAACGTGAGGCTTCTTCCCATTTACCTCAAAGCCCTGAGGTTGCTCTATATACACTTCTTCCAAATTTATCCCATTAAGGAAAGTTGTCTTCACATCCATCCCATAAATGAAACTAAAGACATCACTACACTAATGGTGGAAGTGTATTTGGTAGTAGGTGCAAAAGTCTTAGCATAGTCCACTTCCTTTCTCTGGAAGAATCTTCTCGCCACAAACCTCACCTTGAACTTTTTGATGTTGACATCAATAACATGCTTAATTTTGTAGAGCCACCTAGAACATGTTAATGACTTCCCCTTTGGTCTTGGCATTGTGTCCCACATTATTCTCCATGATGGAGGTGTACTTGTCCATGCCATCATGCCAAACTTGTGGGTTTGTTGCCTCTTGCAATATGGAAGGATTTGAATCTATGATGCTGTTCATTAATTCCATGTAGTTTGGAAACTTCTTCGGAGGTCTACTCTTCCTAATTGTGCTCTTAGGAGCCACAACATACTCTTGAGCATTCTTCATTGTCTAAGTGAACCACATCGAGGTCTCTTGACAGAATTGGAAGGGGCTAATGTCTCCTCCTCTTTTCTTGAAGGCTATTGTCTTGAATTGGAATTCATTGGTAACCTTTTGTCAACCTTCATAGCTTCTTGCTCTTCATGCTCTATCATTGGAATAGGCTCATGGGACTTCTTGGATGCAAAGTCTTATTAAAATTTTATATCCTTGGCTATTAGTGTCTTCCTCTGCTCTAGAATATAGACCTTCTAGGCCTTTGAAGTTTCACTGTAACTTATGAATAAGCCCTTCCCCTTCCTGTTGGAGGGCTCCAACTTTCTCCTCTTCCCCACTAGTATGGATATAAATTGGACATCCAATAATGCGGAAGTGACTCACCTTTGGCTTCACACTAGTGAATGTGTCCTTTTGTGTCTTGTCCTTCGAGATCCTATGAGGACACCTATTATGGATATAGATCACAAAGTAACATCGACAAGTCTTGGTCATGAATCATGGATCGATTCTCTCTCTTTGCAACACCATTCTATTGTGGTTTATATGGAACAATTAGCTCCCTCTTGATTATTGCCTCCTTGCAAAAACCATCGAACTCCTTGGAGGTATACTCACCCTCATTGGATCTCAAGAGTTTGATCTTCTTTCCTGTCTGTTTCTCGAATAGAGCTTTAAACTTCAGAAACCCACTAGAGACCTCATCCATGGTCTTTAAGAAGTAGATCCATGTCTTGGAGAGAAAGTATCAATAAAGGAAACATAATACATGCTACCTAAGATAAGTGCTATTGACGTCGGTCCATAGACATTTGAATGCAACATAATACATGCTACCTAAGATTAGTGCTATTGACATCGGTCCATAGACATTTGAATGCACTAGGTCTAGATTCTCCTTAGACCTATGCTCGTTGCTTAGAAAAGCAACCTTGGCATGCTTACCAAGTGTGCACCCTTTGCATAATCTCCTTAGACTCTAGAAGACCTATGAATATCTCCCTTAGAATAGGTAATACTTTATGATGTAGGTGCCCCATCCTCTTGTGCCACAACTTGCACAAGCTATCACTATTATGAACTACAACTTAAACAGGTTCACCCCATAACTTGTATAGCTTGCCTCTCCTAACCCCTATTACTTGTGTTGCTTTTGGTCTAGACTCTAGATTCCTTCATTTTGATAAGGATATGATGGTTCTTGAACTCTATTTGCATAACCCTCATCTTCCATAACAAAGCCTAAAAGCAGGTTCTTCTTGAGACTTGGAACAAACAAAACATCATCAAATCTAAAGAGTTTCTTGGTTGGAGTTGGAAGGAATAGTACCAACTCCTGCAACTGGGTACTTGGAATCATCACCAAGGTCTACTTCAACCCCTTAGTCGTGCTCTTTTAGGCTGCTAAAACACTACCGAGCTGATGTCATATATCAAGAGATGCCCCATTGTCCACATACAAAGCATCCCTTCTTTCTGTTTGGACACTGTGATTCATAATGCTTGTGCTTATGACAAATGAAGCACTTGATGTTGCTCAACTCCTGCCCTAGATGTGAATTTAACTCCTCATTCTTTCCCTTGCCCCTGTTGGGTCCTTTACTTTTTCCCTTTCGTTTGTCAAATCATCTCCATGAAGTTGAGAATCCATTTAATGCCACGTTCACTAGCTCCGAGGCTTTGAACTTCTCCTCAACTACTGCAAGTTGATCTTGAATCTGTGAGACCATCATCAAGTAACTGGTAATTGTGTTTGATATGGACATCTCCATAGATCTGAGTTTATTTAGCAATATCATCTTCTTGATTATGTTCTCGCTCTAGTAGAGGCTAACTAGGGCATCCAACATTTCTTTTGTTGTTTTCTTTTTAGATATGTGAGGAATCAGATGATCCTTCATAGCATCCAAGATCATCACTTCCTTCTTCATGTGAGATGCCAACTGCTATGGATTTGTTGGTGAAGTCACAAATCTTTGATGATCTCCTAGAGATCATTCTCTTTTGATAAGAATATTACCTTGACTTTCCAAGGCAAGAAATTAAGGCACCTTCCAGCCTGTCCTCAAATATGAGGTTAAGTTGATGCCTTCTCTGAGATCTAATACATAAATTCCCATATCTAATAAACAAGAAAAAAATATTCCTACAGGGGTGCATAGTCCTTAAGCACAAACTTTGCGACCCTTTAACTATAGCTCCTTGTTATTGGCGATGATCTGTTGCAGTAAACCCTTGAAAATCTCAATCAGACTAGCTTTGATACCATGTTAAAATTTCCTAAACCTAGGTGACTTGTCGAAATGTTTTCGAATTCAACAAATTAAATACTGAATTTATTTAAACACAGAAAATTAGTTTCAGAACTTAGTATCAATCGCACAATAGCTGGAAAAGCAAATAGTGGAAACAGGAATGAAATAAACACTACATAGGTGATTTCTCTTTCTTATCAGCTTCTCATTCCTCTGATCAAAACTTACAACTTACAAGGCAACCTCCAGTCTGCTAAACCAGGAGCTGGACGGTCAACAAAGTCACCCTAAATAGAAGTGTACGGCTTGTGTAAGAGTGATAAAAGGTACAATAGTACGGTTTTTGTATGACCTGCTCCTTTCCTGCCTTTTTTGGATAGCTAATCAATCTTCTCTTCTCTACACAGAAACACACCTTGGAAACTACATGAGACAATTTACGGCTTGTTGATTGAGGTGTATAGAGTGCACATAAAGGAAAACAACTACAGCAGTGGTACGGATTGTATGGTCTACTCCTCTTGCTAGTCACTTTAATAAATATACTCTTCTCCTTTCTATTTCACTTTGACTCTTCTCTCGCCCGTTTGCTCTATTCAACTGACGTCGACCTCTCTATCTTGTCTACTTTTATGCTTTTAACAAAGTTACAAAACCTAATCTCTTCAACCTTAGCTGCCGCTATCTCATCTTGAGATGTACGACCAAGATTAAATTCCCATCTGATTCACTAATGTATAAAAAGCATTTCATTTAGATTCTTAAGACTAGGTCATAACAAAACATCAGACTTTTCACCTTTTAAAGTGAAATTATGAAATTGAAATATTTCCCAATTTTAGACTTTACGGACAATGAGAAGAAATGAAATAATAGGAAATCTGGCTTAAGACACAACTTGATTTTGTTTGTGAGGTCCTTCTCCGTTGGTAGTCCACCAACTGGCATGTAGATTCTCCCACTCTCTCTACCCACTATGCCATCTTCAAAATGTCTTGAACTACTCCCTGCATGTTCATACTGAAACTTGTGCAAGAAGTTATTGTCTAAGCTACGTTTCTCAACAGCCTTCTCCATTCCCTGCATGTTCATACTGAAACTTGTGCAAGAAGTTATTGTCTAAGCTACATTTCTCAACCGTCTTCTCCATTGGGCCACAACCCCTCTAGCTTGGCACAAACTCATTTGTCTCTCAAAGCTCATGGGCATCTTATGATGGTTAGAGGGAATACAACCATGGAAAGGTATTTTTTCTTTCAGCTTGAGGGAGACTGTAATAATGAAGGAAGAATCCCTCCAAGAGAAGAGAAATTACTTGTTATGTCTCCCATGCGTGAGGATTACATGCCTTCCGAGTAACATTTTGGTCTTACTTGGGACATATGGTCAAAGGTTAGGTGGGAGAGCTTTTAATACAATACTAAGTTGCCATGAAACTTGGGTACGGGGATGGGTATGGGTACAGGGACACCACTTTTTGAAACAGGATACTTGGATATGTCAGTGGTTATATATATATATTTTTTTTTGTAAATTATAAAACTAAAACATGTCGCAGTCACATCATACATGCATATTTTAGATTTCTTTATTAAATATGAATCATGATTCATAATTCTAAATTAATTTCAATGATGAAGAAGATGCAAGATCCATATATATCTTTCTATATTTTGAATCGATTGAGTATTGTATGAAATAGTTCAACTACGGTTAAAAATGTAAACTACTAGATGGGTACCACGTGCATTATGCCTCTTAAATGAGTGTTTATAGGAAACGTTTGAAAAAACCTAAACTCATTATTAATTCTTTCAAGGAAATGTACAGTAATTTCTTAAAATTTATGCAACTAATTCCATGTTGATTAATTATATGTTTGAAAAATCTACATTTAAGTATCAATTATGCTATTATTTCAAGCATATGTAAAGTAATCTTTTATAATTTATACAATTTCTTCTACGTTGATTAAATATTCATTTCAAGGATTCATTTTGCTGATGATGCAATGCCTCGTTGATTAATTATATGTTTGAGAATCTACATTTAAGTATCGATTATGCTATTATTTCAAGCATATGTAAAGTAATTTTTTATAATTTATACAATTTCTTCTACGTTGATTAAATATTGATTAAATATTCATTTCAAGGATTCATTTTGCTGATTATGCAATGTCTCTCAAGCCTTGTATTTTTTTCTTGGGTTTGCCTTTGGGATAGGTGGCCACAAACCTTCTATGGAAAAAACATTTAGTATTACTAATGTACCATATGTATGTTAATTGGTCTGATAACCTCTTTCTTAGTTTAATTTGTGCTTCACCTGGTGTCATATGTTCCATGAGAATCCCAAGTTTAATGAAGCTGAATCTTGTTGTTTTGTTTTCGTTGGGTTTGGTGACTACCAATTGCAGCAGCAGTTACACGGCGTATCAGATTTTGCAGACTTGATCATTACTCCACCCATATGGCTATTGGCCTTTTATTTAAAAGTGCAACTAATTTGCGGATTCATTCACGGTACATTTGACTGCCTCGAGTTAAGCAGTACGGATGTTGCCCAAAGTCTACCACAACATCTGTACTGCTTAACTCAGACAAAATAGTAGACTTTGGGTTAGCCAAATTCCTTCCAGAAGATCAGAGCCACGCTAGCACTAGAGTTGCAGGAACTCGGTAAGAATTCTCTCCCATTCAAATTTTTCAGGTTCCCAACTTTATTTAACAAACTACCTTACATGAACCAATTTCAAGTCGAGATTTAAGATATGAGAATTTCAATATTGTAAATGACATTGTGCAGTGGAAGAAGGATGCCAGAGAAAGCAGATGCATACAGTTTTGGAGCAGGTTTAAGATATGAGGATTTCAATATTGTAAATGACATTGTGCAGCGAAAGAAAGCTGTCAGAGAAAGCAGATGCATACAGTTTTGGAGTAGGTTTAAGATATGAGGATTTCAATATTGTAAATGACATTGTGCAGTGGAGAAAGTTATCCGAGAAAGCAGATGCATACAGTTTTGGAGTTCTTGTACTTGAGTTTACTTTTGGAAGAAAGAATCATATTTTGGCCAAAGAGATGACGGAGTATCTCATCGACATAGTATGGTTCATGTGAATCTCGTATTTCGAGTTGAAATTTTATAAAATCTCCATCGCATTATCATCCTTGCTAACCTTCTGTTCTTGTTGATATTGGCCAATCGGCATGGAGACTATATAACATAGAGAGAGCGTTAGAAGTTATGTCCAAATTGGAGGGCAGTTATTCATTGGAAGAAAGGATTAGAGTGATTGTGTTGAGAAGGCTAATTTATACAACTTAGGTGGGGAAGTGTATGTCTTATAAAAGTAAAACATAAAAAATAAAAATGCATGCATGAATGTGTTGTAGCATAGTGGATCTTATTAAAAAAACCCATTAAAAAAAACATGCATGCATTGGTGTGTTGTAGCATGGCGGTGAGAAAGATGTGTGCTATAGTTTAATGGTGAATGGTTTGCAGATTTGATCTTCTTGGTGTTTTGTAGAACTGTTGTATTGATTAAAATTGGTCTTTTTGTGCATGCAAGGAACTGCAGAGTTGTGACCTTCAATGAAGCCTTTTCCAGTAAATGTGGATGTTTCTGTAAATATGGATGTTTATGGATGTTGTGGTGTGAGAGGCTATGGTGTAAGTTTGAATGGAGTGTTGTGGAAAGATAAATGTCAAGGTAGTATTAATTTCAATTGATTTTTATGAAAGAAATATTGTGTTCATTTAATGTGTTTACTTATATTGTAAAATAATAGTGGCTAGTTATGATTTATTAGTCTCTGCGAAGGCAGGGATATAGCGATCGATCGGTCTACTATGTATTTTGACTTTTTTTAATAGTTACAAAAATTGCAATGTTTTAGAAAGTTGTATAACAATTATATATTAATTTTAATATTTTAAAAATATAAATTATTTATTCTAATATTTAAAATTAGAAATTCTAGTTTTATGATTGGTTAGAAGAGTGGAAGCGACAATTTACCCTTGGGTGAAGTGGAATTGTCAGATTAAAAAAATATAAAAAATTATAAAAATAAAAAGTAAAAGTAAAAAAAACTGTAAATTGCCACATGTAATGCACCATCAATTCTTATTAATGAGAAGTACAAACTTGTACTGCCATCTATCAATTCTTATTAGTGCAAAGTACGTACTTGTGTGATTCTTCTATCAATTCTTATTAATGCAAAGTACGCACTTGTGTGATTCTATCAGTAATGGGATAACGAGTTTTCATCAATGCAAAGTGCAACTCATAATTTGAGGTGTAATTTTGTATTTGTGGAGATTTACCGTTGACAATAAGATTTTGTTTTTATGGGGTTTTTCTAATCTTCAACTGTTAGGATTTTGTTTTTTTATGGGTTTTTTCTAATCTTCAACTAAACTTAGCAATACCTTATTTTTTTTTTAAAAATTTATGCTTAGTTGAGTAATAGTTTCAATAACTTATTTATAAGAAGTTTTTTAATTTTTTTTATGCTTAGTTGACTAATAATTTCGATAACTTATTTATTTTTTATGTTTAGCTGACTAATAATTTTAAGTCTTACTAGACTAATAATTTCAAGTCCTGCTAGATGACCTATGAGAAGAAACCCAGCGTATATTGTAATATTGTAAATAGTATATTTATAGTATGCAAAAATAAAATTGTAGAATGATTTATAAATTACTATATTTCTATATATACGTAGAAATATATGCAAAAATAGAAATGTATTTATTTTTTAATGCTTAGTTGACTAATAATTTCAATAACTTATTTATTTTTTATGTTTAGCTAACTAATTAGCTAATAATTTCAAGTCCCACTAACGATGACCTATGAGAAGAAACTCAGCTTTTAGCGTATTGTAATACTATAAATACTATATAAATAATACATTTTTATATATGCAAAGAAAGAATTGTGGAATGATTTATAAATACTATATATGCAAAAATAGAATTGTAGAGTAGTTTAGAGATATGGATTTATAAAAATAAAAATCAAGAGACGGATATCAATAAACGAAATCTAAGACTAACCCTTCTCAATCCTAAATCAAAACTAACCATTCCCAATTGTAACAAGACGATGATAAATTAGTGGTTATAATTTTTCTTAAATGAAATAATCGCTCTGCAAATAAAACAACAAAAATAAATAAACATATTTTGCCGAGCAAATAAAACACCAAAAACAAACAAAAATGATATGTTACCAAAAATAAATAAAGATGATATGTGTTTTACATTAAAAGTGAATATGCAGGTTTGTTCGACCTACCTCTCCTTTTCTGTGAATGTTTTTGTGTAAATAACAGTCTAATAAACACTATGCTACTTTTTATGAACCAAAAAAAGGTGAAATGGAAAAGCCTGCTCTTTATTTCTGATTTTTCCAGTATGGGGCCACTTTTTCAGGCTCTTCGTGTTAGATGCACCAATATACATTCCTTTTGGTCAGCCCTACAGTGGAGATAACAAATAGCTCAAGACATTTCCAAAACAAGTAGCCTCGGTGACATGCATCACAATGAAGTTAGATGGTAGCACCTCTCTGTCTCCGACCTTCCAAGATGTCCCTACATAATCTCCGCGTATACCCCAGCCCGTGTCAAATTCGATCTTATCGTTGGCGGTGATCTTATCGGTGCCGTAGATTTTGTAGGATAGAACTCCATGCTGAAGAAGAAACCAATGGGAGTCTTTACGGGACTTCTACCCTTTGCAATAATCCACTCATTTATACAAGTTCCCTGCCACATGCTTGTCTAAGTTGAAACTTTACGTGTCTCTTGGCATGCAACTGTAGTTTGAATTGAAACGTTACGTGTAACTCACTCAAAGCACCCCACACTTTGTTTGCATGCATGTGATCATGTCGCTTAAACTAACAAAATATAAACATAATTTTGAGGCAGGGACTAGCAGCTTTGCAGCTATTTGCCTTGTTTTAATACATTTTTGAATGGAGTGTCCAAAGATAAATGTAAAAGAGATAACATATTTCTTCATCCATGAAGCCTTTTTCGGTAACTGTGGATGTTTCTGTAAATATGGATATTGTGGTGTGAGAGGTAGTATTAATTTCATTAATTTCAATCATGTGATTGAATTTTATAAAAGAAATATTGTGTTCATTTAATGTGTTTACTTTACACTAAAATAATAGTGTGTAGTGGCTAGTTATGATTTTTTATTACATTTTTGAATGGAGTATCCAAAGATAAATGTAAAGGTCAATTGGCATTATTTCAATAATGTGATTAATTTTTATATAAAAAATATTATGTTCATTTAATTTGTTTATTTTTCATTTTAATAATCAATAATAGTGGCTAGTGGTTAGTTATGATTTTTTTAATAATTTTTAATATGAACTTTTTTACTTTAATAATTAATAATAGTGGCTTGTGGTTGCTTATGATCTTTTTTATTACATTTTTAATAAATATATTTCAAATTAATAGTGATTAGTAATGATTTTTTAATACATTTTTAATATAGAAATGGTGGGTCTAATGAATTAATTTGCCAAAATTAAATAACTAATTAGTTAATTTTTTTGACATGTGTAATTAAGTGGATTTACTTGAATAGTAAGTATCCTGAATTACAAGTAGTATTGTGAATAACAAGTAGAAAATTGCAAGGTTGTCAAAACATTACCTTAAAAATCGTATAAAAAATAAAATAATTGTTAAATAATTTTTTTGGAAATATGAATTTGGAGAAAAAATATATAGTATTAGTTTATATTTATTCCTTTTCTTTTTATTATTATTTTATTTTTTTAGCCTATAAAAAATACATATAGAAATATTTACAAACTCAAACGTGAAGTTGCATATAAAATACATATACAAAGCTCCACAAATAAGAGAATTAACCATGTAACTTACATAAACATAAAAATCATCTCATGTAACAAACAATTTCAAAAATCATCAATTGATGCAAATTATGCAAATATATTAAATAATCAAACAATTTCACTTTCAATTTTAAATTAAAAATACAATAGAATCCATTTCAAATTAAACATTTTCAATAGCCAAATGCGATTGACATTGTGTTTACATGTGGTTTCAAAGGGCATCTATGTGGGAGATTTAGTGATTTTGGTTTCGGTTTGGGAAGGTATTAGAAGAGCGTCGGAGGGGAAAGAAACGTGCTGCATACTGTTGGCATGATACAAGGTAGTTGCTCATTGGTATGATAAGCTTGACAAGGAAGTTGCTCATGGCGTTTGTAATGGTGTTATTATGTGGGCTTGTGGTGAGGTCTTGGGTGGCTAGGAATGACCACTGAAATCGGTTTGTTCTACATAGTCTTTTTGAGTTTGTGGTTCCAAGCTTGGACAACCATCTTGTGCCTATGTTGAGCTTGGAGTTTGGTGTTAAGCTATTTAATGATTCCAATGACATGTGGTTTCAAAGGGCATATATGTGGGAGATTTAGTAATTGTGGTCGGTTGGGGAAGGTATCGGAAGAACGTCTAAGGGGAAAGAAACGTATTGCATATTGTTGGCATGATACATGGTAGTTGCTCATTGGTATGATAAGCTTGACAAGTAAGTTTCTCATTGAGTTTGTAATGGTATCATGTGGGCTTGTGGTGAGGTCATGGGTGGCTAAGAATGACAATTGAAATCGGTTTGTTCTACATAGTTATTTTGTGTTTGTGGTTCCAAGCTTGGACAACCATCTTGTGCCTATGTTGAGCTTGGAGTTTGGTGCTAAGCTATTTAACTATTCCAATGAAGTCAATGCGGAGCAAGGTTATGTGTATCATTGGGTCTAGGACGATGGAGGGTGTTGCATGTAATTAGTAAGGAGTAAATAATTCACCAACACAAAGTTGCATACAAAAATTAAGTATAAATATATAGCATTGCACAAATAATACATGGGCCGCCACCAACCCTTAGCATGGTTGGATTTAGATTATAAAATAACTTCACGAGAAAATAACTTATATCAAAGATTATAAAATATATAATAAAATGATAACTATATATATATATTATTGTTATTATTTAAAAACAAACAAACAAACAAAAACTCACAAACACATCAAACATTTAAAGTTGTATAAAAAAATACTACTATTTTTAGTAAAAACATAAAAATTCCATATATAAATATTTTAAATAAACAAATAATATCAATTCCATTAAAAATACACATTTATGAATTCAAAAACATTATTTTATTTACCAAATACTAAAATCATTTCATCTAAAAATAATAATTTGATTATAAAAATAAATGCCAAATAGTCTAAATAAACTATGTGAGAATGTCTCCTGAGTTCATTTTTAATTTACTTAATTTATTTATTTTAAATTATTTTATTATATAAAATATTATTTTTATAATTCTACATTAAAAAAACCATGTGAGAATGTCCACCAAGTTCATTTATTGTATAATATTGAATGTTTTATTATTTTTATTATTTTATATTAAAAATAAACCATATGAGAATGTCAAGCAAGTTTATTTTTAATTTATTTATTTTAAATTATTTTATTATATAAAATATTATTTTTATAATTTTACATTAAAATTAAACCATATGAGAATGTCCACCAAGTTCATTTATTGTATAATATTGAATGTTTTTTAATTTATTTATAATTTTTTATAATAGTGAATGTTTTATCAAATATATAATTTAATAAATAAAAAATATTATAATTTAATTAATTTTTTAATTTTTAAATATTATATATACAAAAATTATTATATTTTTATTATATATTTTAATTTTCAAATATTTTTATAAAAGTTAATCAATATATATTTTTATAAATGTTATAATGGTATTTTCAATATTTTTATTTTATATTGTTTTTATATCATTAATTTTACCATCTTTTTTATTTCATATGTTTTGTTTTTATTTTCATTTTTAATAGCAATTATGAAATTTTAATTTATAATAAATTTACTTTATTTTTTTCATATTTTGTATTTTAAATTTATACAAAATAAATAGCATAAGTAATGAGAGTCTTCTTAAAATTGCACTAAAATCAAGTCAAAACCAATTACATTTCAAATGGTGTTGGTGTAAAGATACCATAGCTTATGTGGGAAAAAATTAGGGCTTAAGAGAAAATTAAGATACTATAATGAGGTAATTAATCCTAATTTGGAAGATCAGAAATATCTTTGAGTAGTAACTAGTTCACAAAAGAAAATTCATATAGCCAAGGTTACTCTCATGAAAACTTTAGTCTATTCCTAAAACTCCGTGGGCCAAAAAGGCTTACTATTTAATCTTGGCAAGTTTTTTTTTGTTAATCATCATCATAACTAATATTATGATTATATTTTTACTCCTTTTTACTATCATAATCTCATTAATGAATTTATAAATAAAATTTAAGATGTTATCATAAATTTTAATATACATATATAATTTTCAAATATAATATATAATTTTTATTTTTATTTTTAGTATTTTATAACGAATAGAAAATGATAATATTTGAACTTCTCACCTTTTATTTACTTATTATCAATTGCTTGTGAAAATTATTTTCTTTTATGTACTCATTATATATATAATTTTTAAATATAATATATAAAAAAATAATTTTATAATTAATATTATGATTATATAATAACAGAAAGTGATCATATCATAATATTATAAATATTAAGATCAACACAAATTTGAACTAAGTGACTTTTTTATTTACTCATTATCAATTGTTTGTGTGAAAATCACTTTCTTTTATTTACTCATCATGAATTGCTTTAACCTATGTGAAAATCAGTTTTTTATTTTTATTTTTTGATTTACAATCATCATAAATTTTAATATATATAATTTTCAAATAGAATATATAGCTTAGAATATAGAATTTTCAAATAGAATAGATAGCTTTAAACTCTAGCCAAAACCACTTAAGGCTCAAGCGTGGGTGGTATAAAGATACCAGGTCTTGGCTAAATCACTGGGAGATTGATGAAAATGTTGCTTTGCAGAATATTAATAACATTAAAAATATTATTTCTTCCAAGTTTAAAGAAAAATTGTGGTGTGAGAAAGATCTCGAGGCTAAAAGAAAATTAAGATATTATAAGGAGGTCATCAACCATACTCTAGAAGATCAAAAGTATCTCTCGGTTTTGATTAGTACTAAGAAAAAAATGAACATAGCTAAGATAAGAACGAACTCGCATGAGCTCCATAGTGAAACTGGTCGTTGGAGTGTCCCTAAAACACCATGGGTAGAAAGGCTCTGCCACCTTTGTGAGAGTAAAAACACCATGGGTAGAAAGGCTCTGCCACCTTTGTGAGAGTAAGAACATTGAAGATGAAAATCACTTCCTCTTAGAGTGCCCTGCGTACACCCACATTAGATCCCAGTTTCATAATCTTTATGGCAATACCGACTTTCCTAGCCTTTTAGCCTATCAAAATTATAATAAGCTCGGGACGCTTCTTTCCAAGCTCTTTGAGCATAGAAATATAACTTTAAAGCAAACTAATTAACTCTCTTTTTTAGGTCCGATAGACCAAAGTTTGGTCTCAGGGGACGTTAACCATCATCATCATCATCATAAAAAAAATAATTTCGTTTTTAGTATTTTATAACTAATATTATAATTATAAATTTGAACTTCTAACTTTTTTTTACTCATTATCATTATCAATTGTTTATATGAAAATCACTTTCTTTTATTTATTCATTATTACTTGCTTTAACCTATGCGAAAATTACTTTCTTTTAGAGTGTTTTGCTTACACTTCTAATCATGAGCATTATGATCATCATCAAATATATAAATTCCTTTTAATTTGTTAAATGTTTTATATTTATAATCATTATTTATAAATTTGTAATTAGTCTCTAATTTCATCAATTTATAATATCATTAATAAATTTTTAATTTCGTATTTTAATATTATAAATATAGAAAATACTATAATAAATTTACTTATATTATATTTTTATTATTTTATATTGAAAACTCTGTTTTGTTGTTGTTACAACAAAGCCATATTCTATACTTTGTTGTTGTTGTAACAAAACTGTTCTTTAAAAATTTTAAACATTTATTTTTAAGTTGATATGATTAAAGTTACAATTATTTAATTTAATAAGAATGCAAAAAGTTGCATATATAATACATGTACAAAATTTTCAAACACAAACACACTGAATTGCATATAGAATATATGTACAAAGATTTCTAACACAAGCACAAAATTGCATACAAAATACTTGTAAAAATATTTAATTACTATGTAAATAATAGCATTGTAATAATATAAATACTATACAACTTGAAAAAGTTCAAAAAGTTTAAAGAAAATGGTGAAAAAATATATTAAAGCAAAACAAAAATAAAAGGATTAAAACTTCAACTATGTGTAATGAAATTTATTTATATGTTATATAAATTCTAAATTTATTTACTGATATTATAAATATACTAAATTTATAATTTACTAATGTTATAAATATAATAAATCTTATTAATAAATTTTCAATTTCATTATTTTAATATTATAAATATAACTATCGTAAATTTACTTACATTATATATATTTGTTATTTTATATTATTTTTATTTTTATTTTATACTATATTTATACATTATAATATATATATTTTAATTTTATATAATAAATTAAATTTTTTCGTAATGTAAATATATTCCTAAAATAAATATACTCCTAAAATAGTTAATATTCAAAACTTTTTAAATATCATAGGTAAATTTACTATCATATTTTAATACCATCATTTTAATATTTTATTTTATAAATAGAAGTTATAGTTTTATTATTAATTAAAAAATTTAATATTAATTATTATTTTTAAAATTATATAATAATTATATATATTTTTTAATTTTTATTTTAGGAAATATTAAATAATAGTAAGCCCATTCACTATATATTTTAGGTTTGGTGGACTATATTTATTAAGTTAAGTTGATTTTACTCTAAATATGATGTTATTTAGAGAGCTTTTCTTGGCTTTGAAACTTATGATTTCTACTAACAAAACCAACCACGTGGAAGTGAAAGCTCATATGACCTCAAAAACTGTGCATTGTTATTGTTTTACAACAATACGATATTCTGTGCTTTGTTCTTGTTGTTACAACAAAGGGGTTATTTAAATTTTTTAAATATTTTACTATTTATTTTTTAAATTGATTTAATTAAAATTATGATATTAGTTAATTTAATAAAAGTTAAGAAAATGAAGAATTATATTATAATTTATCATAAATTTTGATTAAAATATAAATAACAAATAGAATAAAACAACAATTAAAAAAAAGAAAACAACAATATTTAATGGAATTATATATTAAATATTTATTATTATATACATATATAATCATAAGTTATATATTATTTACATAATATAAAATTTATAGAAAACATATAAACATATAAATCTACATAAACAAATAATTCAAAAATTATGTTTAAAATCCACGAATACAAATCATAAAATTGCATATAAAAAATAATTATTTTATCCAATAAACATAAAAACATTTAATTTAACAGACACACATCTAACAAACACATAAAAATGCATAAAACAAAACATTATTTAATCTAACAAACATAAAAAACATCTCATCTAAGAAACACATAATTGCATACAAAATACATGTATAAAAGTTTTCAAACACCAAGACATAGAGTTGCATACAAAAAAACATTATTTCATCTAGCAAATATGAAAATAGTTTAATCTAAGAAACACATAAAAGTTGCATACAAAAAAGATTATTTCATCTAACATACAAATGTCATCTAGGAATACATAGAGTTGCATAGATTTCAAACACAAACACATAGAGTTGCATATAGAATACATGTACAAAGATTTCAAACACAATCACAGAGTTGCATAGAGAATACATGTACAAAGATTCCAAACACAAACACATAGAGTTGCAGAGAAAAAACATTAAAACATAAAATCATTTCATCTAGAAAACAAGTAGAATTGCATACATAATACATGTACAAAGATCTCAAACACACTCCAAAATAACAGTAAATTCAACAAAAAATACACTAAAATACAACAAATATAAATAATAGCAATATATAATTTAAATACTATATAAATAATAGCAATGTAATAATATAACAACTATATATAATGAAGTAGAAAAAGTGTTAAAAAAAAAGGTGAAAATGTGAAGAAAAAAAATATTAAAGCAAATCTAAAATAAAAAATATTAAAATTGAAGTAGAAAAAGTGTTAAAAAAAAAAAAGTGAAAATGTGAAGAAAAAAAATATTAAAGCAAATCTAAAATAAAAAATATTAAAATTTCAAGTATATGTAATGAAGTTTATTTATGTGTTAGATAAATTCTGAAATTAGTTTGTGTGAAAACATTGTGGAAATTGAAATTTATTTATATTAGAGAAATTATAAAATTAATTTTTTTTTCAGAGGAAAAAATACCAGCCTTTGTTATTCATATGAATCAAAAGACATCTTTTACATATCAGCATGACTGCCAAGCCAAGATCAAGACATAACAGCTGCCCATCCATATCCATCACATATGAGTATAAGTGATAATAACATAACAGCAGAATCATAAAAAGAAAAAGTCTGATCGTAGCAGACTTTTCTCATCATCCCTGATACATCAGGTCAGATAGTACTGAGAAATATCGAAGATGAACTTCAAAACATACAATCAGAGCAATATATGCTGGCTAAAAGAACTCAACAAGAATAGAAAGTGATACTCAGTCAACTGCTAATAACAAGCTGAATAAAAGTAGTAATCAGCTACTCAAAAAAGATAGAGATTGCCATGATTCACAATCAAACCATCCATAGTTTTTGAAAAAGAAACAACTCCCATATCCAATTTCAGGCCTTGTTTGGATAGTGCATCTGCCAGCGAATTATGCTCACGATATATATGATTAAAGATCATTGGCGGGACCTTTTGAAGCATAAATCTTATGTCACAACACCAGTGCATCAGAGATGGAGCATCAAGTGCAGAATTTTGTATTAAGCCAAGAGATAATAACCATGGAGTCTCCATAAATAAGGTGCAGTGGAATACCCATCAATAAACTGACTCTAAGTATTCCCCAAACTGCCAATAACTCTGCCCTTGTATTCGAACTGCTCCCACAGCCCATTGAAAAACTGAAGTAATGTGAATCATTGATAAAAATCACATAACTTGATCCACCTATATTCTCCGCGGCTGCTCCATCAAAGAAGCCATATGGGAAACATTTTAATGGTTCAGGGCCAATATTGCGGGTTTTATGAATTTTCAAAGACACAGGGTTAGAGTTTACCCAACCGTCAATTCTGGCAATCAACGTAGAGAAGGCTGGTTTCTTATTTTCAAATATGCAGAGATTTCTTAATAGCCAGATTCCCCAAAAAATAAATAGTGGCAAGTAGCTGAAAGGAGCAGAACTCGCAGTACGAGAAAACCATTGGCCCAGAAAGGAATGAACAGAGCTGGTAATGGGAAAAGAGCAGTTGAATTTTACCTCAAAATGAGAGTATATACGGGCAGAAAAAGGACAGCAGAAGAAAAGATGATGAATATTTTCCAGATCACCTTCACAAAGAACACATCGACTTGGCCCATTGATGCCTCTAGACTGCAATTGCTCCCAGGTTAATATTTTTCGATATATCAATAACCAGATAAAGCATTTAATTTTCAGAGGAATAGTCACAGTCCATAAGATTTTCAGAACTTTGTCATTTAATTCTGAACAGCAATCAGAGATTACACAGGAATAACCTTCAGCAGCAGATAACGGCCCTGTATACTTATCATGAGACCAGGATAAAATATCCTTTTGTTCCGTGAGCCGTATACGGCCAAATTCCAAGCCTCGTATATAATTTTCCCATAATGTTTTCCATTCACCAATTAGATCAAGGTCATTTGCAGAGAACCAATAACCTGTGGCAAAGGGAGTATGATTGCGAGCCTGAGCTAAAGTACAAATACCATAATCCTCTAAATAATCTCGTAAACCTCTAGGCAAGGAAAAGGAAGATCCCAAACCCACAATTGGGTCTGCACCCAGGCAAATGGATTCTCCATTTCCAAGTTGCCAGATAATTCCCTTACCGATCCAAGCCAAAGTAGCCATAAAGCCCTTCCAAATAATTGAGGCATTGTTGAAAATGAAGTTTTTTTCCCTAAGCCAAAGGTGAAAAGACTTATTTTTCAGGTATTTTACAGAAATGAGAAGATTCCAGATGCCCTTGTTGTTTACTGCCCGCCAGAAAGATTTCATTCTCAATGAAAAACTAAAGCTAGAGAGATGTTTAATACCCCAACCACCATGAGAAGTGGGCTTACCCAAAAGATGCCAGTCTGCTAGATGATATTTTTTCTTCCTGGAAGAAGATCCCCACAGAAAGGAATAAATCAGTTTCTTGAGGTTTTCTAGGATTGAAGAAGGAATCGGGACCAGAGCCATCCAGTAGACTGGAATGCTAGAGAGCACAGCTCGAATGAGGACAAGTCGACCTCCAATGGAGAGGAATCTGTTTGTCCAATGTGAAATTTTCTTTTCAAATTTCGAAACCAACCAAAGCCAATCTTTAACCAAATAACCAGACGGTTTCAGGAAATAGCCCAAATAAGTAAAACCTTTCCGGAAATCATCAGTCCTATAAGGGAGAATATCTGTGATTCTTTGAAGAATTTCCTCTTCCATACCATTTTGAAGAAAAACAGATTTGTTCACATTGATACTCATACCTGAGGCCTCACAGAAAGTATCTAGAATGGCTTTAAAGGCCAACCATTCCTCAAAAGATCGCAGCCCAAATAAGATCACATCGTCTACAAATAGTAAATGGGCGAGCGAAAGCTTTGAAGAAACTTTTATGCCTTTAATCTTCCCATTCTGTTTTGCATCCTCAATCAGACGATTAAGCCCTTCTATGAAGAGAAGTAGTGGAAAATGAATGTGAAAAAAAAATGCTAGATCATAACAATATAAGAGACTACCCTAAAAATGATGGGGCGCCCCACCATCTAGAGCATTTGGATGGGTTTAATCCCATCCCCCCAAAAATAATTATATATATTAAAAATAATATGTTGGTAAGTCTCTCTTTACAAAACTCTAAAAAATAGTAAACTATACAAGTACAGTGTAAATCACTTCAAAATGTTGAAAATAACATTGAATCAATGTTCACAAAATACTTGCAGATAACATTGAATCCATGTTCAAATGATGTTTGATACCTGAAAAGATAATAAACCAAAACAAATATGAGATGCATCCAAATTTAAATATTTCTGCATTACCTTTCTCTCTTTATTCATTAACATTCTTGAAAATTACATAAAAAAAAAATCCATGTATTACAATTTGGTCCATATATTTAAAAAATATTTGATACCTGAAAAAACAACAAAACAAAACATATATAAGATTTCCTTAATTAAATATTGCTTTAAATATGAAAAAATAATAACCTTTACCTTTATTTATCTTCATTAACATTCTCCAAAAATTACAGCATTGCCATATATATTGCAAACCCTGAACATAAAACAACTTTAAAAAATATTATAAACATGTGTTAAAAATATCTAAAATATTAAAATATAAATCTCAAAACTATTTTTTAAATATAAAAAATTAAAAATATATAAATAATATTTTACTAAATATATTTTTAAAAGGCCTATGTTAAATAAATATTTAAAAAAAAATACAATAATGACGAGTTCATTTCCCTCATAGTTTTAAAAAAAATTATACAGCAATACACTCCAAATGTTACTAATCCTATGCATCGATCAACTTTTAAAACTACCATAAATATATATATGAAAAAATATTAATTAAGAATATTCTAAAACTAAGCTTCATTGAATTGAGAGCACTTAGTGCTGAAAGATTAGTGAGTGATGCTTAAGGGGTTAAGACTGCTTAAACTACTTTTAGGACCTAAAGAGAATTGGCCATTACTGCCTCTGCAGATGAAAAAAAACAAACAGAATTAAAATTTTATTGACCAGTAATAATGAAATTTAAAATTTTAATCAGACCAATGTGTTAACCGGTTGAGAAGGAAGTTCTCCTTCACGAGTATTACTATTGAGACAGTCATCTCACAACAAAACAAACACATTATTGATAAGGATCGTCTAGGATCACTTAGATTATGTGATTTGGTGACAGATATAGGTAATTTTTATGGACTACCAAATGGTAAAAGCTCATGAATTTCAGGAAATAAGAAATAAAGAGGAAAAAGTTAACCAGAACGTGCAGCAGAATGTGAAATAAGAATGTGCCACTGGATGCAGAATGTGAGGCCAGCTACAGCCCTAAAGTTGTCTCAAATCGGGAATATGATCATGGCCATCGAAACATTATACGCCACGAAACTATCAATCACATTTCCAGTTTTGAGACGCAGGGAAAAACTCTGGCACATGAGAAGCATTTATTTTTCGAATACATTTTATATTTTGATATCTGTATCATTTGAATTGTAAATGGAATAGGAAACCAAATAGAAATCCAAAAGAGATGAGATGCCCGCAAAAGGGAAGACAGAATGTGAAATTGCATGGAAAGTTTATTAATTAGAAATTGAAAATGTAACTAAAGAGAAATCTAAAAAGCTATGTTAATGTGCACTAATTTAACTGTTAAAGTTTAAAGAGGTGTACATAAACTATCTTCTGAAGTTGAATTTGTGATTTTCTAAAAAGAAACACATACTCTTAGTCATTAAGCTCACTCATACTGTACGAGAAAAGCAATAATCAAAATAAATAAATAAATTAAAATAAATTCTAAATCTAAGTTCACCCATTGATAAATTCTAAATTCAAAAACTTCACCAGTCCATATTGCTAAAGAAAAGAGGGATAGTATAGATTCGTCAAAAACTACAGCTACAGCATGGGGTTGCTGGTGATCCGAGTGTAGGTGATTCAGGGCGGGATCTAGATCCACAAGCATGTTCCACTAATCATTTTCTTAAAAACAAGCATTCTGAATATTTATGGTGGAATTTTGTTCAATGCCTTCCACGGCAGGTATTGCAATTATACCCTAGCATGTTCCACTAATCATTTTCTTAAAAACAAGCATTCTGAATATTTATGATTGAATTTTGTCCAATGGCTTCCACGGTAAATATTTTGCAATTACACCCTAGAGCAGATATTGCAATTATACCTTGGAATCAAGTCGAGCTTGATTCTTTGTGTATTAATAAAAGACAAACACAAGATTCGTTCTTTATTTTTCTTTTAACCATAATACAGAGTAACAGTTTGGTTCACATAATGGAATCCCTCGCCCTTTATCTGTTAAATTCAAATCTGTTACAAAATGGGCTGGGTAATTAGCACATCGGGCGCCTATACTCTTATCAGTTGCTCAAATATTAGGGATGAGCCTACCCTACATGACTGCTGCGGGTAACGATATGTACCAGGTGCGACACTTTTGATTTACCTGGACAGGAAGCTATAACTTACATGGATGAAGCAGCTATGTTAGGTGTATTTCATTATCACGGCAGCCAGGGATATTTTGACGAATTCATATTGGATCATTGATTGATTATAAAGTTGTAGTTTGACCTGTAGTAATAGGTAGGGTTTGAGTTGTCTCTTTAGGTAAGGCTGTCTGATAAGAGTAATAGGAAACCCTACCTAAACTCCAGGGATTCCATCTGAATTACACTAATTAAAGACAAATACAAGATTCGTTCTATATTTTTCTTTTAACCATAATACAGAGCAACAGTCTGGTTTCCCTCGCCCTCTCTCTGTTAATTCAAATCTGTGACAAAACGGGCTGGGTAAAATCCAGGGCAGCGTGTCCGAAGCAGTTCTTCAGCGGTTTTCAATAATGCTATATGGTTGTGTGGTAAATGGAAGAAAAACCTCATTGAAGGTACAGTAGATAATGTGGAAGTGGGATCAGTTGATGTCCACTGGTTTCATGAACCGATTCCTGGTTACAATTCCCTGCAGAACCCTAAACAGCCAAAGCTAGCAGACTGGTGTCTGCTTCCTGCATCTGAAAGGAGGATCTCAGAAGTTACTCTTCCTGTCACAGATGACGTTGTTGCCAATGTTCTTAATGAAGCACTATTTGTGTGCAACAAACGGACTAAGGTAGATGTGTTATGGCAAGATGGCACAAATTCTAGAACATTGATTCGCATGTGGTGTAAATTCTAGAACATTGATTCGCATTGATGATCTTGGGGATCATGACTTCTTTCCTGAACAACATGTACTAAAAAAGGCATCGAATGACGATGGCGAGGCTTCTGAAGCCAGACGAGTAGGAATTGTGAAATGTGTGGATTCAAAGGAACGCACAGCAAGAGTAAGGTGGATGTGGAGAAGTTAGTAGTGTCTGTGCCCTAATGGCGTGCATAATCTAGAGGCAGCCGTGCCATAATGAGTCGGTGTGAGCTACTCACCTAATCCTTCACGATCTGCTAGGCAGAGGTGCTCACAGATCTGTGTGGGTTTCTCTTTGAAATTTACTGCTGGCCTCGGTTAAAGGAAGGCGACCTTGGATGTGAAGAAAAAGGTATCGGCGCCTTCCGACGGTTAAACGCGAGGTAAGGCAGTCTGAGAGGGCAGTATGATATCAGCTTGAATTCCTGAATTCAACCAATTCAATTCTGAGAGGGCAGTATTATATCAGGCGATGTTGGGTTTTCACTGAATTCCTGAATTCAACCAATAATTTCAATTTTATTCTAACAAAACCAGGAATATTTCATAATTTTCATTAAATTTATGAATTCAACTCATCATTCCAATTTCTATTCTAGTAAAATCATTTACATAAAAAGATAAAACATACCTGTAAATTACCAGGCCTTCTGCTCAGCTCTATAGCACTTGTAATGGACTTGGCCCTCTGTTACAGCTCCACAAAATCCTCTGTTATATCTTTATAGCATCTTTAATTGATGTTTGGAAATTCAAATTCAATTTAGAAAAGAAAACCTCCTTTGTTACGAGCTATATCAATACAATAACAACACAAACACAGACATATACAAACAACCACACAGACAGACAAACCAGACAGACCACGTTACAGAGGAAGCACTTCCAGATACTAAAAACTTAAGACATGCAAATAACAGAGGAAGTAAACAAACAACCAAATACAAATTAAGACATATATATAGAGTGCACCATATGTGTTCTTGCCTTTTTCAATCCATTGGTTACATATGTTTTGATAGGATCAAAGCCTTATCCAATTTTAAATTTTGAAAGGTAAAGAGAGCTTCTTATCAAACAATCAACTTATCAATTTATCAAACCAGCTGTTAATAAAAGAAAAATCTTAAAAAAATATTTTGAATTTTCTTTTACACTTATTCACTTATTTTAATTTTATTTTGAGGACAATAATCCACTTATCAAACTGAGAGAATTTCGAAGCATAACAGCAATGGGGCCTTTGTAAAAGAAATTGAAAATTCTATTTATTTTAACCAAAATCATTGTAATAGAGAATTTCCAAGCGCCTTTGTAAAAGAAATTAATTTTTTATTTATTTATTTTAACTATGGAATTTGTTAAAATGAAATAACTTTATCTTTAAGTTTCTCCGATTTTGCCATGGATTTTGGTAGAATAAAATCATGGTAACTTTAAATTTTCATGATTAATTAATAGATTAATATAAATTTAATTGATTTATTTATATAAATTTAGAATTGCAAAATGTTATTAAAAACATTGTTTTGTAATTAATTAATTAATTATAGATTAATATAGATTTAGATTTATATAAATTTAATTGATATATTTTGTAGATTTTGAACTGCACAAGTACTAGGTTTTGATTTGCTTTCAAAAAATTGGCTTCAAGAAGATTTGTCTTTAGCCAAAAGTGTCTTCGACCCTTGAGTTCATATAATGGATTCATGTTATAATAAATCTCAAAATAAATTTGATAATGAACCTGACTAGGCTTAGTTATTAATAGAGTTAATTGATCTGTTANAAAATTGTTGTGTAATATGTATTGTCCTTTGCTTTGATCACAGAATGCAAAAGATAGATTCCAAGGCAGAGTAAAATTCCGCTTTATAGATCGAGTCTGGTGATTGCAGGGTTCTTAGCTCCAGGATCTTGATCCTTGAAGAACCTGATTTTCCTGATCCGAGAAGAGCCTTCGGCTCTGACTCGTTCTTGGGAGGATTTTGCAAGAGTGAAAGTCAAGATTCACGTCCAATTCTGCGGGAAGTTCAAGACCTTGGCAGTTTGCTGATTTGCAGCATGTTGCCGAGTTTGCTCATTTCTTGGATCGCGTGAAGTGTTTTCCCGTTTGAGCAGATTGCAACTGCTATAAGATTCCAAGAAGTGACTCATTTCTTGTTCTTCAGCTAGGCCTGTAGTTGGCCGAGAGTCTGGCTTTTGGTTCTTGCTCTAGCCTGGGTTTGTAATTCTCCCTCTACTAGTTTAGATTGCGTTTGATTCCCGGGATTTGTATTATATATTGCTTGTCAATCTATCATTATGTCTTTGTTAGAGAGTTTTTCACTGTGTGAGCTCTCTATGGCCTCTGGAGGCCCTCCCCCCTCCCCGTCCTCCTAAGATTGACGCATTTAAACGCCTCATAGCCTCTTGTGGGAAGAGAAAAGGAAGTTCATTGGTGCAAACCTTTGTGAAGAAAACAAAAATCCCTTATGTTGATCTTTCGGCTGAACTTCCTTGCCGTGCAGCCTTGAATTTAGCTGAGCGCGGGCTCATTGGTCAATTTACAGGTCTTTGGCCATCTTCGAAGGCAATTGATGGCTGGGTTCTACGAAACTGGAGGCCCCTGGTCTTTGAAGAAATTCTCAACCATCTGGTTGGTAGAGACTATTACATTTTGTGTTTGATTCAACAGACGACCGAGATCTTATTTTTCGAAATGGCCCTTATTTCATGGGTCTTCAGGGGCTCTACTTGGATAAGTGGACTTCAGACTTCGATCCTAGGGCTCTACTTGGATAAGTGGACTTCGGACTTCGATCCTACCCAGGATGTACCTTTAGTTGTTCCTGTTTGGGTTAGGCTTCCTCATCTTCCCCTTCATTGTTGGAATTCAAAATCATTGGAAACCATTGGGAATAAGCTCGGTAAATACATTGATAGGGAAGAAAGGAAAGACCAGTATTCGTGCACTCGAATTTGTGTTGAAGTTGATTTAGAGATAGGGTTTCCTAAGGCAATCAAGTTAAATGTTGTTGAATGGTCTCACATTCATGAGCTTGATTATGAACAACTTCTGTTTAAGTGCCGCCACTGCCATGGATATGGCCACTTAGCTCGCAATTGCAAGAAAAAATCAGAACTAGAGCTGGGAAAAGAGAGCACAAACCAATGGACTCAAGTTCGAAAAGAAGGCACAACTAAAAAGGTGAAAGGTAAAGGAGGTAATGCTCGGAATGGTGCTCTTCCAATTGAGAAAAAATATTTAAAAACTAAGACCGAAGGAAATGTTATTTCTTCTTCAAACCCTTTTTTGGTCTTAAGTCCATCTGATGATCAGGTCACCCCTATTCTCGAAGAATGCGAGTTGCAGCAACCTGAAGTTCATAAAGATGATGGTGAAGTAAACTGAGGGTCACAGGAAACTGATCCAGTTTTCTTGTAATCTCCTTGTCTTGATGCTATCATGCAAGATCTTCATAAATCCCCTATAGAAACTATCTCTTCTCTCTCTTATGCATATGCTCTAAAGAAGAAAGCGGTAGAAACTTCTAGCTCCTCAAAAGACGATGAACAATTCACTAAAAAGCTAGGAAGGAAGTATTGAAAGGAGATTAGACAAGAAGAAGCAGAGAGGCTAAAGATGCAGGGCAGTCAGATGACAATTGAAATGTCATATGGAAGAAGTAAGTGGAACATGACCCTAAAGGGAGGGACAACTCCCTTTTCCTCGGGTAAATAATGCAAATTATCTCTTGGAATTACAGGGGATTGTGGAATCCGATGAAGGCTGAGGCAGTTAAAAATATTTAAAAAATGGAACCTGCTGACATCCTTTTGCTCCAAGAAACTAAGATAGAAGAGGAATCTCTTTTATCCATTAGCAGATCTAAATGGAAAAAAAAACGCAGGTGTGGCTGTAAGTGCTAGGGGCACCTTAGGAGGTTTAGCAACTTTATGGTTCGATGATAAATTCCTCCTAAAATATTCGTATGTTACCCAACATTGGATTTATACAGAATTACAACATTTATCTAGTAAGACTTTCATTTCTCTCTTCAATCTTTATGTTCCTGTTTATTTTCTTAAGAAAAAAGTTTGCTAGAAAACTCTGTCAGATTTTATGGAGATCCACTCTCCCACAAACATAACTGTGGCAAGGGATCTTAATATCATATTATATCCTAAGGAGAAACAAGGAGGAGCTCAGGGAACGGACCCATTTCAGGAGGTTGTGGACTCCTTTATTCAAGCCAGAGATCTTGACTTTAAACCCAAGAAAGGGCAATTTACCCAGACCAATAACAGAGTGGGGGAATCTTGAATTTCTGCTCGACTAAACAGATTTCTTGTTCAAAGTACGTTGTTGAATGGAAACGTTTTAATTTCTACCAAAATTTTGCCAAAACGTACTTCTGACCATCATCCAATTTCCTTGTTGTTGGAAGAAGAAGAAAATCTTGGGCCTATCTCGTTCCGGTTTAGTCCTCTTTGGATTGGGAGGGAAGGTTTTTGGGAAACAAGGCTCCCAAGTTTGGTCTCTGTTTGTTGATGGATCCCCCAGCTTTGTTTGGGAGCAAAAACTTAAGCATATCGAATTTTCCTTAAAAAAATGGATTAAAACCCCTCTCACTAATCCAACGAAAAGTAGGGAAGCGATTGTGCAGGCTTTAGGTGAGCTTCAATCTAGTATGGAGAACGTTGAAGTTTCCAATTCACAGTTGGTGGTTGAGTAGGCCGCGCAAGACAAGTCTTCTCTCTCCTTTCTCCAGGAGGAAGAACACCTATGGCTCAAATCCGGTAGTCTCTAGCTAGTTGTTGGGGATAAAAATTATGCTTTTTTTCATAGACATCGCAGATCCAGACTTTCACGTAACCATATTTCTGAAATTTGCAATAGTGATGATGTTGGTATTAAAGGGAAATTGCATATTCAACAGGCTACAAATTTACACTTCCAACGATTATTTCTTGAGGATGGAATTCTGATGAAATTGTGAACAACGATTTTTTATCCAACATACCTCACTTGGTCAGCCATGAGGATAACGTTGGTCTATTGAAACCTTTCACTGAAGAAGAAATTGTTGATGTTATTTGGGCTATGGAGCCAGACAAAGCTTCTGGAATAGATGGATCTTCTATCCATTTCTACAGAGTTTGTTGGAATATCATTAAAATTGACCTCCTTCGTATGATCTCAACCTTTCTTAAAAAAGCCAAACTGGGAGGGAGCACAAATTCCACCTTCCTAGCCTTGATTCCAAAGGAAGTTAACCCAGCCTCTTTTGATAGATTTCGACCCATCTTGTTATGTAATGCCTCTTATAAAATCCTGGCCAAACTCTTAGCCAATAGACTGAAACCTTTGTTAGGAACTTTAATTTCTCCTCTCCAGGGGGGGTTTGTTAAAGGAATACATTTGATAGATAATGTGATTCAAGTTCAAGAAGCTCTTCATTCCAGCTCTCAAAGTAAGGAGAAAGGCATGCTCATCAAGTTCGATATGAAAAATACCTTTGACTGGGTCAAGCTTTCATTTCTCTATCAAGTTCTCAACTCTTTTGGATTTAGTGTTGATTGTGTTTCCTTGATTAAAGCTTGCACATACAAGCCTTGGATAACGCCTCTTGTCAATGGTAGACTATCAGAATTATTTCAATCTACAAGAGGTCTTCGTCAAGGGTGTCCCTTGTCTCCTTTCCTTTATATTTTGATGGCGGAATCTTTAAGTAGAAAGCTTTCAGCTGAATTGGTTTCAAATTCTCTCCCTAGAATCAAAATAGCTAGAGGTGTGGATCGTATTAATCATACCCTTTTTGTTGATGATTCTCTTTTATTGGGAGGAGCTTCCTTATCCATCGCTCGAGCCTTCAATGAAATTTTACAAAATTTATGTCTAACTTCAAGAGCTCTGATTAACCAAAATAAGAGTGTTGTTTATGGATGGAATGTTAACCATCGGTCTTTTCTTAGAATTGCACATTCCTTGGGTTTTCCTGGTTTTGATAAGTGGGAAAAGATCACTTATTTGGGCCCCCCTTTAACCTTGGGTCCCAATCCATCTTCATTGTGGCTGGAAGTGATATGTAAACTTAAAGTAAAAATTGTATCTTGGGGTGGTCAATGGTTAACTAAGGCTTGTAAACTGATTTTGATTAAGGTTGTCCTTTCAGCCCTCCCCATCTTTTAGTTCTCTCTGCTTCTTTCTCCCAAGTTCATCTCGGCTCAAATTTCCAAACGTCTTCAAGATTTTCTTTGGGAGGGTGGCAAAGGTAATTAGAAAAATATGCACTTTGTTAGTTGGGATATTCTCAAAAAACCCACCTTGGAGGGTGGTTTGCAAATCAAAGATCCTGAACTGGCAAATCTGGCATTAGGAGGAAAGCTCATCTGACAGTTGTATGTTAACAAAGATCATCTGGTAAGCAAGATATTCTGGCGGAAATATCTAAAGGGTAGTTCTCTAAGAAACTTAAAATCTGTAAACACCCTTTCAAGCACTGCAATTTGGAATTTATGCAGAAGAGGAATAGATAAATTTCACCATCAGCTTTATAGAATCCTTGGCAATGAGAAAAGGATTTTATTATGGGATGATAAAATATTAGGATACACGCATTTGTCCTCTATCAATTCGTTGAAGGAGATCAAGTTATGGTTAATCAACAAAGGTCTTCTAAGGCTGGCAAATATTTGTATTTGGGACAGCGCTAGGAATTGGGTTGGTTGGTCTTTTCCTAAGATCCTGGAGCAGTTTCTTCATCAACAAGAATGGTTCATTTTATCCTTATTAGGACTAGCACCAGTTAACTGCTCCTCTAAAGATGAATGGGGTAAGGGTCACTCTGGAAAATACTCAGCAGCTCAAGGTTTCTCTGAATTGCAAATCCCCATAGTCTCTCGTTTGTCTCTTGTGATCTGGAAATTTGTTTGATATTCCTATTGTCTTCCCAAAGTGAACATTTTCACCTAGTTGCTTATGCATAAAAGGGTGTTTACAGGAGAAAACATGAGCAAACGAGGGTTCTATGGTCCATTTCGGTGTTGCCTCTACAATGATGTTGTTGAAACCTCAAACCATATTTTTATTACTTGTGTGTTTTCTAAATTAGTGTGGGAGTTGGTCCTTAAGGGAATGTCTGCTTCTGCTCCCTTTTAAATTTCAATTGTCTCTTTATTTGCTTCTTGGCTAGAATGGATTCCCTCCTGGAAAGATCGGTCTCCAAAACCAAATGTTAAAAAAATTGATTGGAATAATTTGTGGCATACCATCTTAAAGTGTGTCTGGTGGAAGTTGTGAACAACATGCAATGATCTGATTTTCAACTGCTTGTCATCGTCTCCTCAGAGTTTGGCAATTAAAATTAAATCTCTCATCCTGGAATCCGTTTGCAGCAATATTTCTCTTTCATGGCTATCGACAGAAGTAATTACGTGGCTTGGTAAGAGTTTGTTGGGAAATTTAAATAAAAATTTGATCTCCTCCAAACTGGTGAGCCTCCCTTCTTAGAGATTATGCTGCAGTGATTTGGAATTTTTAGCTTGGTGGGTGCAGTCCTCCTCAGCTAGCATTTTTTTTACATAGTGTCCAAGGGAAATGTTGGGACTGCCGGAGCAAGGGGTCTGATTATCTCACCGGATAGTTAGTCTGAATTTTGCTTCAGCTAGGGGTTAGGAATAATGTCGAACAATCAAGCAAAAATTTATAGTCTTCTTAAGGCGTGTCAGATAACAAACCAGATCGGGTATAAGTCAATCCAAATTTTTGGAGATTCAGAATTGGCGATCAAACTGCTAAACTCAGAAATTCATTTCAACAACTCAGCCCTGAATAAAATATTGCAGAGAATCTGAAATTCATTAAGTGAGTTTGAAAATGTCGTCTCTTTCCATGTTCTTCGAGAATTAAATAAACTTGCAGATTCCTTGGCAAACAAAGCTTGCATTCTGACACAATGTATTATCAGTTTTAATGGAGAACCTAGCTCATTCCAACCTATTCCTTAAAGTGAGATCATTTTGGGAGTAGTTTGTATGATATTGTGAGAAATTGTTCATTCTCTGAATATTTCGTTGTATAAATTATGCCCTGTGTGTAATTGGCTAACTTAGCAATCGATATTTCAGATCTGAAAATTTTTTCACAAAAAAATAAAATAAAATCTGTTTTTGTTAAAAATAAGAATTGCACAACGTTCTTAAAAAGACATTGTTTATAATGAAAATATTTTTTATTATGGTAAAATTTTGGAAATGTTTTTGAAATTTTAAAGAGATTTTAATAAAAAAAATGCTAAAAATCAATTCTCTTTTTCACAAACATACTTTATTTTTCTAAAGGTTTAGAGAAGTCTTAAACATAAACATGAAACAAATTTATCGTTCAAACTTTTATGTTACATCAAAATTTTAAAGGAAGTATTTACGACAATATGTCTAGAGCTTTAAGCTTGCCCAAAAATAACTCAAGATCTCCAAATCTAATAGTTCGGTGGAGTTTAGGAAACCTAAAATTGGTTAACATTTCCTAGAGGATAAATGCCAAGTTTCTATTGATAAACACACCATTGAATAAATTTGTACCAACTAGAAGGACATATGCTACATGGATTTTTACGACACCCCCATAATAACAATGGTATTATGTTGTGCTTCCTTGGGGAGTTATATATAGATTTTGTGTGATTGAAGCATTTGTGAAATATTTTGACATCCTAGAGTTTCAACTACTAATTTTGACCCCAAAAATGAAACCAATAACAATGTTCTTTGGATATTTTGTCAATTGCTTAACTGTTAAAAAAGGTAAACATTCTTTTAACACCAATATTTGGAGAACCAATTCGATGACGAATCTTGGAATTTAACATTTAGGAGACTTTATTCTAAAAAATTAAGATTTATTATCCCAGCTCAGTTATTTCAATCTTGAAAATTATAGGCTACTAAATTTGGTTATAGTTTCAAGTAAATGGTTAAAGTCCTTAAAGATTCACTATTAAGTTTTAATGGTTAACAAGGATCTAATGATTTATGGTGTTTGGGGTCATAGAATAGCCAAACAACTAAGAACTACGACCTACTTTACAAAGATGGAGAATTTAACCACAACAACAAGTTGTACAAATTTGATAGCACAACTCAATAACAAAAAATACTAATTTTATAGTTTCATAGATATTAAAAAAACATAATATTGTGGTTGCGCCAATAGTCTAGGTTCCTAATCATTACAATACAACCCATTCACACTAACATTCATAGATTTATGGATAGAAACGTCACGAGATAGTTGCACTTTCAACTCAATCACATAATCATTACAATATGACCTAGTTGCAATAGCATTCAACCACATAATTAGGCACACCATGATATGTATTTTTAACAATGAGTTATAACTAGACATTATAATAGGCTTCAAAAGAAGTATACAACAATACAATCCATGTTGTTAATCTTGTGCATCGCCTTCATCAATCGGCTTTCAAAAATTGTCATAAACATATATAAAATTATATATGTGAAAAAATATCAATAAATAGCATTCCAAAACTAAGCTTCAATGAGTTCAAAGCACTTAGTGCTAAAATATTAGTCGGTGATGATAAGGGGTTAAGACTATCTAGGCTACTCTTGGGACCAAAAGAGAATTGTCCATTGTTGTCATAGGAGATGCCCAAAAAATCACAGTTGTTGTAGTTGTGTAGAACAAACCGACCCCCATGCCTTGTGTCTTGTTGGATTACAACACATGCTAGATTAGCTTCAATGGACCCAAGCAAATACATGGTAGTCAATCTCGATGCTGCAAGTGTTGGGTTGGAACAAAAGATGTAAATTGCAAGATGGGATTGAGAAGAGGGGAGTTGTTGTGTTTATCAGAGAACATCCAAAGATAAAAAAAATTGAGCACCTATCTTAAATCATTTTCCCCCACCTTTTTATGTGTTCTTACTAGTTGGCTCAAGTGCTTATTCAGAAGGCTTTATTTAATAATTAGAAATATAGTGTTTCAAAGAGTGAACACTTTTTAGACCCTTTTAACACTACTTTTGAGGGTTGTTATTGGTTGAATTTGGCATCTGTTTTGTAGTGACTCAACAAACATTAAATAATTGTACTGAACTGGACAAGCTTATAGAAAACTAAGTCATAGAACAATTGCAAACAAAAAAATATACTTTAGATTTTAATACCATTATATAAAATGTGCATTTGGACTCATGAGAAAACCACCAAACAATTTTCATCTTCAAAAAATTCAATTGTGAATATTTAGAATCCAATATCTCCTATTACATTTTTAAAATAATTGCATGATAGTTAATTAAATCTAGATAAAAAAACAAATTGGCATATTAAACGGATATTTTAAATATGTTCATACTGACTAATAAAATATAAGAAACATCCTAAAAACTTGGTACAATATCTTCTTTTTCTAATTGGTCTCTTGGTAACTTTCTCTAACAGAGAATAAGAATAATAACTTTGTGAGTTGATGTCTTTTAGCCTACTTCTCTAAGCTTGGTATGAATTAGGGCATTAAGGCACATGTATCTCACCATTGGAGTTTTGTTTTCTAACTATAGATGATATATTGGGTTAACTTAATTAGTTTTGAACATATTATCGCAAGGCCAAGTTCACTATTAGGTCTTCAGCTCTAGTTCCACTCAATTAGTTGTTGAGATGCCCTCCATCATAAGATGGAATATACTAGGAAAAAGGGGCATCCAAAAGGCCAAAATTAACATAGCTAGAAGAAAGTAAAAATAAACTTTATTTTGGGTTAAGTCCAATAATTTTGAATGAAATATGTAGGGTTTAGTAGTTTATTAAATTTTGATGTTATGGAATTTTACAAGACTGACATTGACAGTTTATAGGAAGACACGGCCAAGATGTAAATAGATACTAAGGTGTAGGAATTTTTTGGTACAATTTCTTTAATACCTTTTTACTTTGTCTCGTAGATTTTACAAGCTCTGCTAAGGGCATATATAAATTTATTTTATTATTAAATTGGGAGAAAGGAAGTGGAGGAGGTTCAAGTGCTTACTTGGAATACTTTATTTCATGATTAGAAATCTATTAGCACTTGGAATACTTTATTTCACGATTAGAAATCTATTGTTTCAAAAACAGATAGACCCTTTTGACATACTTTTGTGGGTTGTTATTTGTTGAATTTGGCATCTACTTTGAAGTGACTCGACAAACATTCAATAATTGCACTAAACTGGACTATCTAGAAAACTAATTACAATTGCAATAAAAAACATATACTTTAGGCTTCAATGCCATCATATAAAATGTACATTTGGACTCATGAGAAAACCACCAAAGAGTTTTTATCTTCATAAAGTTTAATTGTATCAATTGTGAATATGGTTATAACTTCCAAACTAAAATCAATCCTTACTTATAGTAGGAAATCAGGCTATTCAGTATTATTCTCTTGTTTCCTTATCCTTTTGGAGAATCTAGATAATGCACTCAAGGTGGCCTTAGGAGCTAATTCTGACGAAAATCCAGTTGTGCCATCATTTCCTGGTGTTCTTGTCATGAATTTTCTCAAAACTATGAAGTTCTAAGAAGTTTATGCCAATATATGTGGTTCCCAACACCAAAATGTTTCCAAGGATGAATAATCGGTTACACTCACATTAGATCGACCATATGGTATCACACTTCTTGTCCCTCTCTCTGAACTTGAACATTCAAGCTTTCTATTTATTTATTATGATGTAAAACTATGTGATATGTTGGTTTGAAAGTAATTGGAAAGCAATGGGTTCAAGTCCAAAGAAGTATATATATATATATATATGGTTTCTTCAATGATATTGTTAAAATTTAGGCATGTTATATTGCAGAAACTTTCATCACTTCATTCTATGTAGCTATGTATTCATATTCTATTTGTGTTTAATGCATCAATTAAAGAGTTAAGTGTAAGTGGAAATTGATTCAAATAATGGTGAGTGTTATAGCTGATTTTACCACACATGGTGAATCACACTTTTATGGCCTTCCCTGTCCCTTTGCAGACTCCTTAGATCCCATGGACCACTTTTGTACCTTTGATGTTCCCAAGATCATCCCTAAAACCATGCAAAAATTGCCATACGTGACTTTTAATCCCTTTCTCGCGTATATACGCGGATTCAACCCCTAAACCTGCGTACATCGGGATGTGTGCAAAAGGCCAAATTATTTTGGAGTTTTCCTTGATATGGATCCGACTCACTTGTCTCCTGGACTTCCATATGCCTTGAGATCGCTCAGATTCGACCTTTCATTACCCCATTGAAGAGCTATATAAGGAACCCTTTGGATACATTGAAGGCAGGAGGAATTAAGAGCAAGAAAACTATAGTCCATTGTTGTTGGAGCTTATACTTGAGTCTGCATCCCTTTGTCCCTTGGAGCACTTTTGTGTTCTTCCCAAGCTTGCCTTTTACTTGTGAGCTTGCTATCGAGAGATGGAGGATTGAAGTGGTGGAGGCCCAAGTGGGGGACTCAGTTTCTTCGATTCACAGACGTGCTGACAGAGGTTGTCACTATTCTAATCTATGTTTTATATTAATAGAAATATATTTTCTTGTCCAATAATATGTGTTTAAATGAGTATTTTATCCATGGATGCTTTTAAATGCTTATATGTTATTGATTATATATGCTAGAGTAGGTCTAACACAAATATATATAGCATGCTTGTCTTGTTTGTTGATTGTTGAGGAAGCAATTTATCAATACAAGCTGGAGTTGGAAAGCTCAACGAGGATCTACATCAACCGTCCGGAATAAGGTCTGAATCGAGATCCTTTAGTGTTAGATATTTGGTTTCTCTTGCATATAGGAAAGGATTGATTTCTGGAGTCAAGCTGTCTGTTGTGGTACCCCAAGCCATAGGAATTTCTCTCCATAACAGAATTGGCAACTCCGCTGGGGAGTTCCTAGTAGTTGTCCTTTGGGGGTTTTTATCGGCATTCAATGTTCTTAAATTGCTCTGATTTCTCTGTTTCTGAGTCGGGTCTGGGGGCATGTTTTCTTGGTAGTGTATGATTGGTGTGAATTTTGTTTCAGCTTATCTGTTTGCCTTCATTTTTATACATTTTTCTTCTTGTACTCGAGTTTTCAACTCACAATAGTGTGTACACGCAGTTTTGACTGCTATAGCCGCGTACATACACGGGTTTTCTGCGAATAGTCGCGTATGCCCCGAGTTTTTCCTTTTAGAGGAAGATTGATTGTTGCTGGGTGAATTTTGATGATCGTTGAGTCTCCTTTGATACTGCTAGAGTCTGTATACACTTCTGTTTCTGACCAGAGACACCTTTTTTAGGGTAATTTTTTTTTAAGAATGTTCTTGTCATTACATTTTCGATTTTTTGTTTTGGGATTAGTGCATTAGGTCTCTTTTACCTTAGTAGTTTGCGTGAGTGCAAGGGTTATTTTGTAGGTTTCTCGACCAGGTTGGGGTTAGACAGCACAGTCGCTATATGCGTTGAAGCTGAGGGCCACAATAATTGGTTACGAACCTCCGCTTGTTGTGTATGGGAGTCTCAAGCCTCTCCTAGGTGAGACATACTTGCTTCATTCGGGAGCTCACATATCCTACCCTTGTTTTCTTGTGATTGGATTTAGATTATATTGGTGTATGCTCTATGCACATTAGCTTGCTTAGGGTTTGCGTAATTAGAGAGTCTTTTTCATTTTTTGAGTCATTGTGGATTCAGGTGCGGCACCTCACCGTTCTTGTCGTTTAGTAGGACTTTAGCCTTCTACATCGCCTCCTCCTTTGGGAGAGAGAAATAGATAGTCCAGGCAGACTACTTCTCACATTGATTCACACACTATGGGAGATCATGAAGATGAAATTCCTGAGCTACCTTCTTCACTTCATGAGGTTGAAGAAGAAGAGCCTACTCCTACATATGATCCTTCACCTGATATACCTACACACACTAGGTATGATCCCTCATTCATAGGTTGCCGGTATTGGTTTCCGGGCGACGAGACTCATAATGAACCTGCGAGCACTAGTTATGACATGTCTAGTATTCCTGCACATGATTCGGCACCGCATGCTGAGTCGGAGTTTGAACCTAACACTATGCCTGGGGGCATTCCTAGTCACTTCCATGTGGATAAATTTGGGAACACGAGTCACATCGCACCCTCCATCCCGGCAATGGAGGTCACATCATATGTTTGCCCTAGACCTGGTGCTAGTAGTCCTATTCGGATACCAGAACCAAGACGAGTGACTGTAGGGAATACCACTTACATAGTTTCACATGTCCCTTCATCCTCTATTCCTAGTTCTTCGAATGCTATTCCTCCCCCACATTCACGTGGTCCTTTAGGCCGAAATGTTGCTACGATTCATGTTCATACTGCTGTTACTCTCATAGTTGTGTCTCAGAGTCAAGTACCTCTTGTTGTTTCGGGAGGTCGTATTCCTACTTCTGGAGGTCATATTCCTACTTCTGGAACGTATATTCCTACTTATGGAGTGTCTCATGGGACATATCATGGGATTTCTTATGGACCATATTATGGATCATAGTATGGACAGAGTTATTCACCTTATGGGTACGAGTATCAAAAGCCCGCTTACTTCCCAAATTATGGCTTTGTAGCCCCAAATAGTCAAGGTACACCACATTATGGTGCTTCCATTCCACCCTACATGGGTCAAACGGGAGGAGGATACTATGGCCATGGCCATGGTGGTTACGGTAATCAATCTTATGTGAACCAAAATTATCAGGGAGCATGGCATCGACTTGCTCAACCTAGGCTCCCTTTCCTTGCAACGCTAAATCTTCCTGACTTGTCGAGACTAACGAATGATCCTGTATTTCATGACCTAGCTTGGCCGGCTGTTCCTAATAAGCTTCAATCGGACATCCCCAAATTCGAGGACAAACCAAGAGAAGATCCGAGTGAACATTTTACTACATTTCACCTATGGTGCTCTTCTAATTCCTTACATGAAGATTCGATCCATTTAAGGCTATTTCAATGCACCCTCACTAGGCCTGCCGTGAAATGGTACTTAGAGTTACGTAGGGGGGCATTCACTTTTTTCGATGACTTAACTATGAATTTTCTCAACCACTTCCAATTACCAGTGCGTTACGATGTTGGTACAGAACTCTTGTTGACATTTTGGCAAGACAAAGCCACGCATATCTCGAACCATATCCAAGAGTAGCATAGACAAAAGAGATTGATTAAAGCCTTCATACCGCCGGAGTTTCTCCTCGAGTGGTTCCTTAAATCGTTACTACCTTATATAGCGAAGGATGTCTCTACATCCGGAGTTCAGATCGAGGAACAAGCCATTTTTAGGGCGCAGGAATTGGACTTGATTTATGCTCAGTCCAGTTTCTTATATGAGATCATTCCTAATGCTCCGCGTTCTAGTTTCGACCCTAAGGTCAAACTTGGACCACATGCCAATGGAATTTTTGGTTGTACGAGTGCCAAACCTGCGGATTCGGTTGTGCAACAGGTCAATCAATTGTCTATCAACGAATTTGCCTCGGGACAAGCCACGGCTTCGTCTCAACCCACCCAAACGGCGAGTGTGCTTTCGGTGCAATCGTCGGACCAGAAGGGTAACCAGCAACCCAAAAGGAATAAAAAGAAGGGTAGGAACAATCGTAAGGGTGGGAATAGGAATGAAAATGCCAATCCTAATGACAAGAATGCCCAAAATACTGGGGGGGACAAGCATTCTAAACGTAAGGTTAAGTTTCCTTGCAAGTTGTGTAAGGATGATCACCTCACTCACTTGTGCCCTTGTATTAAAGAAGCCTCGAGGTTCATAGCACAGGGCCCAGCTATGCTGACCAACCCTTTACCTCATAATCAAAACATGAACTCGAGGACCCATGATCAGTCTGATGGGGATCAAGATCCACCGGAGGCTAGTGGTCATGGTTGCATCAACATGGTTCGTGCTACTAAGGTCGTGACTCGTGCGAAGGACTATGGTTCATCACAACCAGACCTTGGAAAGGAACCCGCTCCACCCGGGAGTCCTTTGCATATTGAAAACCATGTGGATAAACTTGAAGTTACACCTCACATTCCTAAGGGAGTCCTTAAGCGTTCAGGGCACAATCCTAATGCCCGAGCTGCCCAGAACTATTCTGTTGTCGAGGATTTGGGCCACACTCCTTGTGCGATGTCTGCACTCGAAGTACTTCAGAGTTGTCCTTCGCAAAGGAAGGATTTGCTCTCTGCCCTTGGTGTTAACGATGATAATTCTTCCTCCATCATCAAATTTGAAACCGCGGGACTATAGGCTCGCTTGCCTTACTATGTGTTTCTCTTGATTCATGTAGAATGTCTTAACATGACCATCAAATGCACTGTGATTGATGAAGGCACTGCTGCTTCCATGATGTATTTGGCATGTTGGAAGGGTTTGGGTTCCCCCGAGTTGTCTAAATCCGGTACCATGTTGACTTCTTTTGATGGTAGATCATTTCGCCCGCACATAATTCTTCCTTATCTTAAAGTCCGTTTGGGAGGGAAGACTGTCGCGATAGAGGTCGAGGTGGTTGATGCACCCCTTGACTACAATTTGTTGCTGGGTAGGAATTGGATGTATATTATGCAAGCCGTAGCTTCTTCTCTATTTCGAGTTATATTATTTCCATTTAATGGGAAGATAGTTACGATTGATCAAACATCATTCAAGAATCCGTGTGTTACTGCATCTTCGAGAGCTTTTATCCCGATTGTTGAGCACTCTCAGCTAGCAACTGGGAGTGTGGGTGTTGGCATGTATCCATCCCTTATGGGAAGCTTTAGTTGTCCTACACCTGTTCTTATGATCAGGTCTAGTTCTGGTGAGGCTTCGTCGTCAGTAAGATCGGTGTATTTTCACACAACCCATATGGAAGATCCTTGGATTCTTCCTACACCGAGTCCTTTGAGTGAGCCCATCGAAACGGACATGCCATTGCCTGCAACTATGATAGCATATCAAGCTAATCTTGAATGTGTTGCAAAGCCTAGTACTTCATCTTTGTGGACGGAGGAGGGAAGCCCATATGTGCTGCCTGCATGGGCAGTTTAGTCTTCTCACGCACATTACTGCCTTAATAGTATTTTTCCTTCAGATGAAGCTATTATTGAGGCCATGTCTGGGGTTGAGCCACCTTGGGAAGAGTTGCATCATAGATCTTACTTTCTTCCCGAGCTTGACCGTTTGGAGTGTGAAGACTTTAGGGAGATTCTTAGTGATAGAATTGGTAGTCCCATGGTTCCATTAAGCTCTCCTGGTCCGATGGCTGATGGAAACATGGCGAATATATCTCCTACCATCCCTATCAATATCTCTCGCAATCTTGGCAAGATTGAGAATGTCTATATTGGGGTAGAATGTTCCTATGATGAGATTCAAGACTATACCGAGCTGTTCAAAGAATTTCATGATGTATTTACTTGGTCATATGAGGAAATGCCAGGTATCGACCCTTGCATTGTTGAACATGAGATTAAAACTTATCCCAATGCTAAGCATGTTCGACAACGCTTGCATGCGGTGAATCCTAGGAAAGCACCCGCGATTCGAGATAGAAAAACTATTGAATGTCAATTTTATCTATCCCATTCCCTTGATGGAGTGGGTTTCAAACCCCGTTCCGGTGGATAAGAAGCAGGGAACGATCCGCATATGCACTGATTTCCGTGACTTGAATCGTGCCTGTCCTAAGGACAATTTTTCCACACCATTTATTGATCAAATTTTGGATGAGTGTGCGGGAAGCGAGGTATTTTCCTTTATGGACGACTTTTCTGGATACAATCAGATACAGATTAAACCCGAGGACCAACATAAGACTGCATTTATTTGTCCTTGGGGTACCTTTGCATATCGAAAGATGCCTTTTGGCCTTAAATATGCCAGAGCCACATTTCAGCGGGATATGACCTTGATCTTCCATGATCTCAAATCGATTATTGAAGTCTTTTTGGATGACCTTGCTGCTCATTCTCGTATGAGAATGCGTCATTCCTACCATTCGAGATTAGTGTTCGAAAGGCATCGCCATTACTTGGTCAGGTTATATCCTCATAAGTGCATCTTTTGTGTGAAGTCCGGTCACTTATTAGGGTTCATTGTCTCCAAGGAGGGTATAAGAGTTGACCCTTTAAAGGTTGAGGCAATACTTCAATTGTCTACCCCGAGAAACATTAGACATATTCAATGTTTGCAAGGCATGGCAAACTTCTTACGGAGATTCGTCGTTAACTTTGCCAATTTGACTAGAGGCTTTATGCGTCTTTTGAAGAAGGGCACTACCTTTTGCTGGGATGAGCAAGCCCAGGAGTCCTTTGATGCACTTAAGCGAGCCTTAGCATCGGTCCCGATGATTAGTCCACCCGACTATAGCTGTGACTTTCTACTTTATGTGGTCACATCCATGGAGACGATTGGTATGGTTTTGGTTCAAGAGGATGAGGAGCTCCAAGAGCATGTCATATATTATCTGAACTGAAACCTTATAGAAGTAGAGATCCGTTATTCCCATGTGGAGAAACTTGCCTTTGTTACCATTCATGCGGTTCAAAGATTGAGACACTATATTCTCCTTCGCCAGACCTTGGTGGTAGCCCATGTCAATCCATTTCAGTTTGTCCTCACTAGAAGGATGATCGGGGGAAAGTATAATAAGTGGATTGTCATCTTGCAAGAATTCAATCTCGAGTTTGTTTCGACAAAATCAAAGAAATCGTTGATTTTTGCGGAGTTTATATCTGATTTCCCAAGCGAGGAGGAGGAGGAGGTTTGTGTAGATACGTTTGTCGATGAGCACATCTTCCTGATCTCAACTTTGGATCCATGGTATGGGGATATTATCATATATTTACAAACATTGAAGGTCCCTACTCACCTTTCATGGGATGAATGATGACAGTTACATCACGTATCCAAGAATTACCTCATAGTGGATAACACATTGTACCGCTGTGGGGTAGATTCCATTTTATGTCGTTGTTTAAATCATGAGGAGGCTGAGCTTGTGCTGAATGATTGCCATAGAGGGGCGTGTGGTGGTCATTTATCTGAGATTTCTACAGCCCAAAAAATATTGAGAGCAAGTTATTTCTAGCCATCGATCTTTAAAGATTGTGTCAATGCGGTCAAGAAGTGCCACCCTTGCTAGGTGTTTGCACGCAATATGCGCTCACATCCTGCCCCGTTACATCCAATTATCACCGTCAGTCCCTTCACTAAGTGGGGGCTTGTATTCATGGATTGCAACCCAGCTTCAGCTGGGGGGCATCATCATATTATAGTGGCTGTTGACTATTTCACAAAATGGGCTGAGGCTATGCCTACAGTTAAATCCAACGATGAGACATCCGCACATTTCGTATTCAACCAGATTATTACTCGGTTCGGTATTCCGAAAGAGCTTGTCACTGACCATGGTAGGAACTTTCAGAATCAGATGATGGAAGAGTTGGCCTCGAAGTTAGGGTATAAGCAGGAGCATTCCTCTTTTTATTACCCTCAAGTGAATGGACAGTGAACAAATCACTCAAGTCCATTCTCCAATGAACCGTCGCACAAAGCAAGACCAATTGGCATATCATGTTATATCCTGCTTTGTGGGCTTATAGGACCGCGGTTAAGACTGCCACCTGTTTTTCTCCATATCAGCTTGTACATGGAGTGGAGTTTATATTGCCGGTTGAATGTGAAATCCCTTCTTTGAAGCTAGCCATAGAGATCTTACCAGACACTTCCCCATTGAAGGAACATTTGGTCCACTTAGAGCAGCGCCGAGATGCCTTGGTGGCTCTAGAAGTGAATAAGTGTTGTGTTAAGGTCCAATATGATAAATATGTCCGTCCAAGGAGGTTTAGTGAAGGAGATTTGGTCCTTTTGTGGGATCAAGCTAAAGAACCCTTGGGGGCAGGAAAGTTTAACCCCATGTGGCATGGTCCTTACATTGTTAAACGTGTGTTAGAGAAGGGCGCATATGAGCTAGTAGATTACGAGGGGACAACCTTGGTGGAGCCTAGAAATGGGCTCTATCTTAAAAAGTACTATGCATGATTCTCAGCCAGGGCTGACTATTGTATATTATTGTACAATATTTTGCATAGTTAGGTTTTTCTTATGGTGATCGGGTTTGTTGATTAGCTTCCATTTCTTATGGCAGATGTCAATGGAGTCTTCCATTTATATAGGATTCATGGATGGTGCTAGCCGTCACACTCAACACTCAGCCTCAGCTACTTGGGTGATTTATACTCCTACAGGTCAGGTATTGTCTTCAGGAGGCGTATGTTTACGGCTCTCTTCAAACAATGTTGCTGAGTATAGTGTCATTATTGAGCTTCTACAGGATGTCATTTCACATGGTGTTCTCTCTCTTGAGGTACATCTTGATTCACAATTAGTAGTGTCACAACTTAATGGCTTGTATCGTGTTAGGGATCCAACATTATTATGAAGATTCTTACATGTTAGATTGTTAGAACGACAATTTGACAATATGACATACATACATGTTCCAAGAATTAATAATCAAGTTGCTGACTCATATGTTAACTATGTGTTAGATTGACATTTATTTCATAGACAATAAGCTCATCACAAACATACATTTTTACACATGTAAATAAATAAATCGATCATCATAAAAGTTTTTCATTAAAACATCCAAAATGTGATAATACATAAGTGTCATAATACAAAAATGGGGCTTTCAAGCCACCAGAATATAAATACACGGTAGTACAAAATGTATCACTCCCAGGTATCTAAGCCTAGGGAGGAGGAGGGGGGTTCTGATCGTGGAATGTCACCACGGCTTTAGCTAGCTGTCAAAATAACCGCACCCATGCTCGTGGTACACCCACCACCTGACGCTGCATGGCCTCACGCAAGTCCTCGACTTGCGACATGGGTACCCTATGTGTTAGCCGCACAAAGTTGGTATGAATGCTTTGGAGCGTTTGCTGCGCATCCACACCCATAATGTCATCTCCTCTTCCCCTTCGTCTATGATGAGGGAAACCGTCAGGCCACCGTGGTCCTACATTTGCATGCATATGACGAATGTCACTATGAGTTGTCACGCAAAAACATGTCTTTTTGATTCCATATATCAAAAAACATTAAAAAATTTAATAACTCAAAAAATTTTAAAAAGAGGGTTGGGATTCGTTACCAATGTCACCGTATGCTGATCCTGGTGGTAGAGTCATGTTGGGATCTCCCTGAAAATCTATCCTTGCATAGGGGTAGTCATCGATGGCAGCTATCTACCGCTGCCACCATGGAAAGAAATCAGCTGGATAGGGGTTGGAAACCCTACCTCCACCCAGTCTGCGCATCGCATCTGCCCAATGTCATTGGGTCGGATCTCGAACCCTGTGAAGAGGAACGTCAACTCTAGGGCTCAATCCCAAAACACGCTCAAAGAAGAACGTGCTTAGTATACTGCTAAAACCGAAGTTTCGTACCCTGCCCATCTTGCAGTCGCTGAGCTGTTGCTTCATGTTGCTCAATAGCGCAGTACTCCAATCATAAACTGTGGGCCTCATGCACTCCAATACATAGAACATCAAGGGTCGCGAGGCCTGGTGGAGTGAGGCTAACCCTGCTATCCTGCCGAGTGTCAGTAGTATGGCCTTTAGGCCTAGCACATGTATGGAGTTAGTTGGGATCTGACTCTCGACCTTCTCCGTGTCTGGATAACAGTACACTGCTATGTGCTCATCTATGGTGAGGCCACCTCCAGGCCCGTGAGAACATATGTTCACCACTTCCCCCCGTCAGAACAATCCAGTAATGAAGTATATGTCCTCCACTTCTATGGTGAGGGACATGCCATCAATCTAGAAAGACTCTGAGTCAGGATCCCAGTAGTCTACTAGCATCTGCAGCAATCTTGGTTTGGCCCTTAAGCCATCAAGACACCAAAAATTGTAGAGCCCACATGCACGAAGAGCTTGTTGTGCCATTAGATCTCCCCATACTGCTTCTTCTACATTCGCGTGCTCTCGTTCCCTCCATTCTAGAACCATCTTGCACATTTAATTCAAGTTTGGGTCATTAGATGTCTTAGAAAAACTTAAATGCAGCCGCATGCACGACTGTTTGCTAAACAACCGCGTATGTACGCGACTTTGAGGCATTTTTTCGTGTATAGACAGCCTTATACGCGAAAAAATCCTCGATATCTGCATGGGCCGTGGCGCATACTTTAGGATGGCCTAGAATTCGATTTGGACCATGAAAAATTGAAAAATTTACATGTAAATGAAAGAGCAAGGCATGGGAAGTTACCTGGAAAAAACGGTGTCAGATTCCGCCAGCTGGATCTCCTGGAATTCGCGTTTGAAGTTCTAAGCTCAATTGGGTAAAAATTTCAAATATTATATAATGTTTTGAATTTTTTACTATTTATAGAAATTTTTCAAAATTTTGAAATTTTTTACCCCCTTCTGGACCGTTTATGACCCTTTTGGACTGTTTTTGACTAATATATGATGTAGGAGACCGTTTTGAGCGCCGTTTCATCCATTGTTTTGACCCGTTTGTGCCAATTTCAGGTATGATGTTTAAACTAGCATATAGATTAGGTTTCACCTCCATTTTCATTTTGTATGATCTTATGACCATTTCATTATAACCTTAGGTACGAACCCATTCTATCCTGTCACAGAGCCTTCTTGTTGTTTTAGAAGTGGCATGATCTGAATGGTAGAGCTTGACCTTACATGGGTACCCTAGTTAGCTCCTTATTTTCATTTGGTGCCCATGCTGACAGTTTGTCCTTTAGGGTGCGGGATTTCGTTGTATAGTATTGCCATGACATTTAGTAAGAGCCTCATACTCCTCTTGATCTTTTGCTGGCATATTCCCTCAGGACTCCCTTATGTTAGGTTGTAATTGCATTATCATGAGCTTTTCCTGCCTCATTGAGGCTTATGTCGGCTTCCGTGACTTTGAGTTTCAGCCATATAGCCCGAGCTTGTCTCATATCTAGCCACATAGAGCCATTTATATATCCTTTGCAACTTGATTCCCTATTTTTACCGGGAGGGGACTTTCCCCCAAGTGTCGTTATCCTACACATGTGTCCTTGCATTGAGCATAGGTATGTTCCACTGCTTGGAACTAGTTTGTTTGCCCATTTGACACTCGTCTCCTCCTAGTCTGTAACTTTAAAGCGATTTTATTCTTTTTCAAGCTTTTCAAATATTTGAAAAATTCCCAAAAAATAAAAAAACAAAAAAGCCGAACAAGAAAAGATGTTATCTTTGGCAGAAGTCGAGTCGTGTCACCTTCGAACAGAGCACTGTATATCACATCCGTTGGTTGGGTTAATAGTTTGACTTTAGGAGCTGTACTCGTTTATCTGAGTTTATCTCCACCGAATGGTTAAGATTCCGATCCCTATGGAGCCTCTGTCGATGCCTCCTGTGTCGCATAGATGTCCCAGTTTTGCATATCGAGTCTATGCTGCCTACATTCAGTCACCATTCACCTTTATGCTCTTGTTCGGAGGAAGTTGAAACCTGAGTCGGCCATTTCTCAGTTATCTTGACTTTGCATGTCGGCCATTCCCGGTACAGTTACTGGTTCGTGCATCTTATGATCGATTCCTTCCACATTATACAGCTTTGTTGAGTGCCTCGTGTTGGATGATGCGGGATGCCTTAATTCCCTCCTTCCAGTGGATTTAATCCCATCGACTTTAAATCATTTATTCTGGGATAGGAATCTAGAGTCATTTTTTAGTGCCTTGAGACTTGCAGTCATTAGTGGCAGGTTCTCTCGCCATCGACAGCTTTGGGAATACATCAATGTCCCTTGATCGATGGATTCTCTCAAGTGTTCGACCTCAACACATTTATTCACACTTGTTAGTTTGCACTCTATTACCTTGATTCCCATTTTCTTTATCGATGGGTGATCTCGCGTCTGTTAATGGTATACATCAATGACCGGTAATTAGACGATGGACTACTATGTTCGACCTCGACACCTCTATTCACATAGTAGGACATGTACTTGTAGCGGTTTGTGTAGAAGACCTTCCAGATTGGTGGCATCTCTTATATGCTACCTCCTTGATCGTGCCAGTGTTCATGAGATTTCAACTCTCATGACTTGATTCCAGTATATGTCAGACATTTCCAGCCATTATGGAGATCTTGATCCATTATATATCTTCAGCCTTCATGGATATCATGATCCTTTGTATATCTTCATCATGGAGATTCTGATCTATTTATATTGTACGTGGCGATGACCACACATGTCATATTGTATCATGCCTATTCATGGGCATTGTACTCTTATGTATCCGGGACTGCTATATCTACTTGCAGTTATGTGCAGAGTTGTATCATTGTATAGTGCTGATTGGATGGCTAGATCTTCCACTGGGTTCTTCATCACTCCACTTCTGGGATGGACTTATAATGTATTTCGGCCATCGTATGACCCCTCTGACCTCACACATTAGGGGGCATCTATTATAATTGATTTTACCACACATGGGGAATCACACTTTTATGGCCTTCCTTGTCCCTCTGCAGACTCCTTAGACCCCATGGACCACTTTTGTACTTTTGATGTTCCCAAGATCATCCCTAAAAACATGCAAAAATTGCCATACACGACTTTTAATCCCTTTCTCGCGTATATACGCGGATTTGACCCCTAAACCCACGTACATCGAGATGTGTGCAAAAGGCCAAATTCTTTTGGAGTTTTCCTTGATATGGATCCAACTCACTTGTCTCCTGGCCTTCCATATGCCTTGAGATCACTCAGATTCGACCTTTCATTACCCCATTGAAGAGCTATACAAGGAACCCTTTGGATACATTGAAGACAGGAGGAATTAAGAGCAAGAAAACTATTGTCCATTGTTGTCAGAGCTTATACTTGAGTCTGCATCCCTTTGTCCCTTGGAGCACTTTTGTGTTCTTCCCAAGCTTGCCTTTTGCTTGTGAGCTTGTTATCGAGAGATGGAGGATTGAAGTGGTGGAGGCCCAAGTGGGGGACTCAATTTCTTCGATTCGCAGACGTGCTGACAGAGGTTGTCACTATTGTAATCTCTGTTTTATATTAATAGAAATATCTTTTCCTGTCCAATAATATGTGTTTAAATGAGTATTTTATCCATGGATGTTTTTAAATGCTTATATGTTATTGATTATATATGCTGGAGTAGGTCTAACACAAATATATATAGCATGCTTGTCTTGTTATTTTATTGTTTAGGAAGCAATTTATCAATACAAGCTGGAGTTGGAAAGTTCAACGGAGATCTACATCAACCATCCAGAATAAGGTATGAATCGAGATCCTTTAGTGTTAGATATTTGGTTTCTCTTGCATAAAGGAAATGATTGATTTTTGGAGTCAAGCTGTCTGTTGTGGTACCCCAAGCCATAGGGATTTCTCTCCGTAACAGTGAGTTTAATTTGTGTTGTACAATGACGGTATTTGATCAGCTATCAAATAGCCAAGTTTATGAAGGATGGCATGACAAGATAGACATAGAGTTTTTGGGATCAATCACAGGGGATCAATGGGATTGAGAAGAAGGGATTTGTCATGTTTATCAGATAACATCCAAATAGCACAATTGAGCACAAATATTAAACCCAAGTTTATGAAGGTTGGCATTAATAGATTTGGCCAATGCATGCGGGATTCGAATGTGAGACATTTACAACATTCCAAAGGGTTTCTTCCTACACACAAGGTTTTAGATTACGGTAACTATAGAAGCAGGTACACTGGGAACATGAGAGAATACATCTTTTCTAGCTGGTTAAATTAACAAGGTTACATAGCTAATGAAAGCATGGATCGTTTGGGTGGAAACAAAGGAGAAGAAAAGGAAATTATGGTGCATGTTGAGCTAAAAAAGCATAAAAACAATTATAGCTATTGTTTTCATTGGTCAGTAGGAACAAACGAGAACTAGATCTATAACAACATCAAGCTCTACTCCTCGCTATCAAGAATCACGAAAGCAATGGATGCAGAATAGGTGGCACATTTCGCTACTATACTAGTTTTTATTTAGATCGTAACTCTACAAGATATTTACACTGTAACAATAGAGAATCAAGGGCTTCAAATTTTTGAACCTATTGATATGCCAAATCGAGTCACAAAATGCAACATGTAACCTTTCCCAAGACAAGACTGTAGGTATCTACTTACGATTTGATGGCTTGATATATATATATATATANGAGGCATCCAAATCTAAAATATTGTGATCCTGAAGGAGAGGAGCTTTCATAGTCTTATAAATAATGGACATATCTAAATTCTAACCATGTAGGCACAAAAAAGGGCATATACAACTTTTAACCACATAGGCACACATCTTGCAAATCCCACCAGACAACGAGACCCAAATAATAAAACTAGACTACTTCCTCTCCTCCAAATGAACTGTCTCTTCTCTCTCTAGTGCAACTTCTTAAGTGTTCTACTTCTCCAAATGAGGGAAGTGCCTCTCCTATTTATAATAATTACCTGAGAGGCCTAATAACCCAATTGGGCCAACTTGCATTGGAAGAATAAAAAATACATTTTAGTAATACTTTTATGGGAACTACTGACCCGACTTACAACATAGGTTTTCCCTCAAGGCTTTACATGACCAAATACATCAATGAAATCCTTAATCAGAGGAACAACATCTTCAGAAGGGGTAATAACAATAATAATACAAAATGGAATATCTTTCGCAGTTACATTTCTTTAACACTCCCTCTTAATAAGGAGGTATTCTATAAGACAACAACATGTATGTACAACTGACTGGTGGATCTACATGTCATAGGAAGTTTTCGCAATTACATCAACATCATCATCATCCGTGGAACATCATCATCAAAGACATCTCTATCATTTAGTATTGTATCGAGCATTATCATCATCTCTAGCATCATCTCAAACATCATCTCTGGTATCATCTCGAGCATCACATATGGAATCATCTCGAGCATCATCATCTCTGGCATCATATCGAGCATCATCTCGAGCATCATCATTATCTCTGGCATCATCTAGAGCATCATCTCGAGTCTCATCATCTCTGGTACTAAGTGCACGAACTCATCCACAAGTGAATGCAGGACCACTCTCCATAAGAGAGTATTATCGTCCGCAAGACCATCCTCATCGAGTAATTTCTAGGACCACTCTCAACAAGAGGCTGTTCTTGTCCATAGGACCATCATCAAAGAGAATACTGTCGTCTGCAACTGAATGCAGATCTCGTCTGTAACTACATGCAGGACCACTCAGCATTTGATAGTATTGTCGTATGCAAGACCATCCTCAGTTGGTAAGTTCTATGACAACTCTCAACAAGAGAGTGTTCTTGTCCGAAGGACCATCCTCAAAGAGAATATTGTCGTCTGCAACTGAATGCAGACCTCATCCACAACTAAATGTAGGACCACTCAACATATGAGAGTACTATCATTCGTAGGAACATCCTCAGTCGATAAGTGCTAGGACAACTCTAAAAAAGAGAGTGTTCTTATCCACATGACCATCCTCAGTTGGTAAGAGCCAGGACCACTCTCAAAAAGAGAGTGTTCTTGTCTGCAAGACCATCCTACAAGTGAATGCATGATCACTCTCCATATGAGAGTACTATTTTCTATAGAACCATCCTCAGTCGGTAAGAGCTAGGACCACTCTCAACAAGAGAGTATTCTTGTCCACAAGACCATCCTACAAGTGATTGCAAGATCACTCTCCATAAGAGAGTACTATAATTTGTAGGACCATCCTCCGCTGGTAAGAGCTAGGACCACTCTCAACAAGAGAGTGTTCTTTCCCGCAAGAGCATCTTCAAGGAGGATAATATCATCCACAAGTGAATGTCAGACCACATCAACATCTGTAGGCACATTGATCAATTTGAATGGCCTTTTTTGTGCTGGTGCATCACCGCCATCTCATTATTAATAATAATCTCATCATCACTCCTTCTTTCTAGGGAGTTCCTTTCAAACTACACCAAGCTTGTCTCGAAAGTGTTCAAAATTTACATGAGACAAAGGCTTAGTCAGCACATCAACAACTTGTTCCTCTGTAGAAACATACTGGAGCTTCACAACTCCTCTTTGCACCATATCCTAGATGTAATGATACTTAATCTCTATATGCTTTGACTTATCATGAAACATCAGGTTCTCTGTTAACTTGATGCAACTCTGGTTGTAACAATAAATATCAGTTGCATCCATCTTGGTATCGAACAATCCTGCCAATAGTTTGTGAAGCCATACTGCTTCGCTACAGGCTGAGCATGCCGCAATGTACTCATCCTCGGCTGTACTGAGGGCAACACTTGTTTTCTTTCTGCTAAGCCATGAGATCATGCCTTAACCCAAACTGAAACAACATCCTGAAGTGCTCTTTCTATCTTCAGCACTTCCTGCCCAATCTGAATTAATATAGCCACAAAATTTGAGCTCATTATCAATTGTATATCTGAGGCCACAATCCGATGTACCTTTCAGGTACATCACATGTTTTACTACAACTAAATGGACATGTTTGGGCTCCACCACATACTGACTCAAGGTGTTCACAGAAAAACATATATTTGGTCTTGTATTTGTCAAATACATTAGTGATCCAATAATCTGTCTGTATAATGTGACATCTACTCTTTCTGAAGAATCATCATTCAATAGATTAAGGTTTGTCACCATCAGAGTGTTAATTGCTCTGCAATCTAACATCCCAAATCTCTTCAAAATCTCTGTTGTGTATTTTCCTTGGTTTAGGAAAATCTCATCAAGAAACTTCCATACTTAAAGACCTAGGAAATAGTGCACTATGGCAACGTCTTTCATCTCAAACTCTGGTGCAAGTTTCTTCTTACATTCACTGATGAGTTTCTCCTTTCCTGTCAAAAATAGGTCATCTACATACAATAGTAATATCATGATCCAATCATTCTCGACCTTATAGTAAAGGTTGGAATCAACTTTACTTTTAGTAAATCCCAAATTCATTAGGAATCCATCAATTCTTAAATACCATGCTCAGGGTGTTTGTTTTAACCCATATAGATATTTCTTTAATCTACATACATGCGTTTCCTTGTCATGGGTTTCAAATCCTGGTGGTTGTTCAATAAATACTTCTTCTTCTATGACTCCATTTAGGAAAGTTGTTTTTACATCCATTTGATGTAGCTTCCTTTTCATCTTGGATTCCAAGGTAAGGATAGTTCTGATATAAGTATATCTTGCTACTGGTGCAAAAGTTTCTTCATAATCAATTCCTTCCTTTTGTGAAAAATATTGTGCGACTTGCTTTAAACTTTTCAATACTGCCATCTATTGAATGCTTTGTCCTTTGGTCTTGACATCTAAAGAAACTACTGACTTGTCCTTTGGTCTTAGCACCACATCCCAAATGTCATTCTTTATTATTGACTGGTATTATTTGATCATGTCCTGCATCCATTCCTTCTTCTTCGAAGCTTCTTCAAAACATGTGGGTTCTTCATCAACAAGGTTGCTCATTAATGCCACATAGTTTGAATAGATTCCTTGTCTTTTGATTCCTTCTGGTGCACCATATCTTTATGCTTCTTTGATTACACCACAAGCCCAAGTTGGTATTATTTTTGTTGAGATAATCTTCTGGTGTGTTTCCATGAGTCCTTGAGGTTCTGCTAGGCCATGATATTCTGGTATAGGATCTTCTTCAATATCTTTAACTGGTGGTATGGTACCTTCTGTGGTTCTAGGAGCCTCCTCCTTTTCTTCATGATCTTCATCTACAAAGATATTTCTGGATTTGGTGAAGGTTGCATCTTCATCAAATGTAACATATTGACTGATCTCGATCTGGCAGAATCCTAGAATATATATTCTATAAGCTTTTTATTGTTCACTGTATCCAACAAATATTCCCTTCTTTCTTGAAGGGTCCACTTTTGATCTTTTCTCCTTTGGAACATGTAAGTATACAAGACAACCAAATCTCTTTAGGTGGCTCACTTCGGGCTTTTCACTAGTGAACATTTCTTTTGGGGTTTTGTTTCCAAGAGCACTATGAGATATTCTATTATGGACATAGACTGTGGTTACTGTTGCTTCTGCTCACAAGTGCATAAGTAGATCTTGATCATGGATCATTGCTCTGACTGCTTCCATGATGGATCTATTCTTTCTTTTTGCCACTCCATTTGGTTCTGGATTATAGGGTGTGGTAATCTCCCTCTTAATCCCAACTTCCTTACATAATTCCTTGAATTCATTTGAAGTGAATTCTCCATTATCTGATCTTAAGGTCTTGATCTTCTTTTCAGATAGATATACTTCTCCTTTTAAGAAGTATATCCAAGTATTACGAGAGTAATCGTCAATAAAGGAGACATAATATACATACCCGCTTAAGGAAGTGACTAACATTGGTTCGCACACATCTGGGTGTACAATGTCCAAGATCCATTTTGCTTTGTTGCTACTGCTTGGGAATGGATTCTTGGTGTTCTTTCCTTGAGGACATCCTTTACATACTCCTTCATGATCGATTTGGATCTCTGGTAGACCCGCGACAACCTTGCCACAATTGGAAATGCTTTATAGTTTACATGCAAGTCTTTTATGCCATAATTCACATGGAATGATGGTGTTGGTTGTAAGGGTTGGATCTATGTGTCCTTTCAATTTGTAGAGTCCTCCTTCTTCGACACCAATTACAGTAACATCATCTATTGCTTTTTCTTTCGACCACATAAGAACTTCACCATCTACAAAGGAAACTCTAAACCCTTTTGTATATAGACCCGAGATGAAAAGAAGATTCTTCTCTAAACCTGGAACATATAAGACTCCTTTCATCTTCATGAACTTTCCAGTTCTTAATTTGTAAGAGGCTTCTCCCATTCCTTTGATGGGGTACTCATAATCATCTCTATGTTGTACCTTATGTGAATAGTCTTTTTGGGTAAGACAAGAGAGTGAATCCTTATGTCATGTCATATGTTTGGAAGCACCACTATCTATGAGCTAAATGTCACTTCCATGAGTGATTGAACTTGTGAGAGATGAAATTAGGACATATTCTTCACTAGAATATTCATTTTATGTGGTCCTTTCCTTGTCTGATTCATTTTCTTCAGATGCATGGGCATGGGACTTTCGGTTCTTCTTCTTCTTGAACTGATATTTCTTAAGAAGACAATGTCTGGCAATGTGTCCCATCTTATGAGATGAATAACATTCAAAGGATGCATTATCCCTTCTAGGTTTCTTATTCTTCTTGAAGTCTGGTGATCTTCTGGGACATGAACCTTGACTCTTCCTTTTGATTCTTCCATTATTGGTGTGTGTAGCTAGAGCTTGATCTCCATTATCATTTAGCTTCTCTTCTCTTTTTACTACCTTTACTTCTTCTTATACACATTCTTCCCATAGCTTGTTGAACTTGGTTAATTTGCTTCTAGCACATATTGCTCTAATGAAGGAATCCCATTCTCTAGGGAGACCATTCAGGGTGGTCATTGTTGCTTCTTCTTCTTCAACCATATCACCAATGGCTTCTAACTGTTCTTTCATCTGAGATACTCTTGAGAAATATGATTGTATGGTCTCTGTCTTATGCATCTTCACACCCTTAAGTTGGTTCCTCAAGGTCATTCTTATGTTGATGTTCTTACCTTCAAACATACTAGTTAGTGCATCAAACATTTATTTTGTTGTATTCTTTGAAGATACATAGGAGATCAACTGATCCTTTATGGAATTAGCTATGATCCTTTTTACTTTGATCATATCCTTTTTGTGTTTGGTCTTTTCCTCTTCTCCCTCAGGGTTCCTTGACCTCTTCTTTGATAAAGCCATTTAGGTCATGTTCTTCAAGGATGAGCATGATTATGTACTTCCATGCTCTGAAGTTCTCTGCTCCCTCAAGATTTTCATCAAGCTTGGTGTTGTTTGTCATCTTTAATGAATGAGAACTTCAAATGGAAATATAGGGGATAGAACTTACTAGTATGATGACTGCTTTTGGAATCTGCTTCAGAGTGACTTAGGGTTTGATTGAAAACCCTAATTTTCCAACTGGGATCACTTGTAGAGATGATTAGAGGAAAATATGTGCCTACCCAAGGCAAGCTAGACTATATCTTGCTTTTCTGAAATACGAGAACAAAACATTGAAAAATCAAATTCCCTAGTTTCTCCAAGCAGTATTAGTATGTCAAAAAGTGAAAATCCTCTGAATGAAAAACTGCTTCAACGGAAAATGCGCCATCTTGGAGCGAGTTGAATGGACCTTCTTTTCCAGCTGATATGTGGAGAGAGGTATCCAGAATAGTAAACCTTGGCTTCTCATATTGCGGGATAAGCTACTGCACAATGTCTTCTTTCAGGTTAGCTCTGATACCATGTTGAGATTTTAAAAGTTGTTATACAAAAACAAGGATATCTGAAAAAATAACAAACACAACAAAACAGTATATGCCATGTCCATCGAAATGGTATATGCCACGAAACTATCAATCGCATTTCCAGTTTTGAGAAGCAGGGAAAAACTCTAGCACATGATAAGCATTTGTATTTCGAATACATTTTATATTTTGATACCTGTACCATTTGAATTGTAAATGGAAAAGGAAACCAAATAGAAATCCAAAAGAGATGAGATGCCCGCAAAAGAGAAGACAGAATGTGAAATTGCATGGAAAGTTTCTTGAATTAGAAATTGAAAATGTAATCGCATGGAAAGTTTTTTGAATTAGAAATTGAAAATGTAACCAAAGAGAAATATAAAATCTATATGAAATTTCATTTATGTGCAATGATTTAACTGCTAAAGTTTAAAACTATCCCTGTGAAGTTGAACATGTGAACTTCTAAAAGAAAACACATACTCTTGGCGATTAAGCCTACTCATGCTGTACGAGAAGAGCAATGATCAAAACATATGAGATTTACTGTATAGAGCTTTCTACTTCATGAATTAATTAAAACTAAATTCTAAATCTGAGTTCACCCATTGACAAATTCTAAATTCTAAATCTGAGTTCAGGAGTCCATATTGCAAAAGAAAAGAGGGATAGTATAGATCTTTCAACAACTACAACATGGGGTTGCTGGTGGATATTGTCAGGAATATAATCCCCAGAACCGAGTGTAGGTGATTCAGGGCGGGATCTAGATCCACAAGCATGTTCCACTAATCGTTTTTTTTAAAACAAGCATTATGAATATTATGATAGAATTTTGTTCTTCCACGGCAGATATTGCAATTATACCTTGGAATCAAGTCGAGCTTGATAATTTGTGTATTAATAAAAGATAAATACAAGATTCATTCTATATTTTTCTTTTAACCATAATACAGAGTAACAGTTTGGTTCACATAATGGAATCCCTCACTCTCTATCTGTTAAATTCAAATCTGTTACAAAATGGGCTGGGTAATTAGCAGATCGGGCGCCTATACTCTTATCAGTCGCTATAGCTTCTCAAATATTAGGGATGAGCCTACCCTATATGACTGATGCAGGTAACGATATGGACTAGGTGAGAGTGTTAGGAAACAATTTTGATTTACCTGGACATGAAGCTAAAACCTGCATGGATGAAGCAGATATGTTGGTGTATTTCATTATCACGGCAGCCAGGGATATTTTGACCAATTCATATTGGATCATTGATTGATTATGGAGTTGTAGCTTGACCTGTAGTAATAGGTAGGGTTTGAGTTGTTTCTTTGGGTAAGGCTGTCTGACAAGAGTAATAGGAACCCTGCCTAAACTCCAGGGATTCCATCTGAATTACACTAATTATAGACAAATACAAGATTTGTTCTATATTTTTTTTATAATAAATTGACAGCCCGCAAGTCAGGATATAGCCTATCCAGGGGGCGCCTATCCTTTGAGCCTTATCACAGCGGGCCATGTCTCAGTGGGATTTGATCCCTGGTGGGCTGGGTGAAACCCACCTTCCCCACAGTTCGGGTCCCACCGTTCTATATTTTTCTTTTAACCATAATACAGAGTAACGGTTTGGTTCACAGAATGGAATCCCTCGCCCTCTATAAGTTAATTCAAATCTCTGACAAAATGGGTTGGGTAAAATCCAGGGCAGCGTGTCCGAAGCAGTTCTTCAGCGGTTTTCAATAATGTTCTATGGTTGTGTGGTAAATGGAAGAAAAAGATCATTGAAGGTACAATAGATAATGTGGAAGTGGGATCAGTTGATGTCCATTGGTTTCATGAACCGATTCCTGGTTACAATTCCTTGCAGAACCCTAAACAGCTAAAGCTAGCAGACTGGTGTCTGCTTCCTGCATCTGAAAGGAGGATCTCAGAAGTTACTCTTCCTGTCACAGATGACGTTGTTGTCAATATGCTTGATGAAGCACTATTTGTGTGTAACAAATGGGCTAAGGTAGATGTGTTATGGCAAGATGGCGCAAGGACATGTGGTGTAAATTCTAGAACACTGATTGTAATCGATGATCTTGGGGATCATGACTTCTTTCCTGAACAGTATGTACTAAAAAAGGGTTCGAATGATGATGGCGAGGCTTCTGAAGCCAGACGAGTAGGAATTATGGAATGTGTGGATTCAAAGGAACGCATAGCAAGAGTAAGGTGGACGAAGCCTATAGATTCTCCAAAAGATGCTCTCAAATTTGATGTGGAGAAGTTAGTGAGTGTCTGTTCCCTATTGGCGTGCATAATCTGGAGGCGGTCGTGCCCTAATGGGTCGGTGTGAGCTGCTCACCTAATCCTTTACAATATGCTCGACAGAGGTGCTCACAGATCTGTGTGGGTTTCTCTTTGAAATTTACTGTTGGCCTCGGCTAAAGGAAGGCGACCTTGGATGTGAAGAAAAAGGTATCGGCGCATTTCCGACTGTTATACGCGAGGTAGGGTAGTCTGAGAGGGCGGTATTATATCAGGTTGAACTAACTAATTTAATTTATATGCAGGCGATGCTGGGTTTTCACTGAATTCAACCAATAATTTCAACCAATAATTTCAATCTTATTCTAAGAAAACCAGGAATATTTCATAATTTTCATTAAATTTATGAATTCAACTTATCATTTCAATTTTTATTCTAAGAAAATCATCAATATAAAAAGATAAAACATATCTGTAAATTATCAGGCTTTCTGCTACAGCTCTATAGCACCTGTAATGTACATGGCCCTCTGTTACAGAACTATAGCCCTCTGTTACAGAACTACAAAATTTTATGTTATATCTTCACATCATCCTTAATTGATGTTTGGAAATTCAAATTCAATTCAGAAAAGAAAACCTCATTTATTACAAGTTACATCAATACAATAACAACACAAACACATACATATACAAACAAACCACATCAATACAATAACAACACAAACACATACATATACAAACAAACCACAAAAACAGACAGACCAAGCAGACCACACCACAAAGAAACCCTTCCATAAACTAAAAACTTAAGACATCCAAAATAACCGGGGAAGTAGGTAAAGCCTCTTATCAAACAATCAATTTATCAAACCAACCATTAATAAAAGAGAAATCTTAAAAGGTTTCTTGAATTTATTTTTTAAAATAATCCACTTATTATACCTGCGGTGCGGCAGGTATATAGCATTCGTTTGCCTTTGACTTTGTATATTAGTTGCCGTTGACAAAAAAAAAATTAAAACACTTTTCGCAAAGATAGTTGTAAAATAGTAATTTTTTATTTCATTAAAATGAAATTTTGTAAGCTTCTGATTGGTCAATCACAATCAAAGATGAATCAAAGATGATGTCATCCTCGAAATAATTTGTTATCTGGATTTGAATCAACACCTGGCAAGCGTTGGACTGTCAACATTAATCACCATACATTGCGTTGTTTTATTTCCTATACAATGTATATTTTATTTAAAACGCTTTCCTTATTATTATAAGATGGTGAAACCTGAGTATACTCACGGAATCTCGTGGACGAGAAGATGGTGAAACCTGTCAGTATTGATGCTGAAAAGCCGGATTCCTTGCCTACAATTTCCTCTGGTGCTGTCTTTGGTGCAGTTCGATCCAGTATTGAATCTGACCATTCTGATGTAGAAGCAGACAAAGCTGTCACTGATAAAAGGCCCCGGAAGAGAGGAAGAAAGCCTGCAAATGGTAGAGAAGAGCCTCTGAATCATGTTGAAGCTGAGCGTCAGAGGCGCGAG